>OZ008370.1:100476364-101076364 GCA_963931995.1 Phaonia tiefii | reverse complement strand
TCTAATATATAGTGCTTGAATATTTATTTATATTCTATAATAACTTGGTAATCATTGATTTGTGTGTTTATTATATGCACTTATATGAATAACAATGCGCAAGATTCAGGACACCTTGAATAAATATTCCCAGCAATCGGATTAGAAAATGAAATGCGAACATAGTCCCAATTACACGTATGAAGTTATACATTTGTATAGCGTGTCTTCAAGATACATTGTTTTTTATAATTTCTCAATGCCCTGCAGAGAGATGCCCCTTGTCAAATAAAGTTGCTACAACATCAGTCAACACCTTGTTATTATCCGATTTATTTTCAACAACAAATTATGTGATAGGTTTAGAATTGTTGCTCGAAACACCATAAATTGTTACCCAACAATTCTATTACAATTCTCAATAATCCTTAGCTATTTCTTTTAGCACTTTACGATAAAACTTAATATTCTATCACGATAAACAGCACCTTCAGAGACATCTGAAATAACAACAAATCTGTGAAACCACCCAACTTAAAACTGACGTCCTGTGAAATCGAGAACGTGTCAGTCTATCTGTCTAAAACAAACCGAACAATGTCAGTGTTGATGCTTTTGCCGTCAAGAACATTAGGCTTTGATTGTAATTAAATTAAACCTTTACTAGTTGAAAAAAAACCAAGACCTTCATATTCACAGCTTTCTTCTACAAAGAGTGATAAAATAAAAATATTATGGAAGAATATATACGGAACATACATATAACCACCCTGCCATCAGTTAACAGCATAACAGCACTAGCAGTAACGATTCCACCCGCACGTCCTCTACTAACTATGTATGATGAATATGGCCAATGGCAAATGACATCATCATCAACGTTCGTCATCATCGCAACGGCCATAGTTAGTAGCTTTAGCCTCATGTCATCATCTGTAATATCGGAGAAGAATATTTAGGTTATCACACAAACACATTGCCACAGCAGCACCCACTCATGCACACTCATGTACACCATTACCACTTTGAGTAACGTTAGAGCCTTTATTAACGTCATAGAATGTCGTCACAAAAATAGCTATATATGTGCACTTGGAGAAATTTGATAATAAAATTTGTCCAAATAAAAGATTTTTAAAAATAGCACGATATGGTTTAAAAAATCGGCAAAAGGGGGTGGTTGAAATTTATGTATAGGAATTGGTTATTATAATATTTGCTATTTGACGATGAAGTTTTATCTAAAACCACTGAACGACTTTAATTAGCAACGGGATTATATTATAAATTGTAGTTCGAAAGTAGTTGTTCTCCCATAAATCTTAAAAACTTTGCGGAAACTAATAATAGAACATCGTCCTTTAAAATACCGTGAGTTGGGACTGGGAAGCTTATCGGTATTTTTTATCATCGGCACTATTCAATCGATAGTATGTAGTAACGAGGATCCTCCCAATTTATGGTTATCAAACAATTTCTTAATTTTGGGATTGAGAATAACACCCAATTTTTTTTTTTTAAATTATGAATTAAAGAATGGTATAACAACAACCAATTTGTTGGTCTGACCCATGGGATCCACAGGGTCCAAAAAAGGGGCTTGAGGACCACATAAGAAAACTTCAAGATTGATTAACACGGAACACCTCAAAATAAGCCGACAAAATTATATTAAATTTTTGGATAACTGTTATATGTTGAGTTATAGGAATTGGCAAAAAATATGACGTAATATAAATATTTCAGATACAATATTTGCATCGTCACCAAGAAACGAAGTCAAAAGTTTTTGGAAATTCAATAAAAAAATGGGGTTTTTCGTTTTATTTTTACAGCATTTTGCAATACTTTTATAATAGTATTTGTAATACTTATCGAGTTATCAGAAGAAAACGTTTAAAAAATTTATAAATATGAGTGACTCCATTTTTTTTTAATAAAAAGTGAAAATCAATCGCAAAACTAAATTAAATTTTGTCATAACTTGCACAGTTATCGAGTTATTGAGAGTTGCCAGTCATGAGCATAAGCATTGGTTATCGGTGACATTTAATGTCGCTTTAACAAGAACCCCGATACGACAAAATTTCAGTAGCTGTTGTTCATACCACTAACATGGTCTCAAACTATTTTGGTAAGCTTTACTCAATTTCATGGGCTAGGAAAGAGTTATCGACGAAGCTCATGCTCATGATAGCAAAGCAGTGGTGCACATAAGCCATGGTGCACATACCGAATAATCAATTTAAAATTCTATCTCTACCCGTCCACACTGATATATTCTAATTTCGTTCTACAGTTTCTTAGTACTCAGCTAGTGCCTAATTTCAGGATTCCTAATAAAGCCTGTAACACGCAATCTGCGTTTTATATGCAGACTTGAGATGTGAAAATGGTACACAGGGTGTCTGGTGATTTATTTGCCATGGTAATTTCAATGGCAAATTCTGTGAAACGAGCAATTTAAAATCTCAATTTTGTATGGGATATTTCATCTAATTTCCGCAAAATTACAAACGTTGCTCATAATAATCTGGTGAAAGTACCTTATTATAATATTGTAAAATTCGATAAAGAAAAATAAGTAGTACGGGAAGTGCTAGCCAGGGAATACTTCATGGTGGTCGTAGTACGGAGGTAGCATTAAAAAAAAGTTAGATTTTTTTAGAAAATAATTATTTTTCATATAAGTAGAATTAGAGAGAAAAAGTTGTATGCAATTCCGGAGAAAAAGAACAGGGTAGAACTGTTTTTGATGTGTTCACATCTATAGGCACGGGTAGGGCAATCTACTAAAGTGAACACACTCGAACAACACACAGCGTTAGCATCATATACGTGGTTGTTGTACAACAATAGTCTCTGCCTGAAAATACGTGTGATGGTATTGATGTAGGGTCAGCGAACAAACAACCAGGCCGTCGTCGACAAAGACTATTGAATAGTATAGAGAACTCATGGAGAGAATTGTATGACTCAAAAGCACTGGCGACGTCTGGCGAATTATTCGCAATGTATTACTCTCTTTTTGTCATAACTTCGTCTATTCACAATTTTAATGTGAAACATTGATTGATGCGTTTTGAAACATTTCTGCTTTTTGTATTGTTTTATGTAATAACATTGTCGAAATGGTGCATTTATATTGAAATATTCTATAAAGAGAATAAGACTCGTTTATGCTCTTTTACTCAGACTCTCTACATGAGAGCTGAAAAGGAGTGCAATAAGTTCTCTATACTATTCAATACTATTTGTTGTCGCTCTGTTTATGATAAAACAAAAGCAATTATTTCAGTGAGCTAAATATTGTTTAATTTATTTTAACAATATTAAATCTAATGTTAAAGCAGATGTAAGAAAAAAGAAAGTGCAATAGCAAAAGAGCCTTCAGCACAAAAACTATTTTTTTTTTTATTTTCCAATGTAACATTTACTAATGTGTTCATAGAAATCGAGCAGGTACCATGTAACAAAAAGGTGTTAACACGTTCGAACACTCATTGATTTTTTTTATTGGATATAAAAATATTTTTTTTTTTTAAAAATAGTGTTTTTTAAACTACCTTAACGTGAGGATATAAACATATTCGTTTTAACAAAACGTTCAACCGTTTGAGGAAAATAATGACTTCATAGAATTAGATGAGAGAAAGCCAGCCCTCAGTGATACACATTAGCCAAAATTGAGGTAATACGCAATTCCGGAGAATAATTGTATTTAACATAATAAATAATTTTGTAATATCTTACAGTGCGGGGAAAACATATTTTAAAACAGTGTTTTTTACGAAATTATTTATTTTTTCTAGAACAAAAAAAGAAATGGCTTGCCATTACACCTCATGAAGGGATTGGGAGGAGCTTCTCACAACCAGTGGAGCTGTTCGGTTTCTAGTTGTACACTCACTGATTAGGACATAACAGTTTTACACCGGATCCGAACGGTATTTTTAGAATCTTTGCATGGCTAAGTACTCAATAGTGTTGCCGTCATTAAGCGAGCTGACGTCAAAGGAAATGTAAGTTGTTCAGAACAGGGATCGGTTCCACGTTCTCATGTACAAGAACCGCGCAGACTAACCATTGAACTACCATATAATTAGTTGATAAAAAACTGACTCAGCAACACAAGCTACGCCCAAAAGCAGAACCACCCGGTGTGCTTCATCAAAATCTCTCTACACGATAAAATAGTTCGGTTAGTAACAGCTGTGAATACACACAGCGGTGTTTTAACTGGCTAGACGATGCTGAAGATGATTCTTCACAAACAGCGAACGATCGTCCAGTGAATGTGAGTTCGAATGCCACCCGCGACATTCAAACTTTTTTCACTAACCGGAAAAACATGATCTGTTAGCCTAAAAATAAACAACAACTTTAAGAATATTTTTTTTTTGTTGAAAGGATTAGTAGTTAAAAAATCCAGCGATTTAGTACAAAATTTTTTTTTTTTGTTTATGTTTATTTTTATTCTCAATTTCTATACTTAAACTATAAATACACAAACAGTTGATAATTGATACTTATTATACACAGTCCCCTTATCGGGCTCTGAAGTATATTAATTCTACAAATATACAACATTATTTAAAACTAAATATTATTATTATACAAAATATGTACGTATGGGTTTTTCAACAGAGGCGCTACAAAAGTAAATCGATAGGGACAGCAAACGACGCCATATTTTTTCCCGCTCTTTTGACATTTCTTTTCAGTAAGGTTTGCCATTTCATCATGGAAAGATATACGAGCCAACAACGAGTCGAAATTATTAAAATTTACTACCGAAATTTGGAGTCAGTGGCCTCAACTTCAGTGGCCTCATTCATCTTCAGCGATGAGACAGCAATCCACACGTAATCCATGAGTCATCATTGCATCCCGAAAAAATTACGGTTTGGTGCAGTTTATGGGCCGGCGGCGTCACTGGGCCGTACTTCTTCCCTGATGATCAAGACCGGCACATTACTGTGAATGCGAATCGCTACCGTTCAATGATAACCGAATATTTTTGGCCCCAATTGGATAATATGGACTTGTAGGACATGTGGTTCCAACAGGACGGCGCCACAAGCCACACAGCGAATGCGACAATCAATTCATTGGAAACCAAGTTTGGTGAACGCGTTATCTCACGAAATGGCCCAGTCGATTGGCCGCCTCGGTCGTGCGATTTGACGCCGTTAGATTATTTCCTGTGGGGCTACGTCAAGTCTATGGTCTATGCCAACAAGCCAGCGACGATTGATGAACTTCGTACGAATATCGAACGTGAAATTGCAGAGTATCGGCCGATTTATGCTTGAAAACCGTCGAAAATTGGGTTCAGCGTCTGGAATTCTGCAAGCGTGCCGGTGGTGGCCATGCAAAAGAAATCGAGTTCCATACATAATGGCATCGAACGTACTTTCACAGGAATAAAGAATTTCATTGGTATCTAAAACCGGTTTTGTTTTATTTAAAAAAAAACTTTTGTATCGCTCTTATTGAAAAACCCATATATAACCTGTGCACACTGGGACATATTTAAAAAATAACCGGACAAAATTCCAAAAATCGAAGCAGTAATCCAGATGAAATTAGTGACTTAAGCAGTTGCCAATTAACCACTGAGGTCGAGAATTAACTGTTTTGAAGGTTCCATGCACGTTGCTGATCAGCCAAGGGGCCCAAAGTTCAGTATTGTTTCGATACATGCATGCAGGCTAATTTTGGGTTATTTTTAGTAGATGTGTGTTATATGAAGTTTATGTTTCTGATTGTTTTAAACTATTTTTATTTATTTTGTGTTATGAGAGCTACGAAATTAGTTAAGTTAATTTAATTTACTTAATGTTTCTAGTTCAATTGCAATGAAAGTAATTGCCTAAAAATATTAAATTTTTTAATCTTTTGTGGACCGACAAAAATTATGATCAACTGGGATCAGCGCGCGATTTTCACTTCTGAACACTTCAGACCCTAACCGAAGTCAGTGATTTTATTTCGTTACCCTTTACTACCATTTGCTGAAGAAAAATTTTTTTTTAAACTTTGGTCCAGTTTTTGATTTCATATTTAAATATAAAATACTTGTGTAAAAATTAATTTTTTTTCAGTGCAAAGTTAAATACATAAATAAATAAATGGTTTCCCATTACATCCCATGAAGGGACCGGGGAGAACTTCTCACAATCACTGAGCTGTGCGCATTCCAGTTTTCACTCACTGATTGGGACCTACAGTTTTACACCGATTCCGAACGGTAATTTCAGAAGCTTTACCATGGCTATTTACTCGATAATGTCGCCGCTACTATGCGAGGTGACCGCCGCCGTAAGAAACTTTTATTGAAGGTGGTCAGAGCAGGTTTCGACTCAGGATCTCATGTACAAGAGCCGCGCTCACTAACCATTGCACCACCGACGGCCACAAAGTTAAATACATTACTCTGTCGGAATTTAGGTGTGGCAATACCACAAAATTTCGAAATTTCAAATTAAAATTTTGAAAGTTCCGAGGACGACGATGATGAAAATGTCGACCGTAATGATATAGATTTTTTTTAAACGAATTTTTTTTTGTGGCCCCAAATAAATCTTGTATGGTTACGAAACAAACTTCTCAAACTTTTTATTTATTTTATAATATTAAAATTTATTTGTATTAAAAAAGTTTAAAACGTTAAACCGTGTTAAGAGACGAAATTTTATGTGAAAAGGTAAAATTACACATGCTCTTCCCTCCGTTAGGTTAGTTATCGAAATCCTGATCGAAAAATGTTTGCCAAAAATGAAATCGGGCCATCCAAAAACCTATGAAACGATACCCATAACGTTTTTTTGTTTTTAAATTTGCGATTATAAAGTTTTTGGAGCTTTTCTGATTATTATTAAAGACACTAAAGGTTTTGTTATTTAACATGTTGTGGATGAGGTAAATTAGATGTTGCGGAAATTTGTATTGTATCAGCTTATATATCAAGCCAGGTATCCAAATGCTATTAAAGGCTTTTTCAAAATCTACTAGACATATAAATGTTTATTTAAATCGCAGTTTATACTTGAGACCAGCTGATGAATTGCATGAACTGTTGAATGCTTGTGTTTATAGCCGAATTGTCTATAATTTACTAAATTTTCCTTTTTACATTGCTTAATAATATTATTGTTAACGCAAACTTCAAAAACTTCACTTATATTGGATAGGAGACGCAGACTTTTTGGGTTACTTGAATTCTTGTCCTTTTTGAGCAGTATCACAACTTTTGCATCCTTCCATGCATGGGGGAAGTACGAATTATTAAGTATATTATTACAAAGTGTACAATATAATAAAATCATTGTTTCTGGGATACTCCTTAAGGTACTGTTGGGAAGATTGTCCACACCGGTTGGCAATTTCCGTTTCAAATTATTGAAAATGTAAAATATAGATTCTTTTGTGGGGAAATAATCGTCGGTGTTAGATTCATCAAGTTCATTGGCCTTTTTTGTTGAATTAAATGTTGTGATAGTTGATTGATTCTATTCATAAGCAGTTTTCATTTACATAAAACTGGAAAAACAATCATCAACGGTAGTGTGTATGGTATTATCAAGGTCAATCTCCTTATAAGAGGCAACTGATTCAATATAAGCGCCAAGAACATTTAAAATTTGATTTTCATCTCTTACTATAAACTCATTATTGTTACATTCTCTCTCTAATTCACTGGAATTAACCCCAGCATTTCTAATTAGAAATTCATCATCTTGCGGAAGTTTTAAAACAGTGATATTTAAATCACTGCCGTTTCGAAATTGTTTTCTAGATTCATTAAATATGTGTGAAGGATCCTTAAGATCAATGTTCCTATGTTTTATATGAAAAAATTTGTTTGTGGATATAACAACATTTTCATCTATAAGTTTTTTTATTAGTTTTAATTTATTTTTCTGTAAGTTTAGTTCGGCTGTTGTAAGAAGACATTCCAATCTATTGAGTTTTTTTGTGATAATAGTTAAAATTTTGCTTTTCTCCTGTTGCAATATCTTTTTAGTTTTATTAATAAATTGTTCAGTTGAGTTGCAGCTTTCGAATTTGGGAACAGACTTTTCTATAGAGTGGAACAGAACATCATTTAATTTGAGTAAGTAAAAGTAAATTTCAGAGTTTGAGAGATTCCTGTTGTTTGGACTATGTTCGATATTATTTAGTTGATTAATTAAAGTATTTTCAAATTTCTTCCAATTAGTTTTTTTATAATTACATTTTGAAACAGTATTTTCTTTAAAAAACGTAAGCGGGTTATCATTTTCGTCCCTCAAAACTTTGATTTGTATTGCATTGTGATCACTGTCATAATCAAGAGTTTTAAGACAATTCATGGAATTGTTTTCTTTACGTATATGCAAACGACAGTCAGCTATACGTAGGTCCAAGTAATAACCACATCTAGGATAAGAAGGTGTAGTGGAATCATATAAATTGCATCTGAAATTTCTTTCATTGAGTGATAACCATTCTTTCCCTTGGTATTATTCATTGTATTACCCCATTCAGAATGTTTACTGTTTAAATCGCCTTCCATTATATAGTAATGGTTAGTATTTTGTAGATTTAACGACTGAAAAAGTTGGTGTAATTCAGTTTTAAAAAATGTACTATTATTTCCAGAGGGGTAATAAACTGATATAATGAATAGTGTCCTATTGGCCAAAAATGGTATTTATATAATGCATGTTTCCAAATGTATAAATAAACGCATTTACTATATAATTGGAATAGTTTTTGTATTTTATATAATTTTTTATTAATATTGCGGTTCCGCCACCCCTTGTAGCATTGAATCTCTATTTACGCACAAATGAATAGTTTTTAAAGTTAATTTTATGTCTATTATTAAGTTTTGTCTCATTGAGAAGGACTATATCAGGATTGTGTTTGTCTATAAAATTAGATAAATTATATCTTCTACTTAATCGTATTAAAGAATTTACATTGATTTGTATAATATTAAGAAAAGGGTGATATTTTTGGTATTTGGTTTTTCAGTGTTAAGTTTCTGCCAGTTAACACGTGGTTCGTGACTTGTGTCAAACGTGTTCAGTTTACCTGGCCGGTTTGTCGTGAATACACTTACAAACAGACAACATTTAAATCATTGCGCTTTAATATCATATTTTTATCTTCAACGTCTAGGGTCACTTTTGGCTCAATGGGAACGTAATATTTGAAAACTAAAGACTATTATACCCGCGAGAAGAACATCTTTAATTTGGTTATTCATTAACACTTTTTTTTCATTCACCCTAAGGTGGAGTTGTTTTTTGATCCCTGTACACCTGATGGGTCCGATCAATTTTGTTCATCTTCTTGTGTATTTCTTTAGTTTGGCATTTTAGTTATGCGTTTTAATTTGGCTTGTGGCCGGTAAAGTGCGTTTTATGGAGAATAACTTCCTATTTGTCTCTATATTTTAAAACACTTCTGTTTGTGGATCGTTCTTCTTCGTAGACAACTATACACTCTTGCACCGACACAAAAAAATTATTCAGGTGTTGTGCTATAGAAATGATCATATCGGAGTGCCACAGACAACACTGGAGCCGCACAGTGGGAGCTAAAAATTGACTGCCACGAACATCAATAAATTTTTAGCGCTTCTTCAATTTTTAATTTAGTTTATATTGGAAATATTTTTGTATATATTTGTAGCGCATATTTTGGTTTGCTCCTTTAGTTCTTGAGAAACATTTTAGGAAACATTTTTTTTTTTTGTGGAAAATTGTGACTCGTTTTAGCGATATAAGGTCCACGTAAAGCAAAATGAGACAACAAACACAGGGATTTTGAGGCAATAACATGCATTTAAAGCCAACACCTTAAAACAGCATTAACTTTTTTCTTGTATAGAACACCACCTCAACTATCTCCGTATGAAACTTCATCTTGAATGAACCAACCTTTTAGAATCAGGTGACTTATCTAAATTTTCTTCGAATGCTCCCCCACTATGTGACATGAGATGGGACAACATTTCGCTGGCAACATGTTCAGTGTGCTTTACTGAATTGTCTATTATTCTAACAAGAACCTATCGCTTTTCTCTCAGAACAGTCTTTCGACTTGAAAGCTTGTAGTATGAATTTCTCATGTATTAACATGTAAATACTAGTTGGGATTATGATTTACCAGGAGATTGGATTGGCTTTCAATATTATTTCAAAAATCTTGCCTATAAAAAATGTTTTAAGTTGAACAATGCACTCTTCCCTTGAAAATCGACGTTGAAAGTCGTAAAAAATAATGGCACGAAAAAATAATCACTAGTCGCTCCATTTGTTGACTGAGATAAATTTTTCTGGTCACTGATAAAACACGCTCTAATTACCGTTTAGCTAAAATCTGGAACACTTTCAAGGGGGGTTGCCAGATTGAACATAAAAAACTACAAACTGCCTAGTACCGAAATATAAATGGCAACCCTCGTATGAAAATTTAAATTTATTTACTTCAGAAAACCCGAAAGTCTCTCATGTTCTCACATACATCATTGGAAAGCTGTTCGTAAACTCTTTCACAATCTAAAACCAAACTATGTACAAACAGTTTCGAAGTAGGAAATTATACTCAGTTGGTTTCAGACATCACAAATACATTTTTCCCACATTGTACGGAAATAAGAAATTTCCCGTATTCTCTCTCACATTTATCGTAGGAGGATTATTCGGAAAAACTTTGGAAAATGTTTGTCAAATCAATTTAGCAATCACGTGATGCTTAACCTTCGACATTTTTATTGAGTTCAGAAATTAGTTTTCCTCAGTATAAAGCCACTAGCATTGTCAATAGTATGTAAATTTTCGATTTTTTTTTTGCCGTAATGCCATTCAAATGTCGCGTACAAATATGGTGATTACGAGGAAAATAAAACTAAATGTTTTAAAAATTTGTTCGATACCCATATTGCAAAATAGGTAAGCAGAATTTGTTAGTCCTTAGAATATACACTTTACTTTAATCGCAAGTTGGGTCCGTAGAACATTCTTATATTTTTCATTACGAATAGTATCAATGGTTTGTAGATCTCCATTATAAATTAAGTAGTGGAGAATGAAATCCAATGCTCTTTAAAAAATGCCTAGTGCGATTACCCATAACCCGAATTGATTTATTGCTAGTAATCCATACGATTCAGTTAATGCGTCTAATTTGCAATGTATACAGGGTGTCCCCTAAACTTTTGTCTAAACTTAAACACGTGATAGCTGAGAACAAGAGCTACATTGTTTGTTCTTACGCCAATTGCCTAGGTGGCTTCGTTTTCGAGATATTCGTGTTTAAAATAATTGCATTTTTAAATGCACTTTTCAAACTAGAAAAACTAATTGTTTAATTTGCAAGAAATTAAAAAAAAGTTTTTGAAAAAGTTGATTGCTTAGAGTTTTTTCCCTTTCTGTCATTTTTCTCGTTTCTAAATTTTTGTCGTCATGAAATTCTCCTTCCAAGAATACGGTGATATCGTGTACCATTATGGAAAAGCTGATGGAAACACTTACGAAAAAAATTTCGCTAATTGAAAACATTTTTAAAAAAAATTCATTTTCATTTCAAACGAAAAAATAAATTATTTAAAATCAATTTTGAAGCAATTTTCAATGATATTTCTTTTTCATTTAAAAAGTAGATTATGCATTTATTGAAAATGCATTCAAAAATGCAATTATTTTAAACACGAATATCTCGAAAACGAAGCCACCTAGGCAATTGGCGTAAGAACAAACAATGTAGCTCTTGTTCTCAGCTATCACGTGTTTAAGTTTAGACAAAAGTTTAGGGGACACCCTGTATATGTTACAGAAATCTTTCTTATAATTCCTACTAGCAATCGGTGGGACATTGGCAACTTTTATTAAAGTCAACAAAGGTTGCAATCTCCTTCTTATCGATTAATCATTAAACCAACCTAATTAATACAATTGGTCACGTAGTTGGACATGGCTATATAACTGAAAAAAGCTCAATCTGATTCTATGTACTTAATCAAAACTGCAATCAATTTACGACTTTGATTTTTTTCAGAGTGTAATGTCACAATCATTTTATCAGGAAACGTTTCCATGGAAAAAGATGTCATTCTACATACATATATTTTATATTCGTACAGTTTTCTTCGTTTAATTTCAAGTGAATTCGTGTTTCAATTAAACTCTCTCCATTTTCATTTCTCCCGTTTTTATGGCTTAATGTAGTTACTAACTAAAAATGCAATATGAATTCTTGTTCTTTACCATCATCATTTCATTCGTATTCCAGGCGATAGCTTGTGAAAATGGCACTTCCTCTTAACCACGTCCGTTTGTTGGCCTTAATTTCGGTTTCTAGTTTGCCTCTTTCTGTGGTTTTTGTTTTTCCACTATACGGTGGTTTTTGTTCGTTTTCTGTGACTGTGCTGGTTTAGGTTTGCATTGATTGTTGTGGATCTCCGATATGAAGGCAGGCGACATTTCATTTCTATTGGTTTTCATTTTGCCAAATTTCGTTGTTTCAAAGCTTCTGGCAAAACACAAAAACAACATGACATTTGTTGACGTAAGCAAACATTTGTTTTCACCAACAGGAAAGTTTGGAATTCGAAGATAGTTTATTGATTCTTTGATTTAACTTGAATGGGAGAAAATGGAAGGAGATGATTCCAATAGGTTTGATCCATGCTAGTAGGAAATTGGGATTTAACTAAATAGTAATTTTTATCAACATTCATAAATAATTATTGGTGATTAATGAAAAGTTGCAAAAACAGATTGTGGTATTCAGTACTATCGATGGTCGGAATTAACTTGGCTGACACTTTAGTTGAAGTGTTTGTTAACCAACGGTCAACATTTTTAACATGTATTTTTAAAGTAAATTTACTACATCCTTATGTCACGATGTATTACTTTAAGGTAACATCCCTCCTTGCAGACCAAGCACGTTTATTTAAAACTAAACTGAGTTAAAGATTAAACTGCGAAAGGCATATTTCTTCAGAGGTCTTGTTGGAATGTGAATGTCATAATATAGAAGCTCAATGCTGCCGCTGATTACGAGGGCGGATCAATAAGCCCGTGACTTTTCGAACTCCCCTCGTAGTTATATGAAATGCAACACTGCTCCCATCAAGTACCACCTGTTAAACTACTGTCACATTTTGAGCATGTTCCGTCACTTTATTTTAGTTTACCAGCTGTTCAAAATATGCAACCTCGTGCATTTTTTTAAAAATGGAAAAAAGTGAATCATTAAATATTATCTTTTGCGAAAAAAAACCTTCAATCAAACCAAGGAAAAGCTTGATAAATACTACGGGGACTCTACACCATCGACTTCAATGGTAAAAAAGTGGTTTACTGACTTTCGTTGTGTTCGCACAAGTACAAATGGCGCTGAACGTTCTGGACGGCCAATTACACCCGAGAATGTCGAAAGAATCCACGATATGGTGTTGGCCAATCGAAGAGTAAAAATGCGTGAAATTGTTGATGCCATAGGCATTTCATATGGCAGTGTGGTTTCGATTTTAAATGATCAATTGGGTTTAAAAAAGCTATCTGCAAGATGGATGCCGCGTTTGCTCTCAATTGACCATAAAAGTAATCGTGTGACAACTTCAAAGAATTATATATTTGAGTTACGAATTGGTACGTCATCCGCCATATTCTCCGGATTTAGCTCCCAGTGACTATTTCCTGTTTCCAAACCTAAAGAAATGGCTCGGTGGAAAGAGATTTAGCTCCAATGATGAAATTATTGATCAAACAATTGCCTATTTTATGGACCTCGAAAAATCATATAATTTGGAAGGGATACAAAAATTGGAGAAACGTTTGACTAAGTGTATTGAGCTAAAAGGAGATGAAGTTGAAAAATTAATTTTTTTTTCCAAACAAAACTGTGTTTCATTCAAAAAGTCACGGACTTATTGACCCGCCGTCGTATATCACGTACTATACTAAAAATGCATTCCTCACTGTCAAATATCTTTCGAATATCAAAGATGTTCCAATAGTTTGATGGATTGTAATACACATGGTTGTAGACTCTGCTAAGGGAGGATGAAATGGTTATGGAAGCAACTAGATGTCGCAGTGCGGAGAGTCATGGCTAGAGTATCCAAAAAGCCGGTCTTTTTAAAAACAGGGTTTCGGTTTTTTCGAAAAATAAGTTTTTTAAGAAACTGGATTAGCCAGCAGATTTCTACTATTGGATCTTACCTATTTAGGGACTTGAGAGAATTGTCTCAGATGAACGTAGAAAAGATCATGAGGTTCTTTAAGTAAATTAAATGGTTCTGCGGTGGAGCTAACGCGTAATCTCTTTACCTCGTGTATCACAATGGACTAATAAATCTAATTGAGTCGGGTATAGAGTGTGCAAAAACCCGGCACTTTTAAAATCCGGTTATCGGTTTGTTGGGAAAATCAGTTTTTCAAGAATCCTGGTTTCGGTTTTCGATTTTGGCAAACACCGGAGGAACCGGTTTTCCGGTGTTTTGTTTTAAATTAATACATCCAATACACTTGTTTATCGACCATTTCATATACTGATTGCTGTTTAAAACTCAAAATATTATAACTCTATTTGTACTTGACAATTTTGGAATGAGTGTTTATTATAAAATGTACAAGTTTTATTCATATTCTACTGATTTAAAATCCAAATTCGAAAATCATATAATTTATTATCAATTTTTTTTTTAAGATATTGACACAAATTGAGTATAAACCGGTTAACCGACGTCAAATAATCGGTATTTGGCTTCTTCGAAAATTACATTTTTTAAAAAACTAGCCCACGGTTAATGGCAAAAAACCTAACCTAACCTAAGAAACCGGATATCGCTTTTAAATTTTGGCAAAAACGGGTGGAAGTGTTATTTTTTTTTGTTAAATTACTCCTGTAGCTCTTACTATAATTCGGTTGAGCAACGGTTTCCAGTGTTTAAAAGTAAACCTTTTTCAACTCTATTTAAATTGACAATCACGATCTAATTTTAAATTAAAATTTAAATCATATTCGAATTTGAAATGCGGGTTTATTAAATGCGTGTGATTTTCATGTACGAAAATCTTATTAACTTTAAATCATATATTTATAAAATAATTATATTTAATTTTGAAACTAACAAAAAAATGTTTGAAAAGCTTATATCATTCTTATTCATAAAATCATTTTTAAATTTGAATAAAAAAAATTGTTTGCAAACGAAGGAAATCATATTTGAAAATAGAAACCATGTTTCTTATTTCCAAAATTTCAGTAGAATTCGAAAATCACATCAGTTATTATTAAATTTATTAAGGATATTTAACACAAATGGAGTAAAACGCGGTTAACCGCCGTCAACTAACCGGTTTTTGGTTTGTTACAGAATTAGAACTTTTAAAAAAAGTGTTCCATGGTTAATAGCAAAAACCTGTTACCCGGTGTCACCGATTTTCGATTTGGGTTTTGGACACTCCAGTTATGAGCGATATTAATTGACAGCTCGCGTTGCTTTTCCAGGCAGTCTGTTTCGAATCCGCGAATAGTTAACATTGTCGAGTACTAGTTAGTAGAGGTCGTGTTAAATTATCAGTACAAGCACGAAGTTGTGCGAACATTAGCTTTCGATTTACACTAACAGTTTTGAAGATGGAAAAACATCTCTCTGCTAAGTGGCAAAGAAAATACAACAGTTATAAATTAAAAATAGTGTAAAGAAGAGAGAAAATTGTGAATAAAGAGTAAGCAGTTGAAAAAAGTGGTGAAATAAAAGATATTTTCATCGTTTTCTTTGTAGTTGTTCGTTTCATTCAAAATTCAAATCTGGTCGCATATATTTTGAGGACAATCAAAGATATAACAGCTGTAAAATTTGTTTTGCATATGGTTGACCTCAAGTTTGCACTATACCATCCGTTCTTATCAATGAAAATTGTTTGCATATCTAACGATTTCTCTGATATTGGGGTGGTTGATATTGCATATCGAGCAATGGTGTAGTGTCAAATTTATGCCGGGTTCATAAATACTACTATTGTCATACTGTAATTTACAAAGAACGTCGTTTAATTAATAATAAACAAACCAACCTAAAAGCACGGATGAAAACCGCTTGAAATTTTGGTTTGGTTCGGTTCAGTGATTCGTACTACGTTGTAACTGCTGGTTTACTTAGCTGAATGTTTTTTAACACCTCTCGAACTGTGGTTTTGTTCGGTTTAACGGATTAACTTTAAATATGTGTAACATATGAGAAAAAGTATTTGTCTTGGATATTGTTTATGCCGCAGCTAAAAATTACTCCTGACCATTCACGATGGTCTTACATTTATCTAGTACATGCTGAAAAATAACGGCCCCAGTACATATTGCGGGAACCATGTGCATGTTTGCAAACATTCAGTCTTATTACGAATGTCGTTCTCGTATTTCGACTACGACAGTTTTGTAAAAGATTTGAGATATCACGCCAAATTTGTCTTTAATCTTTTACAAAACTTACGTAGTCGAAATACGAGATAGACATTCGTAATAAGGTTGATTAATTGAAGATCTGTGCCTTTTATTTTTTTATTGTATTGTGGCTGTCGGTGGTGCAATGGCTAGTGCGCGTAGCTCTTGTACTTGAGATCCTGAGTTCGACCCCTGTTCTGACTACCTAAAATTTCTTTCGGCGGCGGTCACCTCGCATAGTGACGGCGACACTATCGAGTATTTAGCCATGTAACACTGTAGGTCCCAATCAGTGAGTATAAATCTAGAAAGCGCAGAGATCACTGTTGTAAGAAGCTCTCCCCAATTTCTTCATGAGATTTTTTTATTGTTACAAATATCAGTTTTTTTTTATCAATTTTCAACAAACAAACAAACCCACATTTGGGAAACAAATACATATATTAACCTATCAATCATTGTGTCCCAAACAGGTTAAATTGAATAGCAAATCTATTGTGTTTGGACACAAATATACAATCTTTGTTACAACCTACAAACACGTTATATTTCCATCGAAACAACAAAAAAATAAAAGCGTGTACTTTTTAACCCATCCGACGTAGAAAACACTGAGTATATTCTCTAGGATAAGAACTCTGAACCTGTAACACAGAATTGAAATATCGGCAGATTGGAAGACGCAGATGGTGTATGTAGACGTATGATTTAATTTTGAATAACGATAACCAGATAACCATAAAGATTTATACCATGTTGATACCATGTCGGCTGTGAACCAGGAAGTACCATAAAATTGAGACGAATACTCGAAGAAACGGGGACAGAAGCTCAGGGCTGTGGACAAAATGTCGACGGTGAGTTGGACCTTACAAACTCGTGGAGACTTGTCGAAACCCTGAGCAATGGGTTACGCCTTATACAACACTACGGTGAATAATCCTATATATTTGCTACAATACCCTGCAGCTAATGACATTAGTGAAGTCTTTTTTGTCTGATTGGTGGTTGTTGAAGGCAGGATTTCGGGGTAAAAAAGACGGAGTACAAGAAAATAGCCACACCTGGTGCAGCTTGCATTATGGTCAGAATTAATCTAAATATATTCCCATAAACCTCATAAAATGACAGGGGCAATGTTGCGGTCAGCCTAGAACCCAACAAATCCGACATTTTATTAGTAGCACCGTAAATGCCCATGAAGAAAATGGACCACAAACACTTACACACATCTCAAGACGAAATGTACAACAGTGACTGGTGTTGCGGACGTAAATGCACACCAACCTTTATGGGGCAACACTGACACAAATGAGAGGGGTGAATCATGTAACGGAAGCATAAACCCGGCTTTCATCACCAACTTCAGACAAGAGGTACTAGATTTCATCTTTGCAACAGAGGACCTGTATAGAATGACCAGGGAATGGAATATCGTTGATGGAAACTCGTTCTTTGATCAGAAGTGTATTACATTCCTGTTGGGTTGGATCATTACCCAACCTAAAGTTATTCATCGTAACGTAAGACGGATTAATTGGTCCCTCTACGAAAAGGTATGTAAGAGCTGTTTAGGATCAGAACAGCCTATAGAGATATTGTGCGTCTACGATATAAATAACGAAGCAAGGCGTACCACGAGGACTCTCAACAAGTCACTACAAACATATTGTCGAAGAGGAAAAGCAAGAGGAAATAAACAACCTCACTTGTGGAATGGAAAACTTGTGAATAATTCCAATTCCAGTTTTCCACTCATTAATTGGGACGTACAGTTTTACACCATTTCCGAACTGTTTCCCAATTATCGTTTTTATGGCTAATAACTTGCTAGTGACGCCGTCACTAGGCGATGTGGCCGTCGTCGAAGGAAATATACGGTGGTTAGACCAGAGTCACGTGCTTCAAAAGTACGATACACCGACGACCACAAATGTCATAGATCAAAAGCTGCCATATAAATTTTTAATCAATCGAGTATTAACTGGACTATCGGTAGCTTCAATCCCTTTAGGTCTTCCGCAGCTGACATGTTGTTAAGGCTGTGGTCGATCTATTGATTCCATAGTTAACAAAGTTAGATGTCGATCTCAGATACATATCAAAAGGTTGGTGAGATACAAGGGTGGTGTTTTTCTCATAGCGGGAAGCCTTTAGGCCTATAAACCTCTCATCGTACCTATTGATGATTTTGGAGCGGCTGATAAATGTACACTTGTGGGCAAGCTTGATGTACGATTGTTATCTGGTACGCAGCATGCGTACTGAGACAGCACTTTATGAACATAGATAAATAAATTGTTGGCTCCTAAGGAGTATGCATTGGCTGGGTTGCTTCACATTGAGGGCGTTCAAAAATGTCATGCCTAGTGCAATTGAATTGGCGCTATCAATACTAAAGGTGGACGCGGATTTTATAGGGCTTGCATATGAAAGGCTCACCAGAAGACATTTCACTGCCAAATTGAGCACCTTAACCTCTTCCAGGTATGTAAACAGAAGAGGTAGTCTCCACTGAATGGAGTAATGCAGAGTGGGTCAGATTCGATATTCACCGTTCACAATTCAATTACTTTTGATTTAGTAAATGTTTGCCAGGTCTGTAGAAAACCGTTAGTAGGCAGAGAGTCAATGACTAAATGGAACCAATAATATTGAAAATCTGAAAATTAGGTACATAAGTATATTTTCGAAATTAATCAAATGTTTTTGTGGTCTCGGCAGCATGAACCGGCCACCTATTGGAAACTGCTGACTAGGAAGAGTTTGGCAACAATTTCCATCACAGCACTCCTACTGATGCATTGCCGATGGGCATTACAAGGAGTCGCTTTGATTTGACGTCTACCATTCAATTAAGGCAACTACCATAATATGGCATGGTCTGAGTCGGTCATGAAACGGTATTGGAAATTTTTACCGAAATGAAATTCTTGCATTTGTAGACAACTCGAAAGGTAAACAACTATTTGATCGCAAATATCACACTCTCATACTGGAAAGTATTCGTGGAATATAAATACTGGTATAGCTGTATGGAATATTCTTTAACGTACTAGGGTTGTGGCTTTCTTGTAGACTACCTGACCATTGAGGGGATGTGACCTGCTGCCCAATGGGTTAACAGTCAAGCAATCGTTACGGTCAGTGTTTCAATAAATGAATAAGGTCTCCATATTTCCCTGGAATCAGTAGTCCAGAACTCAGCATCTGCCCTGCAAGGCCACATATATCTTAGTGAAATGATTCAGTAGTACTCGTATGATATTCACCTCATATACATGCCCAGGATACAGGGACGTTCCGAGGAATTGCATAGCGGTTGAGGTAGCGCGACTAGGAATTACCTGACAGATTCCATAGGAACTGGAACGTATTGTCATGCCCATAGCGCCTTGTAAGAACACTCCTATCAGATGATGTACCAGATGTGATTGAGGGTGTATATTACAAAATATGGTTTACATCCCAGGAAGGCATTAGGGAGAGCTTTTCACAACCAGTGAGCAGTGAGTTTCACAACCAGATTCTTGTTAGAGTTTCGACTGGGCACTGTCTGATTGTGATGTGGTGAGTTGTGACAAACGACTCCTGTGGACTCTATCTGTGGTCACAAGGCATAACACCATATGCCAATTTTTGCAACTTTTTAGCAGAACGTTTTAAAGGTTCAAATTTAATTTGTAATGTAGTGACTGATCGAGATTTGCTAATAAATCTTGGTGAATATCTTGGGAACTACAAGTTGGATTATTCACAACAATTGCTATAGTGTGCAGTACGATATATAAGAGCTCGATTCTCGAAAAATTAAATTTGAGCACAACTCGAGTTATGCAGTTATGCCTTGTGACCACAGATATAACGACGAGGAAGAGATTAACCCGTTGAACATATTAAGTGTCCGCGTCCAGTTCTAGCCGGCAATGGGGTATCTCATATGGGATCCTATTTATATAGACAAATGGTAGATTCATCTCTGATAGACGTTTACAGGATCTTGAGCTTCTCGGAGCAAATTAGATGGTTCTCAGGTAGGGCCAGTTCTTTTAGTTGTAAGCCAGTGGAATCACAATGGAATAAAAAATACTAAGTGAGTTGTTATCTAAATGTCACAAATTCCTACATGTAAGGCTCAGAACCAGTTGCAGTCCAGTATTTTCCAGATTCGTTAAAGTGTGAACGGAGGTAGGTCTTGATGGTAGAGAGTGCACAACAAAAATGATGCGTGTCGACTACTAGTCAAACCTCTCACCTGGGTCGACAGCCGATTTAATTTTGAAACCTTGAATCGGTCGTGAACATCTGTCTGGATATAAGTGGGAGAATTGTGCTTGCAAATAGCTGCTATTTTGGGCTCAGCAAGCAGTTTTCGGTAGATGAGAGTCTAGCTATACCAGACCTTAATTTTACCTGCCTTGGCATATGGTTCCGAAACTTGATTCATATCGCAAGCGGATGAAAAATACCTTGGAGTACTAGAGAGAAAACTTCTCCGTAAATTATATTGCCTTACTGAGGAAACCGACGCCGTTGGAACCACAATCTATATAATTTGTGTTCCGACATTGATACGGCTAGGAAAATCATAGTAGGCCATTGGGACAATTTACGATATTTTATCAGAATGGATGAAGATGAACCATCGCGAAAGGGTTTCGATGAGGCAAGTGTAGGTCTGGAAAGACTTGAACGTAGAATCCTTCTGTATCCTTTGTATTACCAACTGGTGGCAAGGGGCAGCCGGGTAGAACCAGTTGGGTAAATATATATTGGAATTTTTTTAGTTTGTGTGCTTAATTAATATGTGGATAGCATCTGACCTCATGAGTTTGTTAAACATCCAATTAAAGTCAAAGTAACAATATAGAACGGTTTCCTGTAAACTGAACAGACGACGGACTTTGGTTCTATAATACGTGATAATAACAGCTGCCAATGGTATTTAATTAATTTTCTGTTAATTTTGTACTACTATTTATAATTATATAATTAAAACTCTTTATACTTTAAATGTGTTCGTCGGTGATGCAATGGGTAGTGTGCGCGCCTCTTGTACTTTATATCCTGGGTTCGATCCCTGCTCTGACCACTTTAAAATTTCTATCGACGGCGGTCACCTCGCATAGTGACGGCGACTCTATCGAGTATTTAGCCATGAAAAAGCTTCTCAAAATACCGTTCAGAACCGGTGTAAAACTGTAGGTCCCAAGCAGTGAGTATAAAACTAGAAATCCTACAGCTCACTAGTTGTGTGAAGCCCTCCCCGACTCCTTCATGGGATGTAATGGGAAACCATTTATTTATTTATAATTTATACTTATAGAAATTACAATGTGGTAGTTATTGGAAAACAAATTTTAAGATAAGGCCGGAGAGAACGGGTTTACCCTAATTCGGGTACGAGGAATCGAGTTTTTTGAGTTACAATTATGAGGTTTGTTCCCGTACTTTTTTAATAGTAAAACTAGTAAAACAGAGTTTCACCAGAAATATCAAAAAATTCTCTCTGAGAGACCAAGTTTCAATAAAGTACGGGAACGAAAGAATAGTAAATGTGGTAAATCTTATGTCAGAAATGTGTTCATAACATGGTCCTCGTCCAAAACGTCCAACAGGAAATATCTCGAAATAAAACGTCCAACAGGAAATATCTCTCAATCGACCACAGCGATATTATGTATGTTATGTATTTCCGCGTCTGTTTGATAAAAACAATGCATTTATCGATATGAAATTATTTTTCCAATTTATTTTGACAATTCAATAGAGAATGACAATTTACTAATTTTAGTCGGTAAAATTCTTCGAGTAAAAACTAGTAAAAAGTTGTAAAAGAGAACGCCATGTTTTTCTGTTCTCTCTTAAATTTTCTTACTGCTTTTACTATTTTCTTGAGTACGGGAACGCTTTTTCGAGTAAAAGTCGTAAAAGTGGTAAAACTAGTAAGTTGTAGTACGTACGGGAACAGAGCTATGGTTTCATACAAAAAAATTTTTTTTACTGTGATTTTTTTTGTACTGACTTTTCGATTTTGACTCATATTGACAGGCACTAACTTCTATATGGGTGGTTGTACCGGGAAACTTTCTTGAGCAAAGTTGTTCCAAACATTTTGGGCTTCAACTTTTGGGAGCAAAGACTACCTCTAAAACCAGGGTTTTATTTATTCATCTTCATTTTCAATACCGAATTCCACTTGATTATCAATTTCACTTAATTTTACTTTTTTCTACACTGATAAAAATTTGTGGATACAAACACTTTGTATAATTGGGGTTTGAAATAAACAAAAGCGTTAAAAAAAAACTACAAAAGTAGTATAATGGCTGAAAAAAGTACTCTCGCCTACTTTTTTATAGGTTATAAAGAAGAGAGTACAACGAACAAAAAAAGTGCGCGTATGATGCAGTTCGACTCCTCGTCCCGAATTAGGATGAAACAGTCCTCTCCTGTGCTGTCTCGGTTTCGACTTCCACAGTGTTATCATTCCTAGGTATAATTCAAATTGATAGTCAAATTAATATTGCCATCGTATTGCTGGGAGGTATGAATGGGACATTCGACGTTGGATGTAAGCTTTTTTAAATATTTTTGCTAATGTGGACCTGTAGATCACTAGTATTTGTAGATCTTTCCATTTTGTAGTATCTGACCAAAATTCTTCTGAATATTTTAAGTTGCCGATTCATACAACCTTGAGAAAACAATTTAAATTGATTTGAATATTCAGTTCAATATTACAATATTAATTCCAACACCCTATTATATACTTACGCAAATACATATGTATGTAAACAACCCTTATATCAAGGTACCAACAACACATGCCAGTAATTACTATAGAAACAGTTGATGAAGACAACCATTAAGAATATATTTATTTGTACTTAAGTACATATAAATTGCAAGATATATTACTTTCACTCACAACACTCAATTTTTCTGACGCTCAGTATAATTCTCACGTGAACTAAAGTAAACATCAACAATAACCACATACTTATTATATCCCACACACTTACGATCCAGAAATATTTCCACGTGAATGTTTTATACGAGCGAGGAAAGTAAAACACCTTGCGAAATTTATCATTTCCCCTGATTACGAATATGATGAACTGAAACTGAGGTGAAATGAATATGATTGAAGTAAAGTGGATTCTTGATACCATCAGCGGCTCGAGTCCATCAAGACGACAACAACGAAATTAATAACAATAAAATATATGTTTGTATATCCATATACTCGGTTACTTATATGTATGTTTCTCAATATTGTATACACTTAAGTACTCATCATTAATGCATGTGGAGGAAATAACAATACATTGGGGAAGATTTCATAGTCACACTGTGGCGAAGGAGGAGTAGTCTCAACACTTAAATTAAAACGAACCCATGGGGCTGAACTGAGGCAATTAAAAGATGTACAATAATTTGAATAATTTTAAAGATAACATTTGGAAAGAGTGCCAATCACTGATTGTAAATTAAAAGAAAATTTGATTAAAATATTTTAATTAAATGATCCCGATCAAGTTGTTGACACTTGATAACCCCATCGATCCAGAATCACTCTATGAAGCACAAAAATCTTTGATCGGCAGTCCATCTGATATCCTTGTCAGCTTGTAATACAAGTATATGTCGCAAATATCATATAATTTTGACGATGATTTTCAATAGTACAGCGTGACCTTAAATGTATCACCCTATCGAAAGACGTAATAACTTTTGCAGCTCGCTACAACCGCCAGATTTGGTTAGATATTTCTGAAGTATAGACACCTAAAATACCCTTCGAAAAGCCACGGACGTAATACTTTATATTAGACTATTTGTTTTACGTTCAATGCCAACTGGTCAAACACTAAGGGTGTAGCCGCTCGCATCGGCAAGATTGGAACAACCCGTATCAAACCCGTAAATATCGCCGCTGTGGCTAAAGATGTAGCAGATGAGCAATCAATTTAGACCAGATGATACACAGTGGATCAGACACGATTTCCATCGGCCAACATTCAATAACTTGTGATTTGTTACACATTTTTGAGATCTGTAAAATCCCGATTGTAGATGATTAAAGAATTATTTTCGAAATACTAAAATATTTTTTTTAAAATTAACCCAAAGTAGAGTACTTTTTTAATTTTTCGATTATAAATAAACAAAAATTACTTAGGGATTTTCGATCGACACATATTCCCATATGTAAATTGTGTATTTGAGTTTCAATTCAATTCATTTCAATTGGATTCAATTCAAATTAATTCAATTCAAACCAACTAATTCAGTTCAATTCAATTCAAATCAATTCAAATCAATTCAAATCAATTCAATTCAACTCAATTCAATTCAGTTCAGTTAAGTTCAATGCAATTCAGTTAAGTTCAGTTCAATTCAATTCAACTCAATTCAATTCAACACTTGATTTATTGTTTCAAAACTAAAAGTATGTTATATTTAAATTTGACAGTGTTGTATTTTTCTGTAGAGAAATTCTACACTATATTACAAAAATAAAGGTGGCAGTAACCGTAATGTATTTATGTAACCCCTTCGTTACATTCCCTTCTAGATCTTTCCTTATGTTATAAAACATGAGAAAGAAAGAGGTGTTTTTTTTAAAGCGAACAGAAAATATCCCATGCGAAGTCAGCCGACATCTGATCACATCGAAACTACACATTGATTTTTTTCTTAAGCCTTCATGGATCGATACACTATGCGACGCGTGAAAGATTTACGCTCGATAATTATCATGAGCGACGTGGACCATTTTCTTCTGATCACATACGTAAACAAACAAAATTACCGCTTCTGGGGCACCGAGTATCACAATTTGTCGTACTACTACATTTACTCACTACATCCTGCGCCATTTACGCTGGAGGTAATCGGGGCTTATTTTTTCAATGAGCAATACACTACCCTAATAAATGAGGTTTTACTACCCTGAATTGACTGGGATTGGAGTAAAAGTGGTTACAAAGGACGATGCAATTGACTGACCATTGCGATAGAAATTTGAAGGGTGCGTTTCCGGATCCTGCAATGCAGCACAAGGAGCTGAAAACGCCATCACCACTAAAGGTGCCCAGTTGACCGACATCATCGCCAAAAAGTAATGGAAGCAAACGAAATCGTCCTAATACGAGGTTGCTATTTATATTTCTAAACCATTTTTTATAAACCAAACCATTTCCTTGATGACCTGTTTTGGTCAACCTGAACATTTGGCGTCAGTTTTCCTGGGAATTCCTTAACAAAATTCAGCAAACACCTTTTTAACCATTAACATTAATGGTCCAGGGTTCCCGCTAGTATTTATCAGGCCTTTCATTGATGAGCACACGACATTGAGTTTTTTTTACATTTTCGTCGAAAGTAATGAGGTTGTCAGCTTTCAATATGAATTCCAAATATATATGACCCAGCTTTTTCAAAATATTTCAGTAGTCTATTACCAGATGGTAGTTGACAGGAGCAGTACTGATTTTTAATTTCCTACGAGAGTAGTTCAAAAATATAGAAGTTTTCAAAGCGCTCTCGCATGTTGAGAACCTGGTAACTGCAGAACATGGCAAATACCCTTTCCCATGCAAATATGTATTCCAGGATTTTTGTCAGGAGTGGGCCATGGATAATGAATTAGGTGAAAATCTTAAGAAACTCGGTCTCGTACTCTTTACCAGGAACCACAAAACTGATAATTTTGATCATTTGTCTCGGGATTGTGTGACAATTTGCCTGACGGTTAATGTAAAATGTCTAGGTGTAATTCTCGAAAAAACGTGGTTTCCTGTTACATCCCATGAAATGATTAGGTACAGATTGTCACAAACCAGTGAGCTGTGAGCGTTCTAGTTTTACACCCACTGATCGAAAGGCAACTCAATTCTAAACTCTTAACTTTTGAGGGGACCAACACAACAACAATGGCCCTATATGTGTAGAAAAAGTTTATCGAAGGTCGATGGGGTCTATCCTCGAAAATAGTTTATTGGGTATTATCCTGTCCGCCCGATATAGATTTAAGAGACTTACCCAATTCTGCTGACAAAGGCCCAGATAATGGAAATGGTGTATATTATGGGTGGTGTACGTAAGACCCTTTCTAAGCATTTGGAGTTATCTTAACCTTCATTTATTGCTACTAGATTTGATGGACAGGCAAAAATAGGTAGCGTCATCAATCCGCCCAGATCTTGTTTCACTATGTATCAACAGTCGCTATGATCAGGGCATGATTTTCAGGATCTGAGGAAGTCCACAGTAGAATTAAATTACGTAACACCAAAGTCTTCCATTGAGAGAAACTTCTCTACTAATATCGCAGACAGATAGGACTGGAAAGAACGCATACCAGGTAACATAAGGTATTTATGCTTCTACACAGATGTCTCCAATCTAGATGTTAATGTACATATTGGAAATGCTTCTAAAGGCTACCATACCATCAGGTCGTAGCAATCGGAGAAGTTACACTTTGACTAGGGCAAAACGTCATCACCGCCAGGGGTATCAGCAAAACTGAAGCTTTCAGACAAGCAAATGTTAGATGAAGTCACTAATTGATATCCACTCCTTGACTTGACTTGGAAATTCAGCCGACGATTTCTGCAGAAGTTATTGGGACGAACAGGAGGACAACACCCACGAATATCTAACATGATTCTGCCCGCCATTTATTTAAGTAGTATACAACATTTAGGACCTTACTACTGGTTGTATCAAACGTCCTTAAATTTTCGTAAACGCGATTAGAATCGTTTTGCGGAGCACAAATTGGTTCGCCAGAGTATCTCATCTCATCTTGAAACTCAGGGATGGGGAATCATTTGTTTTGAGTGCCACTTAACCACACCTAAAGTATTGCCAGCTCTTATGTCTGCATTAAATTTAACTTTTGAGTTCGGGTGGAGTTTTGATAAATCTAGCCCTATCGAAACCAGGTTTACGGCTGTTCACTTCTGCCGCAGTCCATTTTTGGAATTTGCCCACTGTGTAAAATTGTTTAAAATATTTTAAAAACTAACAAAGCGGACAAATGTTGTCGAAATCAGAGATGACCTGTAAGAAATGTTATTGGGTTTGACATGGAATGACCCATATCAGTGACAGGTGAAAGCATTGTAACCAACTCATAATGGCAGGATGGGTCGCATGACGGCGTCACTACTGGGAGTAGAATTATATGGTCATGGCATTAAACATAACATATAACACATACCCAACTCCTATGGATTTGACAGTGAAACAGGTGCTAACAATATAACCGAGAATAAAACGGAAATCATATAAAAGTTAATGCAATTGTGGGTGTAATACAGTTGAACAGAGCTAAGAGGTGTAAGCAGCATTTTTGGAGGAAGTTGTGAAATACAAAAACAACTTGACGACTTCATCGTAATGGAAACGATGTAAAAGTTTCCTTTATAGTTAGAGGAAGGAACTCTAATGCGGAAAATGGTTAATTTACAGTTGTATTTAATTTGATTACTAAATGTTGGCGTGTGCTAAGTTTTTTGAGGCAGATGTTTTTAATGGAGAAATTCATTTAATTTGCTAAAATTTTGCCCGAAAACTGATTGAAAAATTTTAAAGTGGAGCTATTTGAGAATTTCAGAATTAGTGTCTTATGTCTATTGGATGGCATTTTTTGATTTTTTTTAAATTGAATTATTAGATTCGTGTAGAGCGAATTCTAGCACAATTTTTTCCGATATAGATCAACATAAAACAAATGTAATGCTAATCCTACCTATCTTACTGAAGAGTTTGCTTTAGAAACTATTACGGAAATATTAATAGCTCAAATACTTGTTCATTCATTTTATTTGTTTCATTTAGATTAGTATTCATTTAAATCAATTTTGTGTCCACTACGTATAGAAACAAAAGTTTTCCCTGATATATATTCACCGTATTTCGTTGTTCTTGTTTCTATAACTGTCAGTGAATTGAAAAAGTTTTCCAATCGTTTGGTAATAAATCCCATCAATTTCAGGATTAGTTTTCTTAATGAATTCTTAAGTATTTCTCTTAAAGGATATTTCATTAATCGATATTATACTGGTAGACATATTGACACCATTTCCCAATGGGTATATGAGTGGTAGTTGAGTGCGTGTAAATCTAATATATGAGTAAATGGTTGTTATCTAACTCACAAAATCTTTAAGGGATATCGTTCGAACTCCCCTGATGAAATGCATAAGCATATGTAGGAAGTGATAGAATGAGCAGGTATTATAATAGTTGTGGAATGAGTTGTTGGTTTAAGCAATTCTCAAATCAAAGCAGTGACATCATCAAGTATTCAAAAGAGAAATTGCGTGCTGCTGGAAATGCCACTAGAATTTACCACAAGATGACAAGCCTGGCAACACAGCAGTCAACCACAATTTGAAAAAGTAAAAATGTCAGATGTCACCATTAATTATGTTGTAACGTAAATAGGTAGCTGGTATATATTTTTGTAAATATATAAATAAAACTATAAAGGCAAATTATATCCCTAAATTTAACGGGGTTTGTTTGAAATAAATATGGTTGTAGTTTATTTAAATTTTTTCTGTAATCAGGTATTACTAATGACTTGTGATTACTAAAAAATATAATATTACCGAAATTGATTGTAGACTAAAAACAAAAATAGGATGTGACAATATTTGTGTATTAGGAACGACAATATTGAAACCACGATAACAGAAGGATGTTTTATTGAAATATCAACAAGACGGCCACTGGCCTGTAACGTTAAGGGCTGGGGAGTAGATTCATAAACTTCGCAACGATTGTCCGCCGACTTGAGTACAAATCCTTGTTGCAGCTGTTTACATTTGTTCTAATTGCAGATATCCAGTGATGTGTTAGCTCAAAGGAAATTAAAAATATTCTTCCAAGAAATAATTTCAGATCGTATTATATATAATTAAGGAGCAGATATTTAGTTTGTCATTTATAGCAACTTGTGCCGATTATTTGTATTCATTAATAACATTGACATAATTTTCATTATTTCTTGAGATGTTTCTTTAAAAATTGTTCTATTCGGTATCTTAATATTACATCTCAACTCATTGTGTTTTTCTATATATATCCCTTGTTATCCTTGGCAAAAGAAAACAACGCAATGGCTTTCCTTTCAATCATAAGCAAGCACAACCACAATACAACTTGCAGCAGTACTTGAAACAACAACTAAAACAAGAAATATTCAAATCTATTTTCTTTGTACGTTCACGAGAAATAATGGTAAATTGTGTTTAACGCTATACATAAAAAAGGAAATCCTTACAATGTGAATACGGAAAATTATGCACTAAAACATATTTAAAAGGAAATATGCAAAAGCAATAACAGAATACAAACAATGAGGCAACAAAGATATAGAAGGCTTCCTTAAGTCATGTTAATGGTGGCAGAGGGCTCACGATGCAACTTTAATACAAACCCCTTACCCGCCTCAGTACTACACCAGTGTATAGACACCAACCACACTTGAACGCCAGGACCTCTCAGATTCACCAATACAACAATCATAAAAAGGACAAAAATAGTATATGTTTTGTAAAAGCGACTTTGTGAAATTCTACGTAACTCAGGAAAGAATGAGAAATCTTGATGATATTTATTTTCCAAAGGTTAGTCGTTCGTAGGGAATACAAAAGGTCCTTTAGAAAACCGGATACCGGAGTTTCCAGGAAAAGTGTAAGCGAGAAAGTGTTGTAGTGTTTGTGTGTGTTGAGTGCATAGAGTAAAGATGTAAAGAGTAGCGATTTCTCTCAGTAAATTTACGAAGTGTGGTGTGGTGGCATATGGACGTTGCATGTTGGAAAGTAATGATTTAATAATACCAAATACGGGCAATGGCTCAAACCAATCAACAATACAACAGCATTTCGTTTGGCGTGTGTATTTATACACTTCAAATAAATACTAACAAAAAAATATAACAAAAAACTGCAAAATACGCTAAAAATTTCACAGTTTTTCATCAAAACGATATGAAAAATTTAAGTCACCAATTTTTGTAGTTCCACCTGGTGTAAGTCAATTTACGGCAAATAAATCTCTATCGCACTGATCGCAACACGAGTATTGTGAAATGAAATGTCTGGTGAGAAGAATGACAGCTCTATATGACATTACTCTATGTTTGAGTGTGGCCATGTTGGTTATTTGTTCTCATATTAACAATAAATTTTAACAATCTTCTCGAAAGGAAAGACAACGGGAAATTGGATTTTTGTTATAGTTCCCAACCCCGGTTCCGTAGTTGTTTGCTGAGTGTTCTGTGTATGAAAGAGACGGTAGTATATACTAATGTAAAAGTATTATTAGTATTACAAGATACTCAAAATGTAAAACTATTTGTTATACGTTTAAAAGGAAAACAATAGTAAGTGGCTTGAAATATTACAAATACAGATTAAGGTAGAATTTTTGCGTTATTTCAATGTTGTGTTTAACAAATAATACTACATATAGCTGATGTCATTTTATAACATTAATTACAGGAACAACTTGTATTGTAATAGAACTCAAAGATCATTAAAATAATTGTATAATAGTATACGAAAGTTCGTTAAAATATCTGAAACTGTGGCACAATTACACTAAGAAATTACGAAATTATCCTGAGAATGATAATACATCTTTAGGTTGTATATTGACCTAATATTTTGGAAAAAATTGTTTAACAAATCTGTCACGTCAATGATTTCAAAAAATTAAAACCCCATTTTCAGAACTTGTTCTTCACTTTCGGCGTTATCTTGTAGTGGCAAGGTCCGATCAATAAGGCTATTAGATTATATAACTTTATAGTCCGTCCAAACATTAGACCACAAGTTTGAATATTATTCAAAATTTCGGTACAATTTCAAAACTTCAAAATCAGGAAAAAAAATAATAACCAAAGTCCAAAAATGTCAAAATGGATTTATCTGTGTTGTAAATGACTGGGCTGAGCGAGGTATTAAGCTTGCTGAAGATTCCCATGAGAGCATTACGAAAGATGAAGAGCAGCGGCATTGTTTGATTTAAGTAAGTTATATTTTAACTATAATATATTTAATTCAAATATGTATTATTTTTTCTTGGTACTTAGGGATCTTCAATCGACATCCCATATATCGCATATGAAATTTTGAATATTTCAGTTTGTGTATACATTAGACCTGACGCAGCTTATATGCCATTTTGTTTTCTCAAAATTTTTGTTGCGGGGATTGGTTAAATATGACAGTTGATGTCAAAATTCATGTGGAAAATTTTCAAATAGATCAGAGTATGCCAAGCTGCGCCAAAATGAGGTCAAAGTTTAAATATAGAAAATACACTCGTTTTTTAGACTGTTGTCTACTTCTTTATTAAAAAAAATGCAATTGACTTAATGTTTTTAATTTGTAGCTCAAGAATTTTTGGTATATGTCAAATAAGCATAAGAAACAAACCAAACGTTTGCACATTCTACCAAAATAGGTCACAAACAATAACAGCCTAACTCGAGTTAGGACAAAATTGGAAAAAAAGATTTTGAGAAGTCACCGTGCTCAAATAAGCAACTCTTTTTTTGTTAAGAAGTAAGTAAAATAATTTTTTCCTTGTTATCTGTAACAAAGTTATCACAAAAACTCCGAGTCCTGATTTCCAGTACAGATATTAAACTTAAAACTGCTCTCCCTGAAAAATTTTAGAATCTTAGCTTATTTACATTTACCGCGTTCCAGCTGGGACGCCGGCGTTTCGCTCTCTTGAGATCATTTCGAAACCATGGTGCTCACATTGTGCTTTTGTTAACTACTGTGGTTCCAATGACATTTCTCATTTCTGTTTTGTGTTTTCTGTATTTATTGACTGTAAACAACACAAACGCACATATGTGAATAAAGAAATATAAAATAATATCAAAAAATTAATGTAATTTTTATAATATTAGAATTTATATCATTGTATGATAAAGCAATGAATGCATTCAAAGATATAAATGATTATATTCATAAATCACATTGCAATAAGTACTTACCACCACAAAGCAACCTAGAAATGTAAACAAACAGATTTGTTTTCCCTCATTTTTCTGACATTTGCTTTGAACCAGCAATGGAAATTTTTTCATTTTACTACTTTTTTTTACTACTATTGGAGTACAACACTGTGCTCTCTCTCATTTTTACTGTGGTTTCAAACAAACTACAGTAAAAAGAGCATAATGTTTGCGTTTTTTTTTTGTATGGAAAAAAGTGCCAATTAAAGTGTGTTTCGCTGAAATCATCGAAAGAGAGCGAAACGCCGGCGTTTCAGCTGAAGCGCGGTAAATGTGAAAAGGGTATTAGGCTGTCATTGTTTGTGACCACAGATATATGTATGTACTTTTATTATTTAAACCCTAATACACAAATATTTTATTATATATTTATTTATATATTTCTTTGGTGACCATACCTACTATTTTGATACCTTTTAATTTAGTTTGCCTCAAAATAGTTGCAAATAGATGGCAACATTGTTAAAATACAAATGCGTTTAGTTTGGGAATTTGCCTTTTTATTAAATCATCGAAAACAAAGTTACATGTACGTCAAAGTTAAACATTTTGTCATTGCGAAATTTTCTGCGGTTAGGAAAGGTTGTTTATTAAAATATTTAAAACCTGCAAAAGTAATACTAAATTTTCGTGATGTCTTTAAATAATTCTGTAAAACTTAGATCTACTGATACAAACGTGTATTTAATTGGAAAATGTGAGCAAAAAATAGTTGGAAATTAATTTACCGTCAAAACTGCAAGTGTTGCAATGTTTTTTTGATTATGTGCGGTGTGGAAAAAAATAAATTATAGAAAGTGGAAAATTGGCATTGGAAGAAATTTTGCCATTTTGGGAAAGAGCACGTATTCCAGCGTTACACGAAAGAACATGTTCAGAAAAATTTAAAAAATTGTATAATGAGTGGAGAACGGTGCAAAAAGTTTGTAAATCTCCGTTTCCAATTCATCGTACAAAGGAAAACGACTTCAAAGAAAATTTGAACAATTTATTTGATATTGCACATGTTGATGCCTTAAAAATTATTCCTATTCCGGACGATAGAAACTTTTTAATTAAACAAAGAGAACAAGGTCGTGTTAGAAGTATGACTTCAATAGATCAACGTCTCGCAAATGAAAAAAAAAAACGGAAGGCGCAAAGAGTAGAAGAAGAAAATCGACGCAAGGAAAAGTATCAACGCACTCAAGGTATTTCTTACATTCTGCTTCAGCACACTATGAGTAATTTTGTTCTTTCAAAATATTTTTTATTTATACTTGGCTGTAGAATGTGATGTAAATGATGAAGATGAATGTGACTCTGAAAAATCTGCAGAGCAGTTGGTTATCGTGACAAACAGCAACAAGCCGAAAAAGAAACGTGGCAAGAAAAGCTTCATAGGTGACAGAATGCTTGCATGCATGGATGCTGGGAATATGTCGAATCCATTCGCAGTTCATTTTATTTCTGCAACAGCTAAAGCTTTGGGTCACAATATTAAAGATTTAGTTATTAATTGTACAAGTTTGAGAAAACAGCGCAAAGAATATCGCCGGCGTCATGGCATAGAAATCATTGAGAACTTCGAGGTATTAAAGTTTATTTTAGATTGGTTATGAATACTTCACAGAGTGAAAATTTTTTAGATTCCTGATACATTTGTGTTACATTGGGATGACAAACTACTACCTGCAATGGCTGGAAAAGAAAAAGTTGAATCTAGCGGCCCCGAAGTTGTCATATTTGAACGTTTTTCACGGGAATGGAACACTTTTAATTTGAAAGATTTTAAAATCGGAATCTTGGATGAAGAAGTGCAACGTGCTATTAGTGTTGATGAATGTCAATCCAGCAAAGAGTTTTGCATCGAGAGTTTGGCAAAAGACTACATTCGGCATGACTACAAAAAGTTATTGCCACTCACTTTTATTTTTCTTGGTGGCATCATTCCCAATTTTTCATTTCGTGCTCCTGGAGCAACGTCGTATGCTAGGCTTATGTCGAAAGCGATATATGCTCCAAAAATGTTTGCTTTCCATATACAATTTAAAATGTCTTCCAGCCTGTTGAATGGCATCCGTAATGTGTGTATTTTTCTGGTACGCGTTTATGTTCCATATTGGATCAGAACCACTAATGCAGTTGAAGCACCAAATGGGGATTTGCAGCTGATTAAAAATATTGTCTGTTACAACGACCCCAAAATATCCTTGCCTTTATTACACAAAATGCAAAACTACTTGTGGTATTTATCGGAGGAAGCAGTTGCTCGCGCATTTTTTGATTCCAACGTGGACATTAATGTGAAAAAAAATATGGTTGCGGCACTTGGACTAGAAAATGAGATTGAAAGTAATGAAGATAATGACGTTTCACTGCCTGAAAAAGTATTTGCGAGCATTGAACAAATGAAAGAATTCACATGTAAAGATTTAAGCTATTTTGTAACACAAAGAACTAAAAAGTTCTTTTCACGAATGGAAATAAACATGGATTTTTTAAACTTTGTTCCGTCGAATTGGAGCGAAAGAGCAGAATACATAAAAGGCGTTCAAATACTCAAAAACGTTACATTGTTGAGAACTACAGACAAAAATTCCCTTCATATACTAAATCTTCGCTTTTGTAAAATTTTGGAGGTACTATACTTATATAACTCAAATACAAATTAAAAAAAATTAAGTCAATTGCATTTTTTCTAAATAAACTCAAAAAATGAGTGTTTTTTCTATATTTGAACTTTGGCCTCATTTTGGCATACTCTGATCGACTTGAAAATTTGCCACATGAATTTTGACATCAAATGTCATATTTAACCAATCCGCGCAATACAAATTCCAACAAAAAAAATTTAAGGCCAGGTCTAAAATACATATACGATTGAGATTAACCGATGGTATTTAGTCAGGCACAGTAGTTAGGCATCTGATGATGAACCTGTCACGGAGTTCGAAACTAGTCATGCCAGTGATTGTGCTGAACAGAATTGTCTATGATTCCAACAAAAAACCAACCTGGCCTTGTAAGCTTGTAGTATGAATTTCTCATACATTAACTAAAAATGTTGTCATCCCTTAACACACCCAGTGTAATTAATGCAACATTTGCAAAAAAGAAAAAAAATCACCAACATTTCTTAAATGAATTTCTCCTGTGGAAATAATTTGATGTATTGCTTGCAACGTTACCAATCTCTCTATCATCCAACTTCCGAGTACAATCTAATGCAATCATGTTTTCTAAAGAGTTTTGTCAATAAAAAAGCAAAATACCAAAAAAAACCATCGTTAACTACTGATGTTCACGCTTCATTTCATGCATGTCCAAATGTTTTTAAATGCATCATCGCTTGTAACTTTCGATTTTTTGTCAACTCATTTTTCTATTGCGTTTATTCTTTTGTATTCCCTAAAGATGGATGATTTGAAAGGAAAAATGGAAGCGAAGTGGAAAAAGAAAAGAAAAGTGTAGTAATATTTCCCTCAGTGTTGTTAGAATTTGTTCTCCTTTCTTTTTGCAGTTCATAAAATTGATGTTGTAAGCTACGAGGCAGCAGCAAATTAACATCTTAGTTATACATGCGAATAGGCAGCAGTGTGGTTTGAAGGTGCTGCTTTTGGGGAAAATTTGCGGGTCATAATTGAAATTTTAAATCCCATAGTGTGTCAAATTTCATTAATTCACTTTTTTTTTGGATTTGTATGTAAAAACTTTCAATTTCAAAAACATCGGCAAGTAATGCAAAAATACAATTTTATAAAGCAGTAAACTGTGAAAATGCAACACAGAGGCGGAACTTTAAGCGAAGTGGAAAAAGAAAAGAAAAGTGTAGTAATATTTCCCTCAGTGTTGTTAGAATTTGTTCTCCTTTCTTTTTGCAGTTCATAAAATTGATGTTGTAAGCTACGAGGCAGCAGCAAATTAACATCTTAGTTATACATGCGAATAGGCAGCAGTGTGGTTTGAAGGTGCTGCTTTTGGGGAAAATTTGCGGGTCATAATTGAAATTTTAAATCCCATAGTGTGTCAAATTTCATTAATTCACTTTTTTTTTGGATTTGTATGTAAAAACTTTTAATTTCAAAAACATCGGCAAGTAATGCAAAAATACAATTTTATAAAGCAGTAAACTGTGAAAATGCAACACAGAGGCGGAACTTTAATTGCGTTTTACTCAAAAACTTGTTTTGCCACACAAGATGGGTTTTCTGTGCAGGTTCACATATATTGATTTAGTGATAAGTGCTAAGTAAGTTATTAACTGCTCCATTACTATGAACCCTAAATGCAAACACTAGTAATATCGTAACACAGTTCATTTTCATGTTAGGATTTATTTAAAAAATGCAATATCTCAAACTACTGTGAACTACAACAGTATTCATCGCCATACTATTTTGTTTATATTTTCGCAAGTTTGTTGTCGTCATAAAACCTTTTTTTTTTGAGTTGCGTCTCACTTGCGTAAGCAAATTTGTATTTTGTAGTATCTTTCTTCTTTCTCATTCAATGCATGCACTTTCTTATTTTGTGCTGCTTTTGTGAGAGTTTACTGGGAATTTAAGAAATTCTTGTTTTTTATGTATGATTAATGTTCTTCTGCTGCCCCGAGACATAACATGGAGGCAAAATTGCAAACGACAACACAGAAATGAAGTTGGGCGCTTTTCGACATATTTTGCATTTTTCAAACAAAATGACAAGGTGAAGGTAGCGTTTTAGTTTAGCTTCTTGAAGGATCTTTGTGGAAGGGTCAGGAAATGAAATGTAAAATATAATAGAAATTGTAATGGAATGGAATTTTTGACCAATGCAGGAAAATATTTAAATTTGTTTTTGAGTTAAAATGTAGCTTTTGTAAGTTATTTCTATGATAGCCTGAAAACCATGGAAAACCAATGTATTTTGTAATAAAATGCAGTGGATAACGTGTGATTTGTTAAGAATTTATCATTTTTATATTCGAAACAAAGACAGATAAATTACAAAATTTTAAAAATTTTATATTTCAGTCGTTAAATCAATATCAAATGAATATTTCCCATTTACTTTCCAGACATTATTTAATTTCAATATTTATCATGACTACATTGTAAGTGATTCAATATTTATCATGTCCACATTGTAAGCGATAAGTCGAATTTTTTACCACTTGTTCGAGTATAGTGTCTGGTATCTCGATAATATCACATGTAATGCTAAGTGCAATTGTCGCTAGTTTATTGGTATAGTTAAGTGCATTCACGTAACCCTACAAAAAATAGTAAAATCGCACGCCAACTTTCAATAGATCAATGTTTCACGTGATGTGTGGCATGTACCGACGTTTTGGTTAAACCACATGTCGACCAGATTCAGTTTATGCTTTTTGGAAACCAAATATTCGAAATCAGCGTACCAAAGCGGGTAGCGTTGTGGCCATCTGCATATCTAAAGAAATAGGGACCAATGATTCCGCCAGTGCGTTTAACTGCACCCAACAGCGTATTTTGCCGATTCCTGGTATTGTTTTTGCTTGTCCATCAGAGCTTTGATGAACCTTGTAAACTTAGATTTAATTCATTTAAACGTGAGAAAATGTCTGCTAAATATGGCAACTTTGCTATCCATATTTCATCTAAAAATTTATCGCAAAAATCATTATTCATTCCTGTTAAGAATATTTGAACTTCTGATCGTAGTTCTACAAGACGAGTAAGCATTTTTCCTCTTGATAGCCATCTAACCTCAGTATTCATGCGAAGATTGGTATACGAACTATCCATTTCGAAACACAACTCCCTAAACAGCGGCAATTAAGTGATCCTGATTTTATGAAATTTACTATTTTTACCACACTATCAAGAACTTCTTTGAGATCACTCGGTATTCTTTTGGAAGCCAAAGCTTCCCGATGTATGACACAATGAGTAAATTTGCAATTTGGAGCAACAACTTCAACTTTTGTGATTACCCCATTAGGTTTACCTGTCATTGCCAGAGCACCATCAGTACATAACCCTACACATCGCTTCCAATCCAAATCATTTTCTTTAACAAAGTGATTTAAGTTTTTAAATATTTCAATTGCTGTACAATTAGTTTTGAGTGCCTCACAAAACCAAAATTCCGTCTTTAAGTCCATTTCAAAAATATATCGAATATACACAAGTAATTGTGCACAATTTGCAACATCAGTGCTGTCATCCATTTGAAGAGCGAAGTATTCGCTTTGTTTTATTTCACTTATGAGTAAGTGTTTTACATTCAGAGCCATATCATTTACTCCTCGACCCACTGTAGTATCTGACAAAGAAACTGATTGAAGTTTTTTTAATTGGTCTTCTCCTAGCATGCAACTTAGTATAGACTTAGTAGCTGGTAATATCAATTCTTTTGCTATATTATAAGGTTTACCGTATTTTGCAATCTGGTAAGACACTAAAAACCATGCTTCTATTGCTTTTTTTGGTAGTACCACAAAACGACGTAAGTTTTGCTTGGTTAGCTTTCATTTCACTTAGTTTTTGCAAAAAAAAAATCTTTTGGTTTATTTTCCAAACTCTGATGTTTCGTTGTTATATGCCGCATTAATGACGATGGCTTCATAGACTGATTGGACAGAACTTCGTGGCATATAACACACTGTGGGCGATCATGCTCAAATTTTCGAAGATTTGGCGTACCACCTGGGAAAGTTTCGCGTACCCCATGTGGTACGCGTACCACAGGTTGAATAGCTATGTTCTAGATTACTATAATGACAATAGTACGATTTCTATGCACGATATTTAAACGTAACACTTCGCAATTGTTCAATATTTAACGCGTTTACTAATACCAGACATTGCTTGTATTAAAGCGTTTCAAACCAGACTGACTCGAAATCCGATTCTGTTCGTCTGTTTATTAAAGTAACAACTTCCAGAATGTTGTATCCAGCCGTTTTTATACCCTTTCGTTGTTTGCGAAGCGACTAATAGCGCTATCTGTTTCCTCGTCGAATCCATCATCCGTTCGAGGTTAGATCATAGATGGTAGCTCTCATCTAAATCTCATGACGTGTTTATCAACCTCTTATTAACATTAAGCTTCAATAGTGTAGCAATAACCAGAGCAATCAAGCTGTGACACTCACCTCGGTTATTCTCTAACATTCAAAAGTTGGTTTGACATACTTCAGATGTCCGTTGGAAATCAAATGATAATTTGCTAAAATGCGAATAATTCGCAGAGTTAATGCAATCACACTCTATGAATTGCAGTGTTTCACGACTACACGTCATGTTTAGGATTTCGGAAAATTATCGATTCATTATGGTGTCGATAGCATTTAATCGATACCGATATTTTTGCTCTATACTTTGCATACCGATATTTTTCAGTATCGAGTACGCCAGCTAAGTATTGAGGTTACCAAATAATTGTTGATTAGCAAATAATTTTTAAAGAAATTTTTGGGATGTCAAAAATTACCAGATTTTGTTTTTAATTATTTAACTTCCGTTTCAGGATTGTACATCTTCTTAGAATGCTATACAATGTCACACCGACTTAGGATCGGATACTGATAGTTATTATAACCAGGGCGTTTCGTTGTCTTTTAAATAAATTTAAAGAAAAAAAATTTAAATTTAAAGAAAATACATGTGGCGCACGAGAAGGAACATCGAAATCTAAACTGCGGCCGTTTGTATAAGGACCGCATTGCCGTTGGGGCAATAGAATAAAAATGATAAGCTTTACGAAACGTATCAGTAATATTAAAACCAGCGTTCGGTATGGCCCCCAAACTCTCGACTCAACACTTTTTGTATGTTGACCAAGTGACGCAAGAAACACAAAACACAAGAGCTGTTTAAGTAAACAGACTCTATACAAGGAGTACTTGGACAAAAATGTCTAAGTATAGTTCTTCATCAAGCGCACTTCAGAACTCAGAACTCTCAGTGTAAACATACAATCAATCACTTAACAAAAGCTAAAATTTTGGTGAGTTTATACTACGAAATCGGAAAATAACAATAGATTTGGTTATGTCGGCATTATTTAGGCACGATTCATTTCATTTTATTTCTTCTATTTAAGTCTATGGAATTATATTCTTACAGATCAGCAAAAATCTTCCGTAACCATTTAACAAGAATAACAAAATAAACTTAACTAATTCATTAAATTGCATAGTAGTTGTCTAAAGTTATTTTGAGGCAGACAAAAGTCAATGTTATTAAAAAATGAATAAAAAGATATCATAGGTCTATTAATAGGCTCATTGGAAGCTTAATTTGTCGAATGCAATTCTATATTAAATGTATACATATGGCGGAATGAGCGAGATGGAGCATTAAAACGTATAAGTGAAAGTAACATTGGACAATCAATAGATCCTGAAACAATGCCATAATAGACGCTATTTTCCTTCTTTCATCTAAAGTTTTTAACGAAATAAGTGCACAGCGTCTTTCATATGTTGGTAAAGGCAAAGTAAAATTTAGTGATAATTATATATTTTTCATTCAATGATACTTTTTTCTCATATCGACAAGACAAGCAGTGAGATCCTGTTAAGGGCACACACCGCTAGAGTTAGAAAATATATCAACACCGTTTTTAGACACTCGACTGAAAGAGTTGACAGGCTAAAAAACCCCACGATACAGAATGCGTGCAGCATTTGCTGGCAGAACTCTTTGATTAACAGAACTTTGTACACACATTCCTCAAACATTCCTATATTCGGAGAGTCAGTTTCCTTAAGCCGAAACTACTTGAACCCAGGATATGAATACACCACCTGGAAGAAGAATGAATAAAGTGTTTGTTTATTAGCGAATGTGCTGAAGATGAAATGTAGCTTATGTTTGTAGCTTATCGCAAATATACTTGTATCCAAACACATTGTGTGTGCTATTCAATATAACACGTTTAAGACACAACATATATGTTTTTGAGACCCAAATGAGTCTTTGTTTTTTGAAAACCTTTAAAAACAAAAACGATACAGACAACAACAAAAGAAAAAGACAACAGATCTTCAATTAATGAAAACAATGCTTGCAAACACGAACATGTTTCGTGCATCATGTTTCTGGGGCCGTTATTTTTTAGCGTATAGACAAAACTTCACAACGATTGGACGTAGTTTTTTCTTTGAGCTGGGTTTCACGGGAAACATAGGGTCATTTTGGGATTTGACACAAATATCGCTTTTTATAATAACAATTTATTTGGCATTTCCTTTTGGGTACAACCTTAAACTTCTACATTTTCTTTCCCTTTCGTCCAAAACTGTTATTTCTAACCAAGTCATAACCGTCCTAATTGTGTCATGCTCATAGATTTGCTTAATGTCAAATTTTTAAATAATTGGTATTTCGGCAGTGAAGCGTATGAACAATAAGTAATTTGTTTTTAATTGCATATCACTTACACACACCATGGGCATTTATCATTCCCTGAATAAAGAGTTGAAATGTTCGTGTAAAATATTTTATTTAAATTTTATAGATAATATCTCAGTAAATACTCTGACAGCCTTCAGAATGCCAACTATAAATAACGACATTAAACACGACATGGGAATAAATACAAATATATACGTATATTGATTTATATATATAAGTATTATAATTATTTGTTATTTATACGTAGGGTGGGCGGGCTACTGTTATTACGAAATACACATATGAGAACTATCACTCATACGTCACTCATATGACAGTTGTCGATTTGAAATGATAACAAAAGAAATGCAGTAAATGTTGCACAACTGCAATAACAATTACTTGTCTAACATGGCAATTGCTTACACACTCAACAAAGTTGGATGGCATAATTTTACTCAGATTTAAGTACTTGATGTACATGGAACATGATATATAACTATAAACATACGTATGTATATTGTTTTATATACGAGTACATCCTCAAGTGTTCAATGTGTTGTGGGTGGGGGGTAGTGCCTTTCTGTATTTTCAATTTATAACTTTAGTCGGTGAACACGTTTTGAAATACGACAAGTGGCATGAATTACACTCTTTGTAATATAAAGAACAAAAACAATACATAAAAAACACTAATACTAGTACCATTTTTTGCACACACACACACACACAGAACAATGACAACAATAGAGTCAGTCCTCTGTTATTCATTGTAAAGAGTGCATTTGTATGTAATACAAACAATAACGCTTCTCGTTCGTTTGTATTCCATACGTGCAGATGTATTTTCACATATAAATATATCTGTGGCCATTAGGATGTTACATATTTTGTAGGATTTGAAATTTTAAAATTCGCAAGACCATATTGTTTCGCTCTTTTGGGTTGACTCCAATTAAAAATTTTCGGTTAAAAATAAATTGGGAAGTGAGTTTCCAGCACTGACGGATTTTAGAAAAATATTACCACTCTCGTAAAAAAAAACTAACGTCGATTTAGTTCTGGAATATAATTTCCCATTGTAGATAATGGGAAAAATTTAAAGGTTTTTGAATAATTCTGTGCCCTTTTCGGCTCACAAAATTAGTGCTTTACATATTGACGTGCTACAATAGAACGCGAACCGATATACAAGGCGTTTCACAAGAAGTCATCCGATGTTGTTTGCCTCTCATTTTTTTTCTAAATGAAAAACTTCGATTCTGTTTTTTGATTGTGTTTATTTGAACCTATAGAATTTTATTGGTTAAGTTGAGAAGATGATATCGGTTAAATGGGCGCCGTCACAATTGATTACCATACGGGCTCGTTTTATGGCATTTTTCATCACTTCGGCGAGAACTTCGGGCGACAGATTCTCGCACTCGTGTCGAATGATGACCTTGAGGGCTTCCAGGGTATCGGTCTTGTTCACGTAAACACAGGACTTCAAAAAACCCCACAAAAAAAGTCTGGAGCGGTTAAATCGGGCGATCTTGCGGGCCAGTGCAAATCGTCAAAACGAGAGATGAGGCAACCCGGGAACGCCGCCTTCAGAATATCGGTTGTGGCTCGCGCAGTGTATGCCGTTGCTCCGTCCTGTTGGAACCACATGTCCTCCAGTCCTAATTCGTCGAATTGCGGCAGAAAAAACTCGGTTAACATGGCCCTATAGCGCGCACCGTCCACTGTTGTCGTTTGACCAGCGACGTTCTCGAAATGGCCCGATGACTCCTCCACAGTGAACAGCCCACCATGCAGTCACTTTGAGCGGGTGTAATGGCTACTCGTGCATCACTCGTGGATTTTCGGTGCCCCAGAAGCGATAGTTTTGCTTGTTCACGTACCCGCTGAGGTGGAAATGAGCCTCATCGCTCATTATGATTTTGGTGGAAAAATCATCCACTTCTTCCACGAGATTGAGGATGGCTTGAGCATAGGTTACACGCATTTGGCGGTCGACAGGCAGCAGCTGATGCACGGACTGGACTTTGTATGGGAACATGCGCAGGTCTTTGACCAAAATTCGCCATAGGGACGACCGGCTCGGCAACAGCGGCGATATTCTCGGCAGAACGGGCGCCCCGGGGCCGGCCACTCCTTGCAACGCCTCGTGTGGGCCCATAGTCTTCAAGGTTAGTGGCCAAACGGCGCAGTGTTTGCGCAGTCGGTGTCGGACGGCCGGGGAATCGGCGACGGTATTCGCGCTGCGCCAACACCACAGACGAATTGTTACGCAAAAAAATAGACACGATTATTGTTTACTCGTATTTTACATCTGTCTAGTCCACATTTGTCAAATGGGATTTGACATTGGCGGCCATTTGCAAAAATAAGAGCATCTTTCAATAGGGTGGTCACTTTTGAAACACCCTGTATAGATATATATAGTTCTTAATACTCTGCCATCTTAGTCCAAAAACCTACGTTATACTAAAACTCACAAAACCGGTTTGTATTCTGAGTCTTATTATCACACAGCGATAATGAATCCATTGATATACTCTTAATAAAGGACTCGCATCGTGTAATGGTTATTACCACTGAATCAATATCACTCACATATATTTTCTATAAAAATGGTCATAGCGAAAGAGTCACCACTACGAACGACATTGAAATTGCTACAATCAAATTCATCCTAGGGAACTTTGTTGAGTCTATGAACGTCCTGGTTGTCGTCGTCACTATGTATTCAGGAAACATATAAACAACACAACACCAGCACAAATGCTCTACGTGGATATGGTGAAAAGGTTTATGTAGGAGACCACAAGTCTCTTTTTATTTTTATTTTTTTGATTATTACTTTGCTAATTTCAACTTCTCTGATGAGGTTTCGATAAACAAAATAATCGTCTAAGCCAAGCCTTGGGCACCATTGTTTAAACGATATTAATTGAAGTGAAAAATTAGTAGATATGTAATCGCCATTTAGCATGAGTTTTGTACTCAAGCAATAGGGTTAATTCTGAAATGATTGCTAGAAACAAACTTTGTGAGGCTTTTGTTAGGTTTAGAAATAGAGTCAAAACAGAGATTCCTTGCCTCACATGGGTATGTAGCTAAACCAGAACATTCGGCTGCTCTGCACTCATCAAAAGTATCAATAGGAAATTCCTGGTGTATGCAAAATTTCTTAGTGTTCCCGAATGCATTACCCTGTAGTGTTGCAGACAACTTATTTCATCTGCGAATAGTTGTAGAATTTCTAATCCGCATCGTTCCATGGTTTCGGTGTCTTCGTCATATCTCTTAAATTCATGCGGATCGGCTGTTTCAGTTTTATGTGCCGTGTGTGATCTAGGGTCTGTTCCGCCTCTGGGCTAATTTTACAAAGAGCATGTACAGGTAGAGATGACTAAAGTGCGCAATTTGGCAACCCACGTAGAAATGAACCAAAAAGTCGACGCGATTTCTCTCTCTCTTGCGCCATGACTTGAATATTTAATACTTTTTACATACTTTATGTAAGTTTATTTAAACATGGTTGGAATCCTATAGTTAGATACTATAGAATCATCAAAAAATTGCTCGGGTATTGAAATATTCAGCGAAAAGAGTAAGAGAGAGCAGAGAAACGAGGCGCGTCCTCGTTTTCGTTGTTGGTATTCCACTCCATGAGTAAATTTTACAGAGAAACGAGACTTTTTACTCGTTTTCATTGTTGCTATTCAACTCCATGAGTAAATTTTCTTCTCTACTTAAAATTCCATACTCTTTGAATTTTAATTTTCCGCCTCATAATGTTCCAACCCAAATACAAATGTAAACAAAGGAAATAATTTTGTACTGTTTGGAAATTTTTTGTTTTAATAAAAACTTCTATAACTCAGTTAATTAATACCGGATTTCTAAAAACAAACTTGCTTTTTACCCAGTAGGAAATGTCCCTTTTGAATAAATTCAAGACTATTATGGTTTCTTCAAAATATTTTGCCGCTTAATTAACAGTCCATATTTTCACATTTTTGTGTCCACCCTCATTATTCAGCCAATGTTCACATTCTGATATTGTGCTGACCTATGCTTGAACATCAGTGCTCTGATCCTGTCCGCAAAAGTGCCGTTTAATATTTAGATCTTCTATGAGAATTCATCTTCACGTTCTACCATACATCCTAGGTCCTTCAGTATGGCAGTGGATTCTCCGATTGCTATCGGCTGCAAGTCTTCCCCTCATGAGTCTCCCTCATGAGCTAATTGTAAAGTAATTTATCGTGTCTGGTACTTAAAACTGCGATAACGTTTGCAGAAATATGCAATAATGTCCAATTCAATGCCACTCAAGCCAAAAATTAAATAACCGCCAATACTCGCACTTGTGTATATATAAATATTTGGTTCAAATTTATTACTTTTTTTGTTATTCATTTATTTAGTTTATGCATTAGATACTTTTTCATTATGAGTCTTCGACATTATTTTGTTTCAGATTTGGTATTTATTTCATGCCGATGGGGTTTTGTATTGTATTTAATCTTAGGGTATTATCTCATTCAATTTGGAGTTTATTTCACATGCCGTTATTGTATTGGGTGGTACTTCATCGGGTATTACTACAATAAGGTTTCCCCACTACTCCTAAACGAATGAAAAACATAATTCACGACAGTTGATACAAAGGATGTGGCTCGTATCGCCCAATGCCATACCTCCCAAAATAGAAATATCAAAATTCTCAAAAATTCTAATGTTAGTTGTTGTTTGCAAAAAATATCAGGGGTTTTGAGCGTTAGAGCATTACGACACTTTCTCAAGACAATGGGGGAACATTAGAAAAAAAAATAAAGTCATAATGCAACTCAGGGTTCAAAGTGTTATATACTAAGTTTATTGTATCATAGGTTCCATATATTCTATGGTAGAATGTTTATTCATCCTCCTCATTATATAACATGTTCTTCCCTTTAAGTCTGATTAGCCCCATGGGAGTCGAAGTCTCTCCAGATTCTACTATGTTCTCAAATTCTTCAACATCCAGTTAGCATTTGCCAATGTGCAAAATACCTTCATCATTCTGGGAGCATCGCTCCTGAAACTTGATGGCTAGCCCAGTCATCCATTGATCTTCGCGATTCTGGCCTTCGCGTATACCGGTTTTCAAAAGGGGCCCGTCCATTTTCCTATCTCATCCTTACTTGTCCTTAGGCCCAAGCAATATTTAAGTACGCGCCTTTCCGCTTTCTCTTTCCATTTGGCTGGAGTTTATCATGAACCAACCCGGGAATACGTATGCCAGTGCCGGTCTCATTATTTGTTTATAGACCAGCAGTCTCATTTTCAAACTTTTCTGAGCAGTCTAGAGTACACAGCGTACTATTTTCTCATCTTCTCCAAGATCAAGTCTACATGATCCCTAAACTGCATATTGTCAGAGAATATTACTCCTAAGTATACCATCGTTTTGTTACCTGCAATGATCTCCCCTCCAATTGTGTCTGAGGTTTATATTTCCTGGCGTTCTTATAGAGGTTCTCCCACTTTCCCTTAGCTACCAAACACTTGCACTTTGGGACATTTAGCTTATGGAACCATTCCTCAAAGTAGACCCCAAGTACTTCCAAATAATTCTGAATTTTATCATTCGCCGTGTTAGCCCTGACATGAGATGTCGCAATGAGTATGTTGTCCGCGAATATGTACAGCCCTTCTCCCTTTCCGGGTTGTGGTGTGTTCGGCCAGATACAAATTGTACAGTACTGGGCCTAGGTTGGATCCCTGCGGCACTCTAGCTTTAGTTACCATTGTCTGAGGATCATTGACGTCCTCACAGGACTCAAAATTATGGAACCATTTGTAAAAGAGTTAATTTAAACATAAAGGGTGGTCCATATAAAATTTGGAATTTAATTAGCTTTAAAAAAATCTAATACAAATTTTTTTTAAATTATGATATTATTGGTAAGACCAATCATTAGCATCAATGAATAAAACACAATATCATTCAAATTACTTCCACGAACGGCTGTACATTACTTCATTCGATCCACCCAATTTTTCAGTGCATTTTTGATTGTTTCTAATGTTTCTCTATCTAATGAACGACAGCGTCGATTTCATGTTGAAAGGCGTCAATGGAGTCGGGATTGTTTGCGTTATACTTATCGTTTTTGGCTTCCCAGATATAATGGTCTAACGATGTAATATCGCAACTACGTTGCGGCCTTTGCACTTTTCGAACACAATGCGGATAATATCTATTGTAACGTTGGCTGTGTGGCAAATAGCGCCATCCTGTTGTAATCACACGTCGTCGATGTAATTTTTTTCAACTTTTGGGAACAAAAAATAAATGAGCAAACCATGGCAACGCTCGGCATTGACGGTAACGGCGGCTGCTTGGGCATTTTCGAAGAAAACAATGCCAAGCCCAAAACCGCACCAAACCTTCACTTATTCTTGATGCATCACCTTCTCCTCGATGACATGTGGATTTTCTTATTTAAACCGACACATTTCAAGTACACCCCGCTAAATAAATATAAAGGGAACACCATTTTATGTTTTTTCCAAATGTTGTGAGGACTATTCAAGTTTTTATTTTATATTGTATTAGTCCTTTCAAAATTAAATACTTTTCAGCAAAAATCCTTTAACTATGACTTCTTCAAGGTGAATCAACAAAAATATACTAATTACTAGTGCGAAATATTTGTAAAGGCAAAAGATTTATTTAAATATTTTAACAAGTTTGGTAAGACGTATGATCTCCATTATCGCTGTTAACTTCTACTAAGCATCTTGGCATTGAGTTTATCAACGAATGAATATGCGCAGGATCAGTAATCTTCCAATTTATTGTATTGCTACTCTTCGATCCTTGGCATTTTTCAACTGGCGTCCTTGGTGGTAAACTTAGGTAGGTAAAATAGACCAGAGGTTCTCGATTGGATAGAGATCAGAGCTAAGAGCAGTCCAGTCGAGAGTTGGTATTATTTCTGGACTCCAGAAACTTTGGAGTTTGCTTATACCGATGTACTGCTGCGTTATCCTGCTGGATGTTAAATTCTGGGACACAAATTTCGTCTCCAGAATTAACTAACACGATATCCAATAGTCGAATATAATACTCGGAGTCCATTTTTGGGGAAACGAGAGATAATGGAGTTGTTCCTCTATAACTCATACCTGCCCATACCATAACGGAGCCACCGCCAAAATTTCAGCGCGGACGTGTAATTTTGGAAAAATCTCTGGACCGCCAATATTTGTCCGAGCCATCAGGGCCACACAAATTTAATTTTTTCCATCGGAAAATATTACCCCTCATCCAAAAATATGTATATTTTAGAGAATTTAAATCAGGCTAATTCGTGTCTTGGCATGAGACGAAGTTTTGCATACTTTTTTCCATATGACAGTTTCAAGTCGCGTTTCATTATTTGTTGAACACGACGCAACCCTCCTCCCAAGCTCAATTCAGCAATAATTTCCTTATCGCCGAAGTTTGCTTTGACATCAACCCTTTTGATCTCCATTTTGGCGCTGCCACTGATCTGTGGTGTCCTTCCTGGTCGTTTTGTGTTTCCATATTGGCCACCCTATTTTATAAAATTGTCAATGACATACCTAGATCTTTTCAATCGCCTCGAAATTTCCAGATTGGTCAGCCCTTCATCATGATAATCTTAAATTTTTCCCTTTTCTTCTTTACTTAGGTACTTTCCTCCAAGTATTCTATATAAATTAATTTTTTTCAATTTGATCTACGTTAATTTTAAAATAATAAAATAACAACCAAATACAACTCACTTCTGTTTAAATTCCTACTTACTACTGTTCGAATTCTGGTTCTTTTCCATGTTGCCTTTATATATATTTCGCACCAGAAACAGAAAAAACAACGAATGGTTACATTCTCTGACATAATATACCTAATGACACATATATTCATTAAAATTCTACACCAAAATCGCAATGCATTGAGAGTACCGAGAAAATAGATATTGCCTTTATAATTATTTCGATGAGTGTATATAAAATATTAAAACTTCTATTTATTTATTATAATTCATTTGGTACTACTAATTCCATACAATTGTATATTTTAAATTATAATACGATAGCTGATGGGGACCTCAAGCTAGTGAATTGAGCCCGTGGGTGCGAAGCTTTGCAACCAAGAAATAAAAAAGAACTCTAGTCAAAATTACCAAAAAAATATCTTATTTATTCCTCTGATATTCATGTTGATAGCGGACTGTATAAAGTAATGATAAAGACAATGCGTCTGATTTGATGAACGTCGCCTTACTCATTGCCTTGCGTGTAAGTTCCTCTTGTAATTGCGAACCAGTTTCCAAGTTAATTGTGTGACGTGATGGTCTAGCGGTGATCATACGAAGGGCCGAGAGCGAAGAACCGTGTGTGTTAATTGTGCTGTTACATTTTAGTTGGGCGAAGACGAAGAGCGAAATTGACTGAAAGTGTCTTGTAATCCTTAGTTTGATGTGTGTCAGTTTGCGAGAGAATTGAAACGAGACAATTTGAATGATGTTGGTGCTCACGTAGAAAATGATAAGATGTTCTGAAGCGTGCGCTGTTGAGAGTATGTGAAACTTTCAGTAGGTACTCGCCTGAGTGACTACGAATCGATATTGTTTAATTTTTGTTTACACACAGAGAAGAGATTCGTTGTCACAACTATATTTACAGCCAACTAAAATTTGGCGGTTCCTTGGACTATCACATTATTCTGTTGTGAAAAAATTTATATATCTCGAAAACGGAGCGAGCGTCAAATCGAAAAGTAAATATAGACAGTCTTTATAAATTTTTCATATTTTCGATAAAAATATGATATATAAAATATAATATTACCCTGGGTACGGTTAAATTTATTAATTTGTGTCATCCACAATACTAGTTCCTCCAGTCAAGTGCCCACAATTGTTTGTATGTGTTTGTGAAGGCGTCAATATTGGCGTCAAATTCAACGATTGTGTTTAAAAGTCTCACTTCACCTCAATTTATGATCTTATGTATTCTTCGGTGGATGATATCTATACACTTTGTTTTTTCACAACTTTGTTTATCACTTTCTGTTTAAAATAATAGTTTTTCTGTAAAGTCTTCGTGTAACATTCAACTGTATGTAGTTTCTCTTGAAAAGCAAAGCCTCTTATGAACAATCGAATACATACATAAGATTGTAACAAGTGTTTTTGTGACAGACACTAAATTATGATTATAGTGACTAATATTTCAACACGAATTCTAATATTGTACTTTTTATTAGTTGTATGTTCCATTTCAGATGAATGAGTTTTAGAAACGCTCAAATTGGTTAATACAACGAAAGTTCGGTAGTAGCAACTTGTATTGGTTAAAATCTATTTTTAATCTATCCACAGCATCGACAAATAATTCTGATGTTTGACAATTATGAATTCTAATCAAAATATAGACTTTATCATGGAATTTCCTATGCCTGAATTGATTTCTAACTAATCTTTTCCCTGTGTGTAGTATTCGATGAGTAGGTTCTTTTCGGATTGCTGGTCCAAACAATAGCAATGAATAAGACAATTTTTATACATTTTTAAATTAAAAACAAAAAAAATTAAATATCTTTGTTTGGAAAGTTATTATCTTAGTTTGTTTTTGGAAGAAATTTTTGTAGGTAGATTTTTACATTGTTGTTCTATTTTATGTAATATAAATTGTCTCTTCTCTTGTTGGCATTGAATCGCGTTATTAATGCAACTCCCCGTTCTGCAATATCATTACCGACCAAAAGCTTTTTCGCAACATTTTTTGTCGCAAGGTATTCGTCAGTTTTATTCCCCGTACTCGGATCAGTCATCAAAAATGTTGGATTAGTGCTTGTTATATTCTGATGTTTGTGACAAAGTTACTTAGTTCCACGGAGGCGAGTTCCTTACGTTGTTTACCTGGATGACCTAGTTTTTTTAAATTTAATAATATTTTTCTTTTCATATCAACATGAACGTCATCGTCAAAGAAGACCAATGCTATTATAGTGAATTCATGCAAATACCAGAGATGTCGAAGGAGTTAGTTTGGCACCGCAACCCCTATATCTCTATCAATTACTTTAAAGTTCCCCAGACCCTTTAAAAGGTTTGGCTGGTGTTTTTGGTGCCACTTGTAATAGTAATCCCAAGAAATAGTAATCCCAATTTCATCATTTCTATAAGATAATTTTTAAATTTATATTTCGGTAACTCTGTCATGGAATAAATGATATATTTTTATTTTTACATTTTGCAATACTTTACATTTTGACAATAAACAAACCTAAATAAATTTATGGATAAATTTACGAGGGCCGTTTGAAAAAAATTTTCGCCACAAAATTTAAATTCGACCTCTGAAAACACTATGAACGGGCATAGAAAGGCCAAAAATTTCTAGGAGAAAAATGTTTGTCTGTATATTCGTAATAAAAATGTTTATCTTGTATTTTTGTCTAGTCTTCTGGTTTACGAGCCATAACTCATAAAAGCTTTGAAGTAATTTGACTGGCCGTTTTGCATCCGATGGAATAAATTTTTGCACGGATATTATTTGTTATGCCAAATCTATTAGAAAATGCCCGTGGGTACTCTAATGTATATGGAAATGTTTCTAAATTTTTAGGTGCAAATGTAGCGATTTGTGCAAAATTCGATAAGAATTTTATACTTTTATCTGCAAAAGATTGATATTTTCTGATCACCTGGTTTTGTCGTTTCGTTCGTCTCTTACTTACATACAAATAATAAAAAGCTCTTCTGTTTTCCTTCAAACATGTTTACGTTCGACATACAAAATCGCAGCCACACATTTCGTACGTAGTTGTGTGAACGTTAATAGCGACTCGAGATTAGGAAACAGACTGTGAAGTTAATTTACTCCATATAATGGATACAACAATTATGTCTTTATAACCAAAATTGTATGACACACTTTTGAATGGAAATGGATTTATGTTATTTAATGTAAGAGTTGTTGTTTATAATACAGAATAGATATAGTATATGTTCTAATATCCGTCAATCACACTTAAATATAAAAATATCTTAACTTTACTCTGCTTTGAATTTAAAATATATTCAAATGCTCCATTTATGAGACTGTTCCTGTTTACAGTATTGCGTGATCTGCTACCAATTGGCACACGAATGATTAATATTTTTTTTTGTATGGCAGCGTGATGACAGAAAGCTAAAAATACATATTAGGATGAAATGATGTATACTCTTTAGCTGCAGGGAGTTGTTATTTGTATTGGTAGTTGTCTTTAACATTGAATGAATCAGAATTTGTACATACGAAAAAATTGCTGTTACAAAAGGAAACATGTTGATTAAAGTTACATATTCGTGTCCTAAGAACAGTGCGAGAACTTCTTATGTTTATTTTACATAGAAAAAACATGGTGTCCCATTACATCCCATGAAGGGATGGGGGAGAGCTTCTCACTATCAGTGAGATGTGCGCTTTCTAGTTTTACACTCACTGATTGGGACCTACAGTTTTATACCGGTTCCGAATGGTATTTTGAGAAGCTTTTTCATGGCTAAGTACTCGATAGTGTCACCATCACTAAGCGAGGTGACCGTCGCCGAAAGAAATGTAAGGTGGTCTGAGCACGGATCAAACCCACGTCCTCATGTACAAGAGCCGCGCACACTAACCATTGCACCACCGAAGGCCTCATTTTATTTACATAGGCCGATTGTTATATTAACGTATTTCGGAAACTTCTTACTATACCTGTCATTACTATACCACATATGATGTAAAGTTTGTTCCCGTTTTCTCCCCGCATTTTTTTAACTGTATTTATTACGAGTACAAATGTATACAATATTTTACACATTTTTAAAAAAAAAATTAAAATTTAATAGTTCCTCCTGATTAGGGAATGCAAAATTTAACCAAAAGTGATTTACCGGTAAACGGTAAATTTTTTTCTGATTTACCGGTTTCCCGGTAATTTACCGGTAACAAGAAAATAAACATTTAGAGTTAAATTTTTTTAATAATTTTTCAAATAAAATTTTTTATTTTACTTATGAATCATGTAAATAAAAAAGTATTTAATTCAATATCTTTTAAGGAACAAATAATAAAAAGTAGTAGATTAACAATGTTTATACATTGAGATCATACAAAGAGATCAAAGTTAAAAAAAAAATATTTCATTGAGTTCATCCTCAGCTGTTGCTTGCAAATTTATATTTTATATAAGTCTTTTTGCTTGTTAAAATGTGCTCGTAAAAAGTAAAGACTATCAAGTGTTTGATCGTTGAGTCGGGAGCGTATTTTTGTGCATAACTGTCCAGCAGCCGAAAACGCTCTTTCAGAATCAACACTCGTAGGTCTAATTGTTTTTAAATAATTATAAGCGAGTTGTATGTATTTACATCGAATTCCTTCGTTGACAAAATATGTTATTTCTGTTTTCGAAAGATTTTTGTTTCCAGCAGATTCGGTTCCAGATTTTTCCAAATTTTCTGTGGTTGACATACTTTTTTGTAGAGCTAAGTATAGCTGTTCTTTCATATCTGCTTCTACTGATATTGAAATTGAACCGCTGTTTTCTTTTTCTTGTATAAATAATTCAGCCTCTGATTCATTAGTTGTTTCTCTACAATCATTACCAACTTCAATATCATCATCCGCAGCAGAAAAAAATTGTTAAATCAAAGTCTGTATTAATTTTATAATTGATGATTTATTTGTTGTATTAAATACTCCGTAATTTTCATCATCTCTTAAAATGCAGTTGGAGTCTGACAAAAAATGAAATACGTCGGCGTATATAGTTATTCTTTCGATGATACGCTTTATTAGGGCTACCTTAAATTCATCACACAAGCTATTTTTTTGCTTTGAAAGCTCGTCTAGCATAAATTTAAGTGTAATATCTGCCTGAAGTAAAGTAGTTCCTTCACAACACAAAGCTTCCACAGCCAATTTTATTGGTAGTAATGCGGAAATTGCAATAGAAACTGTTGCTAACTCTGTTGCAGAAAATGTAATATCGGAATTTGTATCAATTAAAGCTTTCTGAATGCAATTTCTTAATTTGAAAAATCTTTCGAGCATTGATAATAAGCTGTTCCATCGTGTTGGGGAGTCTGCAATGAGAGACAATTCCTTCTTATGCTCTAATGTTACATATTTCTGAAGTATTTCATTTTTTGTTGGTGATCGCCGAAATTGTTGAACAACTTTTCTTATTTTGGACACGATCGGATGAATTTGTATGTGATTTAATATTGAAGGTCTTATAGTTTTTAAATGATATTTATCATGGCAATCAATTATCATGCACTCATTTTTATCCTCATCATCTGTATCACAATAATCGTCATTATCACTGCTATCAGTAGTATCCAATTCAGATAATGCATCTGCATATGATAAATGGGTGTCATTTGGTTTGTATAAAACTTCTATTACAGCAAGTTGAATGCCGTGGGCCAAGCATAGTTGGTGGCTAGCGCTGATTATTTTCCCCAATTTAACCATAACCGATGCGCCATCTGTTGTCAAACTTACAATATCTTTTAACTCTACTTTGAAGTCCATGAGTTTATTGTTAATAATGTCTACACACTTTTCAGCCGGAAGTGACCCATGGATTCGCACCAAACCTAAATTCCACATCGTGTCCATTCCATGCAAATTTATATTCACATACCTGCGGTTCCTAATGGAGGTCCATTCATCAAGGGATAGACTAAATTTTTCACCTGCATTTTTTCGATCTATTATGTTGATAACTACAGAATCATGAATTTTTTTCTTATACTCCATTACGTGCCTTTTTATGGTATGAGCGGATTTTGGAATGTCACGAAAGCCCTTTGAAGCTAATAGTTTTCGAAGATCATATGAATCAATAAACTAGGCAAAAGAAAATCCATCTTTTGCAGTCATGCGCGAAACAGTTGCAGCAAATGTTTCATCAACTTTATTAGCAAAGTACGAGGTGATTTTTCGTGTCGAAATATTAGGAATCCTTAGTGCTGAAGCTGAACTTGATGCTGAGGTAGTACAACTACTTTCAGTTCTTTTAAGGAGATTAATATTATGCTGACTTCTTAAGTGTGCATGGAGTCCACTTGTACTGCCGCCTGCTGCTTTAATGTTTTTTTTACATCCTTCTACATTACATGTTCCTGTGGTGTTGTCTTTGTTTCTAATAAAATATTCCCACACTGATTTCTTATCTGAAAAGTTATTTTTTTCCATGGTTGCGCTATGTTTAAACAAAAACAAAAAAGGAATAAATAATAGTTTAGTGCAATCGTAACGTAATTATATGATAAAACGATTTGATTCAATACAAATACTACAAATATAATAAATACCTTTTCTGGCAAAACAAACACTCACAACAGCGTCGCTTGTTCAACTGAACCAAAAAGAATAAACAAAACGAAGGCACATGTAGCAAAACGCCGTCTCTTGATTCCACGAAAAACGAAAAGATTTTTGTCGTTACTTTTTTTACTATTATTGCCAGTGTTACCGTTATGCCACTAAAGTGGCAATTTTGCCACTTTTTTTCTGCATTTATACTTTTATGCCACTTTTTTTTTGAAGAAATCCCCTTTTTGTGATACTTTTTGAAAATTCCCAGCGGTAACACTGATTATTGCTTCTTCACCAACACAAGAAGAAAAAAATACTATTGACGCATAGAATAAAGTAAGTTGATTGTATTTGACAGTGATGCTAATTAAAATTTTAGTGAATGCATTTTAAAGCAAAATTTTACAAAAATAAAATAGAAATTTTACCGGTAAAAAGTAACCACAATTACCGATAATTCGGTAAGGGAATTTCTACGATTAACCGGTAAACCGGTTAACCGGCTTACCGGTAATGCATTCCCTACTCCTGATACACAAACCATGTACTCTGGCATTGTTCAACGAGTCAGTAAGAGGAAATAGAAATAATGCCTTTGGCTTCAGATGCACCTGTTTGCACGTGATTTCACTCATTTGAATAATAAACAATAAATTTGAGTATTTTTTTTATACTGCGATTTCTTTTTAAAGTTAATGGCTTCACTTGAGCTACTGGTGCTGCACCAGAAGTGGACTACTATGAAAATAGACAAGTTTGTTGAAATTTAAAAACCGTAAAAATCCCTCTGTCTGAATAAAGAATTTACAACAAATGATGAAAACCAATCGACTCAAAATCGAATACGATTTGCCAACTCAAGCGAATCATTTTGGTTTAAGTCTGAATATTGGAAAACAAATATTTTACATTAGGCTGTACTGGAAAATACTTTTTTTGGCATTTCTATCATGGGTAGGGTAGACAATAGATGCGTATTGAAGAGCTGGTTACGGGAACGTCAAATTTTTGTTATGCGAGGGTAATTATATTCCGCTACTAGCCGTTGAAATTTCGATTCTAGTATATTTGGTTGAAAATATGGGACTCAAACGACGCGTCGTGATGACGTGATTAAAAGACTATATTTTCAGAATTTTGACAGCGCATTTTTTTCACGGCAGCATTTTTCAGTCTTAATCAAGCATATTTCTCCAATTTTGTTTATATTTCTCAATGTCTTTGGCAGATTCATAATTTTATTGAATAATAAGGTAGTAAAAGACGCTTGATCGACTGCTGTCGTGAAAATAAAAATTTTTTTCATAATTTTGAAAATGAAATATGTTTCGTCACAGAGATGAAAATGTTTATCACCCCAACAACTTTTGTCATCGAAAGTCAGCTAAAGTACAGTTTCACTTGCGCTACGACAATGTTGTTATATTTGTTGATGCAATAAAGTTGATTCATTATTTCAACGAATTTGTACCGTTACTGCAATGAAATTGTTTCGTTGCTGCAATGAATTTGTTTCACAACAGGTGCAACGAATTCAAGTCATTGTTGTAACGAATATGCTTCATTGCTACAATGGTTTAGTTTCATTAAATGTTTAGGAATGTTTTGAAGTGTGTTTGAAATTATTTATTGTTAATTGTACATAAGTACGTTGTTAGTATTACATTGCTGGAGTTTTAGCCTATTTTGATAAAAAAAAACAAACAATGAATGTTCGAGTGTTATGTGTTAACAACACTGCTTTGTTATAGGGTACCTGTTCGATTTCTATGAATTGTTTCGTCATTGTTTCGTCATCTCTAAATGTTGGCAAACCTCAAAAATAAATAAATAATAATAATAAACTATGGAAAAGTAAGAGAATATCCAAATATTAATAGTTTAAATAGCAAGCACTTACTTTATTTTTAATTGTTAACCCTTTATTCTACCAAAATTCAAATTAAATTAAATTGTTGCAGGAATGATAAATAATTTGTCGCAGCAACGAAATGAAATATTGTCAAAGACAGCACAGCACCTATGAAATTTTTCGTTTCAGGGAAAAGCAAATTGTCAGATATACGTGACTTTTCATTGTAGCAACGTAAAAATGATACATATTTTGGTTTTTTTTTCAGTGCAGGACTATAAATACACTTGTCTAAAAAAAAGTTTGCCGTTCCCGCAATCAGATCTGAATAGTCATCTCTTAGTATCACCCTCCACAACATTTTTCTCAGTACACACTATTTTACATATTTATAATTTTTAATGGCCGCAACATGATTATGAGTGAATTAATATCTAATATTTGAAAAAAAATGTATTATGTCAAATCGAAATCGATTTATATCGACTGATTTCCATCATATACCGGAAGTATAAAGTTCGATTCCTAGGCCCCGCGACAGGGTAAAACTTTTGAGTCTGTTCAGTTCTTCGATTTGTGCAGTGGAATAATACGAAACGGTAATAGCTTATAATCAGATACAATCTAATGATTAACTTGCTAAGATAAAAACAAACTTTTCTACAGCGTTTATTGATCTTCCCAAGGCCATGTTTTGTTCATTCAGCAATCCTCTAGGCTTATGCACAAAGCAATAATGTTAAATTTTCCCGCCATTTGGATCCATATTTATCGTTAAGCAAATTGCTGAAAGCCAAAAACGTTTAAGTCGCAAGTGAGTTCATGTGATTCAGATTGAAATACACACATACATATATATTAAGGACATGTGCACAAATGCACTTGTATTCCATGCATTCAACTCAACTACATAAGTACTCTCCAAAGTAAATATATAATAGTTGCAATTTGTTTTTTTTTTTGTTTGTTGCACAAGCATTTTGTCGCCGTTCCTTCGTTCATTGTTCATTGAGGGTTTAACACAACAGATTCTGTGGTGGTGGCTGAAGGCTATGCTTGGCAGTAGGATGGATGAATGTCTATGGTTTGTGGGTACGATGCCACAATTGTCACACTCCATAAAATGCAGATGATTGTTACAACATCAGTTACAAGTGAGTGTCATCAGAACATCAGCAGTAGCAATAGTTTCTTTTTGTTGTAGGGGCTTAAAAATTAATTTCATACAAAGGTGACACTACTTGTATTGAAGTGGTGGTAGATAGCAAAATCACATAAAGGGTTTCAACACTTTTCTTTAATTTTTTGGAAAACTGAAGAGCTGCAAAATGAATTAGTAAAGATTGCAGTTTTATCATTGCGTTCCTTTGGCATTTATTTCTCAACTGCATTTCGCCGTAGAACAAAAAACACAATTTCAATTTAACGCCTTAACTTTCAGCCATTTTATTGCGATAGCCAATTTTGTTGCATGTGGCATCTAGCCAGGCGGCCACACTATGAATGTGTGTTTTCTTTATAAAGAATTTTTCGGATTTCGCTTGGGCTTCTACGCAAAATACGTGTAACACTCAATAGTAATGGGCGACCAAGCACTATGCAAGTGCGTATGTAGATGGCAGATAAAATGTGTTTTTCACAGACCATTAAAATGTATGGCCAGGCAGATAGAGGAAATGGTCCAAATTAAAACATAATATATTCCGTTTATTTTAACAATGCGATATGATAGCTAGAATAAATAAGCAGAAGCCTTGCTCATTGCTGGTGTCCATTGATATTTTGAACTTAATATGTTTCAGGGCTAAGTAGCCACTCCTCTTTTGGTACCTACCTGCACTAGTTGTACTCATATATGTGCAGTTTCTTTTCCACGGCGAGGCCTCAAATGATTTGTATTGAAGAATATAAAACTTATTTGTGAAGGTAGCATTGGTCCACTATCGGCGGTTGAAGTTCAAAGTTCGTGTGTACACTTACAAAAATAATCCGTTGTGGCAACCGAATTGAACGTAATCAAAACTAAAGGTTGTCACAAGCAAATAAACTCGATTGAAGCAAGTGTAAATTCAATTGTAGTACAACAACTACATTTGTTGGTTGGCATTACCGAATTGTTTATAAATAAAGGTTATGATAACTGACATAAATTCAGTGCCGCAAGCTAACAATTTTTAAAGTGTTGTTCTCAAACTGACTATGTACTAACTTATACTAAAAGTCATTTAGGTCTGTTTCAGTCATTTTGTTTTGTTTACCTCAGCTTCTTCAGCAGGAACCAAATATGTAATAAAATGCATAAATACATAATCGTAAAAACGAACTGCAATTTATGAACAACCACACGAGATCATCATTTCACGGTAGAGTAACATTTATTGATTTTATCTGACCAGCCGCATTTTCGAAGTGAAATGGTTCGGTGATAGCCCCAGCTTCCAATCTACACCAAACACTGACACGTTCGGAATGCATTTATTACTCAACAATCGCTTGTGCAGCTTTCGAACCCCTAATGGAACAATTTTCACAATTAATGCAGCCATCAAGATGAAAATAAGCATCATCTCTGAAGATGATTTTGTCCGAAAACCGTACATTAGTTTTAAAATATTTATCAACAAAGAAATCGAGTTGTTATTTCGGTTAAAGTTAATTTTTTGATAACCCCGACCTGTCACTTGTCACGCTGTCACTTTTTTCTTAGCCGCAGACATTACCGAAACCACGGTACGTAATTCAAATCGTGTGTGACTTGTCGGACACCATTTATGAATGAGGATCCTCATTATCTGGAATGTAAATATTTTTGTTACATGATGAAAGTTTTATAATGAAAACAAAGCCTTAATTTTAAGAACTTTCTCGAGTTAAGCAAAAAATACGAAAGTGAAATCCATTTTAAAATTGTATTTACTTAGTGGGGGGAAATTTCCTTTTGGGTTCCACAAATTTTAAAAACCCCACTTATTATATACACTGTGATAAAGAATCGACTTTCAGACCAGAAGTAATTTTTTGCAACTTCCAAAGAAATTACATACCATTATAATGGGCTGACCTGAAAGTAGTTTCATAAAAAAAAAAATTATTGCATTTACACCTGTTGAAACTACAGAGCCGCAAAGTCAAAAGTCAATTAAAAAACAATAATATATATTATATACATATATATTAGTCAAAATGTACCTTCGGTTGTTTTATGATGATTCCCAAAATATTTCGCATTTAGCATTAAGATCCCGTGAGTTGGACGGTTTTTTAAAAAAGGTGTTTTTTAAAGTTTTTAAAGAATTTTGAACTTTAACTAAATGCACTGTGTACAGTATAAGTGTCTAATGAAAGGGTTTATAAGGCTCAGCCAACGGGATATTAAACATGGCAAAAGTATGTCCTGACACATTCGTTTTTCAGGGACATTCGGAAAAGAAAATTTTTAAGTTTTTAGTACAGAGATTTTTCTGACTTAAATGCAAGATTGACATATTTTAATCTTTAGTCGATTTATGTAAATACGTGTTTCAGTTCTTTTTTTGAATTTCGAACTAGTTCGCGTTTTAGCAAAGCTATAATACGTTGCGAACATTACGCTCTAGACTGGGAAAAATGGGTGTCAAATATTTTCTTTGGACACCGGTACCAATTTTATATATTTAGAATTACTCCAATCTGATAAATCAGAAAAATCTCCGTACTGAAAACTTAAAAATAATTTTTTTTTGCAGAATATCCTTGAAAAAGGAGAATTTCCAGAATATTGCAGAATATCCTTGAAAAAAATGACCTTTAAACACGGCATAAAATCTCTTTCATATGATACTAATATTGTATACATTGTCTTAAGTTAAAAGACAAATAGGTCTTTTAGAAACTTAAAAAAAATCTTTTGAAGTAAAGTGCTCAATTTTGCACATATTTATAAATGACGTTACTGCAACCATTTCTGTGGACATATTTTATTACTCTACAAATTTGTTGGGTTAAGTTTAAGTACAATTTCGTATAAGCACCATTGTATATAAAAACATAATAACGTAACAACGTGCCGAATGCAAAAAAAAATACACGAGGTGTCAGGGGACACACGGTTGGAAAGAAGTTCCTTTCGCTATATTTTATGTACTAGTCAATTCCAACAAGCCTAAGGCGCCTGTTGAAAAATACTATAATTTAAATGGATCTTTAAGAAAAAATACTTTTTGTAAAATGATAAACTTTTTTTAAGAATTTTTTTTTATTGAATGTATTTTTTGAAAAAAAAGTATATTTTTAGGTCCTTTTTGTAAGAATATGTATTATTATGTTTTCCCGTAAAGGTCCGTTCTTTAATGAGAGGTACTTCTTTTATTAAAACCTAATGTTTTTTTTAAGAAAAGGTACCATTTTTAATATGAAGTACTTTCTGTAAGAAAAAGCCTAAGAGTATGAATTTTTTGTACAAAAAAGTCCTTCTTTAACAACAGGTACTTTTTAAAGTCGTGGTACTTTTAAGAAAATTTACTTATTTTCAGAAGTCTTCTTTTCTCAAGAAAATGTATTTTTTTTAAAAGATGTTTTTTTTTGAAGAAAACGTTTTTTGTTAAGAAATTGGATTTTTTTTTAGAATTGGTGCTTTTTTCAAGAACTGGTACAATTTTAAGAGTAGGTACTTATCTCAAGAACAGTTATTTTGTTTTACATAAAAGGTACTCTTTAAAGAAAAGGTAGTTTTTTAAGAACAGGCAATTTCTTGTAAGATAATGTACTTTTTTAAGAAAATGTACTTATTAAAAAAAATAATAAGTACTTTTTGTAAGAAAATTTACTTTTTTAAGCAAAGGTACTTCTTTAAGATAAGGTATTTTTTTTAAGAAAATGTAGTCTATTTAAGAATATGAGTAGGTATTTTTTTTGAGAAAATTTCCTTTTTTAGAAAACGAACTTATTGAAGAAAATGTTATTTTTTAAACTTCTTTCATTTTGGCTTTTCTAAATTTACTTTTTATTCTATATGTAATAAACAGTATGTAATATATCTAGAACATGTAATAAACAGGCTCCACCTAGAAAATTTTCCATTAAACAACAAATTTCTCCCCATACGTTAGTCTAGACACAAACCAAACCAAATGTAAGAGTGTAAGAGTAAGTGGCAAATGTAATTCCATGCTCAGGGTTGTATTTCATGGATTTGCCAGTCTTGCACTTTGGCTTTTCTAAATGTACGTTTTATTGGGTTAAAAACTACAATAAGTAATAAACAGGCTATATCTAGAAAACTTCCCGTTAAACCAAAAAAAATCAAAAGTACCCAATGTAGTTGATAATAATGGGTTGTAATAAAGTAGTTGTTGTGTAGTTGTTTAACTTTTTTTTGATTTATCCCCCATCCCGCAACGTGCGATAAGGAACTTCGTTCCAAAAACATTATATGGAATTATCTGGTGTTGCTCAAGAGAAAATTGCGAAATCTAAAAAATGGATGTGGCAACCCATTACAATAAAGTGGTGGATTGTTTAAAAACGACAAAAAAGTTTAGTTTATATTTGAACTAAATGCGAGATTTTCCAAAAAAATATATTGTTTTAGTAGGCAAATACAAGCTACTATTTATGTTTCTGCCTAGCTGTTGTTTGGTTGTGTCAAATATTTTTTTTTAGCGCCACTAAAACTAACGTTACTGCACAGAGTCCGAAACGTCATTCAAGTTTGCGTAGGTTGCCATATGTTATTTATAGGGTTGTGATTTAGTCTAGTTGGCAATACTAGACAGTAGTAAGACATGATTTCTAGCTCAGTGCAAACGATTTATCTCCAATATGCATTTTTGGATGAACCAGTTCAAACAATTCCCGATATACCCATTTTTTTTTTCTAAGTGGATCATATTTGTAAGTGTTACTCATCGCCGTGTTGAAGTCGCCATACTGATTTTTAGACATTAAAGTTATGAAATGTATTTACCGACCTCAAAATAATCTCATTACTAATTTAATTGTGGAGGGAATCACTTTTAGACACATTCGCCGCCATATTGGATCCACGATTTTGAATTTTATTATTCTACTATAAGTCTATTCTTGAAATTAGCAACCCCGATAGCAAGCTCTATAATAAGTCTAATGACTTTTGGCTGGAATATGTCGTAACTGTCCCAGTGTGCCCTGTAATAAAAACTACCACGATCCCAATTCAACAGTTACTGAGCCAAGTCTATAATCTTATCTTAACCAACTTCTGTGTGCTTTTCGGAACAGCGATGACACAGTTTTGCTCGAATTTGTAGCACAGGTAAAAAATTATTAGACCGGATGAAAGCAACGCTGGAAATATAGTTGAACAGAAAATTTATAGCAAAGCCATGTAGCCAGTTGTAAACCTACTGACAAGTGGCAGACCTACATTGGGCATTTGAGTATGCTGAGGATTTCAGTACGTAGCCGTGACAAAATAAGTAGTCTATCAAAATTGTAAATATATTTTTGCTATCACGTACACGTCATGACAATACATTTATTAGCCCGATATTCACTATATGTATGTGTGACGTACATCCATAGGTAGAGGGCCAAATATGAACAAAGTTTGATATTTCTATTGTCAGCTTTCAGTACGCATCGTAGGGCTAAATATGTAAGTATTTCTGAATTTTTATTGTATGAGTTTTCGGCACATCCGGGTTAAATAAATGTATCGTCTACTTATGGTTGTAACAGTTATCAATATTTACGTGTTGCTCCAAGCGACTAGAATCAGTATTCGTTAAAGCGGTTGATGTAAGTCAGTATAATTCTAAGGGGCCGTGTCATTTAGTAAGGATACCAAGCTCAACATTTTTTTACAGTATCAGGCTATCGACGTCATTCTTATTATCGAGAAAGATATAGATTCCGTGTGCCTACTGTACAATCGTCCAACCAAATTTTGCTTATGAGTTAGTGCATGCACCTTCTCAGGGCATCACTGCCAGCGCAAAAAAAGCTCTGCGGTTAGTCAATCGGCACCTGCAACGTCGATTTTTTCTTGCAGCTCCGTCCTCGTCTGAATTGGAAAGGGATAACGATAGTATCGCCTACCATGAGCCGGAATCCCTCATCTGCATAGGATTTTTCTTTGATACATAATGCATATAAATGATCTCTCCATATTCCCAAAAGGCGCTACATCTGTGACAAGATTCCCGTTCTTATCCTTTCATTAGAATAGTCCCTAACCATCGCCGTTGTCTTGGATTTTAATATCTTGGTCGAATTTTCAGGCTCCGTTCATATACTTTCGCGCTCTGTTTTCTCTTATAGATGCGGTTTATCTCTCTCGGTTTCTCCTTAGTCCCACCTCACGATGCAACTGACTGAAGCATTGCCATACTTGCAACTTTTTTAATCAGGTTTCATGATGGAATCTGTGTATGACTGGTGTTTGTCTTAAGACGGTTTTTCATAACCAAATCTGATTTTTACAGCAGTCTTTACATAATGGGATGTGTGTTTCCACTGCGATTTAGAACAGTCATGGTGGGGTGCGATGTGCGCTGGAAATTAAGCAAGTTTATTTGTATAGACTTTGGCTGCCTATGGTAAATACAAATTTTCGCCGTGCAGCTTTGTCTGTATTTGTCTTCGAAAGATTTTCGCTCTTCTTATCGTTGTGATTCTCCAACTCTATATTAACGCAATGAATCATACCTACATCCGTTCTACGAGTACTAAAAGAGTTCTTCCAATAATCTTCCAAGTCATAAATCTGGTTCGTTACTTTTTGAGCAGGAGATACTCAAATAGATTTGGGTATATCTGTAGATTAAAAAAAAACATTTATTTATAAAATAATAAACTCGTTCCAGAATAAGAAATGTGTAGAACGAAATCTGGGTTCGGGCAGGATATGTCGGTTTCAAGATCCTAAAATTAAAAATCAAAATCATTTCGCGAGTTGGGAAAAAAGTATAATTGGCACAAAAACACAACAAACAAAATATTTAAAGAGACAGGAAAAAAATTATGAAATCAAGGTTCCGTCTCCTTTTCCAAAGCTATTTCTCTGCAATCTCTGAATACAAATATGTGATGGACGACGAATCATACTTCACCGTGGAAGGGAATGAATGGCAGGAGAAGAATTACTTTGAAAGTTCTGAACGTAAAGCACCCCAAAAATCAAGGCACATTCGAAAAAAACAAGTTTCCTAGAAAGGCTTTGTTGTGGTTAGCCATCAGTGAGCGTGTAAATGCAAAGGTTTACAATGAAAAATGTATTCCATAACTTGATAAATTTATCAAAAAATATCATCAAAAAAATAAAATAATCTTTTGGCAAGACTTAGCGGCAAGACAATACAACGCTAGGGCCACTATAGGAAATATAAATCGAAGAAAAATTAGTCTTTTACCGAAAGAAACCTCTACCGTTCCACAACTCAGACCTATAGAACAATTTTGGGCTAACTGCAAAAGAAAGTTTACCGAAACGGATACAGGCTGAAAAATATCGTCCTCTCTAATATATTCCTCCAAACATATTCTGCAGGAACTATATATATGTTTGGAACACACTTCAAACGTTTTATATGTTTGTAAGTCCCAAACTAAGGTGTATTCAAATGCAAACATTAGCATGTTTACTGACAAATATGTATGATTTTATGTGTAAACATATGCTTGATTCATCCCAAACATTCATATACTTACGTGGAAGCATTCGCGTGTTTCCCCCAAACCTCCATATACTTACGTGGAAACATATGCGAATTTTCTCCTAAACATGACAATATTTAGAGACGATTTATTCTTTCTTTATTTACAAATAAATAATTAATACAAAAAAATAAAATATTTAAAATTACTCTCACGTTTTTGATTTCAGAAGGTTTCAACTATGGCTGGGTTATCACTACACGTTGGTACACAAACAATATATGTACTTATATACAGCTCTAGTTAATTCAAGACAAGCGTGTATTAATTACTTGGGTTTTATTTTAATATAATTCACAAATGGTCCGCCATTCCCATTTTTCAAGTAGAAAAAGGGTTCAAGGGTAGAAAAAGGGATACACATCGTTGCCCTTTCCAGTTTCTTCCCTTAAAATCATTTCTTATTTTGGTAGCACACATAAAGATATCCGAAACACAAAAACCAAAGCAATATCACAAACTGTTTAACCGTCCGAGTGCTTGTATATTATTTTTTCACTGATTTAGCGCTTTTGATATCCTCTGTCCGATGAACCTTTTACGACTGAATACATGAAATTAAAACGCAACACATCAGCCAAAATAAGAAACACTGACTTCATCTGCAATTTGAAAGCACAATCAGGAATATTTATGAATCACTCACTAAGAGAATAATGCAAAAATAAAGATACACACTCGCGACACCCTTTTATTCTCTTGCTCTTGAGAGAGCATAAACAGTGCAACAAACACAGCTGTATTTGTATCACAAACACAGATATATTTGCCTGGTCAAAAATGTAAACTGCCTGATCCAGAAAATAAAAATAGAGCTAAAAAAAATCAATAGATACAGAGGAAATGCAGGAACTCTATACAGGAAGTACCGAAAAACGTCCGGAAGGCAATCCGCTGCGGAGTTAATATCTTATTTGTAAATTTAGTCTAATCGTGTATAAAATAAATATTTAAAATGTAAAACCAAAATACTTTACTTAATATTGTGTTTTACTTTTTTAAATTTTTTTCGTATTTTTCTGACCATACGTTATATATTTTAACCTATTAATCCTTATGCCTCCAACATGCATTATCGAATAACAAACATAGTGTGTTTGGACACAAGTATACTGTATTTGCGGCAAGCTACAAACACATTGTATATGCATCCAAATATCAAAACAAGCCAGATTTTCCAGCGTGCATTTTTCGATAGAAATTAAAAATTTTAATTGGGATAACATTTTATGGAGGTCTTTTAAAAACATATACAATAGAGTGACATTTTTATCTTTACTTCTGAATTTCCAGGAGCGTGGGGCGGAAGATTATTACGCTTGGTATATAACAGGTTATACCGAAAACTTGTGATAATTGGCCAATGCTAAGATTTGGCGTTCCTATTCAAATATTAGGAAACAATATGTTTTAAAACAGCTTCTAAAAAATTATTAATTTTTTAACTGATTTTTATGAAACATGACAAAATTATTAATAATTATGTATTATTCTCAAAAAATCAGCTATTTTACTTAAATTTTGGCTTTAACCTCGAGGCAGCACACATTAGTGTTGCCCGTTTTAATTCAAATTGGTAATTGTAGCTAATTTGAAATGAGAGTATAACAATTTTGTAACGTTTTTGAAAATTAAAATTTTCAAAAATTTTTAACTACGGCCTGGACGCAAAACGTCTTAAAGTTGTCCTATTTTCCTCATATTTTTAACATTACATTTTCTCATCAAGTACGGCATTATCACGCACGACGCTCCTTGAATTTCAACAAATCAAAATTGTGCATACTAATAACATGCCAAAAAATATTTTGTACTTGTTCTAATACCAATATCACACTCTGAAAAATAATGGTCCAAGCAACATATTGCAGGAAACAGGTACATATTTGCAAGAATTATTTTCATGAATTGAAAAATAATGGCCCAAGCAACATATTGCAGGAAACAGGTACATATTTGCAAGAATTATTTTCATGAATTGAAGATTTGCTGCCTTGTTGTCTGTGTGTTTTCTGCTTCGTTTTTGTTTTTAGCGGTTTTCAACAAAAAATCCACATTAGGGTGTCAGAAACATAAATTATGGCCTCTTAATCATTGTGTCTCAAACGTGTTATATTCAATAGCAAACTTAATGTGTTTGAGCCCAAGCATAGTTTATTGGCGAATAGCTACAAACACATTATATTTGCATCTAAACAACAAAAAGGATATATTTTTCAGCGTGCATTCATTTTATGTAAAATTCTAAACCAAATGTTTAAGGTTTAAATCGGATGGTAGCAGCAATCTAGTAATGATTTTCAACGTACTCACCGAATTGAACACGTTAGCAAAGAGACATTACAACTTGATATAGCTTTCCTGTCCTTGCGTGTTTTATATGACACTTATTTATTTTTAATTAATTTTTTTTGCAAAGACGTATCAAATTCTAGGCTCAAGAAGTACTGATGCTTAATATTTGTAGAAGGGCATGGTTGAATTAAAAATACTAGAGTCTATAAACAAGCAACCAAAGTTTTCTCATTTCGTAAATTGTTTGACTCTAAATATTTAAGAAGGTACGTTTACTTGACAGATATATTGGTATTCTTTTTAATTTGGAAGTTGCTAACCAAACAACAATATTACAACAACCATCCAAAAATGTTGTACTTTACTTCCCACCCAAAACATCCTGTTCACAATAACACTTTTAATTTACAAATTGTTTACTTTTATAAATTTCCCTTTACCAGCGAAACAAAATGTTGTCATTATATTTCTATAAAATACTTTATATTTTGAACAACATATCTAAGGGAAATACATACATAAATATGTATGTATGTATTTCACAACATAAATAACTTTGTGATAAATTATGAACGGCGGCAAGCCAATTTAGCATATTTTGCTACAAATATTTTGCACAAGATATGAGTTGAGTGAGTATAACAACAAATGACAGCCGCCAAAGCGTATAATTTTAGTAACACATCACAAGCGGACGGGTCCATGTACGTAGAGTGCGTATCTTAGCTATTTTTAACAACCCGGCAACGACCAGTGCTAGCAGTGGCGCAACATTAACCAAAGCCGCCGCATTATCGTTGGCAGCTGTAATTGGTCATGAGCGAAAATAAAACGATTTTGAGGAGATTTATGTTAAGGAAAATGTTTTCTATAATTACGAGAGAATGATACGTATGTAGAGGAAGTTAAACGAAACAACATGGCAATGAGACAGACAAATATATTTGGTAGATTGGATGGAACGTAGATTTTAACATAAAAACAACAGTTGCTGCAAAAAGTGAACACAACAAAATTAACATATTACGTTGAGGTGACCACAGTGTGTTGACTTAATGTAAATACCATAAACCAACAACAACAACAAAAATATATTTCAACAATTTTTTTTTGTTACTTCCTTTTTTATTAATCTGTTGGCTCATAAATAAAGTAAATAAATTGTAATTTCCTTTGAGGCTGTAAGAGATCATGTTTTCTCCGCTTAGTGCAAAAATGTAAATGCCGCGGGTGGGATTCGAACTCACATTCGCTGGACGATCGTTTCGATGTTTGTGAAGCATCATCTTCAGCAGCGCCTAGCCCGTTAAGCCACTGCGGTGTGTATTTACACAAGTCATTAACCGAAGACATTTATTGATTGTGTGCAGAGTGATTGTTTGTCCCTACTTACACATTGCTTTCCTACTTATACGCACTGATACAGAAGTTTTGAAAGTTCTATTTATATAACGAACTATTCAAATTGTAGTTGTCTCGTTCTGTTTTTGGTTTGGCACTACCATAGGTGTAAAATTTAGTTGTCTTAGATCCTCGTTGTGTTTAAAGTTGTAATTTCCTTTAAGGCTGTAAGAGATCATGTTTTCGGCGGTTAGTGAAAAAATTTAAATGCCGCGGGTGGGCTTCGAACTCACATTCGCTGGACGATCGTTTCGATGTTTGTAAAGCATCATCTTCAGCAGCGTCTAGCCCGTTAAGCCTCTGCGATGTGTATTCACACTTGTCGCTAACCGAAGTTGCTTTCCTACTTAGTGTACGAAAAAAATCGGAGCGATAACGTAGGCGTTGAAAATTTTTTCCACGTATTCTAATGGAAGCAGAACAAGAGCTGGAGTTTGAAGTCGATTCTGGCGTAGACGACAAAAATTAGAATTCGATTAATTTCCCTGGCGCACAGTGTCGTGATTTCATACAAACGGTGGCCAAAAATAGAAGGAGTTAACATAGATAGATGAAAATTGGTACACATTGCTTTTATACATAGGAAAAAAAAAACGAAGTTTTGTGAAAATCGGTGAAAGGACTCGCCTTCCTCCCATATATCCTGAAACGAAAAATGCTTATATTTTCCAAAATTGTTGTTGGAATTGAACTATATTTGACTCGATTTGTCTCTCATATATTATTGATAACTGTGTTAAGTTATATGCAATTATCTCAAAGGACACGCATACCTCCCATATATCCTGAAACGAAAAATGCTTATATTTTCCAAAATTGTTGTTGGAATTGAACTATATTTGACTCGATTTGTCTCTCATATATTATTGATAACTGTGTTAAGTTATATGCAATTATCTCAAAGGACACGCATACCTCCCATATATCCTCCCATATATATAAGTTTATTATATTTAATTTAAAATTATATTGGTCTTTATGCAAAATATTAAAAAAAACAGTGCAAATTTTATATTAATAACAAAAAGATTTTATTAATAAAAACAATATCTTTATTTTTAGTTCCAGACATGCGTATATCTTATTAACTATTATCATCGCTTACATCTTCAAATGTTACAACATCAATACTATTGCATAAATCATCCTCGGATACTATGCTTTCATCTTCCACAAAAACAAAATCCTTTATTTCATTAAGATAGTATCTTTTTATTTTTATTTTTTGACTGTTCATCGAAATATCAGGCTCTGACTGCAGAATTAAGTAATGTATTAGATCCCTATTGGAGTCAACTCTACTCGTCTTTCTTGTATGCCTCAATCTATTACTTCGAATTACTTTGTGACAGGACTCGATGGCTTCCTCTGATAACATTCCAATTGGTACATTGGAGTACTTCATGTAAGTAATACCGTGAACTAAAACTTTGTGCACAGTAACAGGCATGTAGTACCAGGGGTATAGCTTAATATATAAAGTAAATGTTTCCTTTAGTAGCTTTTCAAAGTTTGTCACATTTATGTGCAGTCCACTAGACAATGTTCTTAACATAACAGAAAAGTTGTTTATTAAAGTTTTATCAACACCTGTTATCTGAGCCGCCTGTTCAATATTTGAAAAGAAACGTCTGGCCGTGTTACCATCGTTCGAAGTGCCATATCCTGTTTTAATCATGTCTACAATAAGCCCTATATCATCCTTGAATTTTTTTTGAATCTTCTCTTTATTTTCCGCCACTACTCGCTTATTTTGTTCATCCACTATACGCCATGACTTTATGGGTAGTTTATATGCAATGTGAACAATGCATTCAAAAAATTTGATCCACGCATGTAAGGTAGATAACCCATATTCATAGCAATTTTCGTTGACATTTCTTACAAGAACTAATTCTGTATTCATTTGTGTAGGTTTAGCTCCACACAAAACACAAGTCGCAGAACTCTTATGCCCATGTATAACATTTAACACAGCCCCGTCGATCATCGTTAATTTTAGGCGATACTGAACTTTAATTTTCTTTTTATCATTATTATAGACATATGTTGTTAATTGTTCAATTTCACGATGAATGTCGTCTTTTACTTTCATTATAAGCTCTGAATTTTCTTTAGTAAATAAAATTTTCAGAGGTCTACATAGCCGAAGAGAAGAGTGTCTGTTGTTTTGCCACAAAATTTTTTCATTTTTGTCTTCCATGATACGCAATGGTACGAAAGATGCAACAAACAAAAACTCGTCAGTTGCGTCTTGGCTTTCAAATTTTTGTTTGTATATGCTATGGCCGCCACTGCGATCAAATCCCCACTTGCACTCTAAAATAACATTATTTTCCGCACCAAATTCCAACTTATTTAAAAAGCTATTTGCGGTTTTATCCAAAATTGCCTGTAATGGAACATGTGCTTCCGTTTCTGAAACTTTAATTACATCTGAAATAAATTTTTTTTTTGCTTCTACGATGGAATAATAGGACGGAAAACAATTTTTATGCACAGCATTCACAACGTTTCTCATCATATTGTATTGCCTACAAGAGAGATCCATATCCACGTACAATGCGAGCGCCTTTTCCACTGAAATAGTTCCACTGTTACTTCCAGCGGACAATTTTTCTGCTGCTTTTGTAATAGCTTCTGCAGATGTTGATGCAACAAGTTCATCAACACGTCTTCGCTTAGTTCGATGTGATGCTTGGTCGAAAGACAAACGTGGCCTACCTTTAACAGAACTTGAACTTGGTTCCTAAAAAAACAATAGAGTTGTTTTATCTCTGATTGATGCCAAGAACTGATAATAACTTACAGCAGAAGTTGGATCCCCATGCAATATTTCACTATCCAACCAGCTACTAAAGGCTTTTTCAAACGAAGCCTTTTTCCGTCCATATTTTTTCCAATTACTGCTAAATCTCCAAAGCGTAAAGTGAATTTTTTTTTTCTCAGAGTCGTCTAATTCTCGATCCAAATGATTTTCCACAAATTCTTTTATTTTACACTCGATTATGGTGTTTTTGTTGTGCTTCACCTCTAACCATATATTGAATAATTCGCGTATCTTCAATGGAGTAGACACTGAAAAATATTCATAAAAAATAAAAGCGCACTCTGGCGCAGTTGAAATTTAGATATGTTTAAATACACACTATTGTGAACTAAATATCCAAAAATTAGAGTAGTATTTTGATGTATTTTTTTTTTTACGTCTTCACAACATGCGGTTCACATTCACTTTGACACATCTGTAGACATATGTTTCAGCTAACGGTTCTTTCCATGTGATACATATTTGTCAACAAAACCAGTGTTGCCATATTAAATGCAACTCAAATTTGACATTTATATGTAATCTATACCGACAGTTACATTATGTATTTCAAATAACAGCATTTCAAAAATATATAAAATTCTACATTTGGCAATGATGTACCACAGGCTTAACAACTATCACAATTGAGCTTCTATAAAACAAAATCTAGTCCACATATCCAGAAAAAATTTTATATTTCATCTAATATAAGTGTTTACTTGTAAATAAAGAAAAAACAATTATAAAATTTTAATGTTCACTTATATCATTTTTGGCCACTGCCGAGACACTGTGTGGCGTCAAGAAGACAGATTGTTGCCAGCTTAGTATAAACATTATTATGTGTTAAAAAACCTTTTTCTATTTTTCTGAGAATTAAAATTAAATTATTTCACATTTCTGAAAGAAATGAGAACAGAAATTGTAAATATACATTTTATAGGGTAAAACAAAACAGTCTATGCAGTTTTTATCCTTCCGGCCAGTGAATGTGAGTTCGAATCCCATCCGCGGCACTTACATTTTTTCAGTAACCGGAGAAAACATGATCTCTTACAGTCTTAAAGGAAATTACAAATTTAAAAATAACGAGGATCTAAGACAACTAAATTTGAAAATACATAAATAAATAGTTTTCCATTACATCCCATGATGTAATCAGTTAGCTGTGCGCTTTATAGTTTTACACTCACTGATTCGGACCTACAGTTTTGCTCCGGTTCCAATTGGTATTTTGAGAAGATTTTTCATTGCTAAGTACTCGACAGTGTCGCCGTCACTAAGCGAGGTGACCGTCATCGGAAGAAATGTAGGGTGGTCAGAGCAGGAATCAAAACCACGTTCTTATGTACAAGAGACGTGCACACTAACCATTGCACCACCGACGGCCACAATATTGGATCGTAGGTAATTTAAAATACAAAGGCATTACCGATACAGCGCTTATAAATTTATTTATTTTATTTAATTGTTATTTCCTGCACAACAAGATTTAAAATCTTATAATTATAGTACACGACTTTAATTTGTTAGCAAAAATATTGATTAAGATTCATTTTATAAACATAATAGAATTTTAATAGATTTCAATTTCAATTTTACAATATATGATTTTAAATTTATATAGGATCTGTGTTGTAAATTATCTTTTAGCTTTTGCATAATAAAAAAAAAATAAATGGTTTCCCATTACATCCCATGAAGGGACCGGGGAGAACTTCTCACAATCACTGAGCTGTGCGCTTTCCAGTTTTCACTCACTGATTGGGACCTACAGTTTTACACCGATTCCGAACGGTATTTTGAGAAGCTTTTTCATGGCTATATACTCGATAGTGTCGCCGTCACTATGCGAGGTGACCGCCGCCGAAAGAAATTTGAAGGTGGTCAGAGCAGGGTTCGAACCCAGGATCTCATGTACAAGAGCCGCGCACACTAACCATTGCACCACCGACGGCCTTTTGCATAATAATGTCTAGGAAATTGTTATTTGTAGTAATCAAAAATGTTTTTTTCAAACTGCCCTAAATTACGTGTGAACTGTATATTTGACGGTAGTCGATTCCAAAGATGAGTACTGTAAACATAAAACTGCCATTCAGACATCAAAGTTCGACGTCTAAACGGAATTAAATCATTAGATCTGTCTGACCTTGTAAATGCGATGCTTTTAAATAGGTATGAAGGTTCACGGGTGTATATGGTCTTGTGAAGAAGAATAAGAGCACGTGTATTTAGTAAATTGGTAAAACTAAAACCATACAACTTGTTTGCGAAAGACGATATGTGGTCGTGTTTTCTTAAGCCGTAATCATACTTCACCACTTCATTGTATGCACCGTTTAATTTTCCAAGACGTTTGGAGTCTGTATTTGCAAAAAGTTCACATCCATAAAGCAAATTAGGCAAAATGTATGTTTTTGCGAGCAGTATGCGAATATTTATTGGTGTGAAATGTTGACTATGCCAAAGTGTTCTAAGCTTAGAATAGGATTTACCTGTGGCAAAATGAATATGATCATGTTAAAGTTTTGTTAAAGGTTATGCCAAGATTTTTCGCCGTTGGTACTATTTCTATTCTTTGGTTACTTATGAAAAGGTCAGGTTTTAAGTATTTGCCTCATTCGTTTGGGTCTTATCAATAAACACTTTGATTTTGATGGATTGATGCAAAGACGATTTTTAAAAGCCCAGTTTTGAATGCGTTGTAAATCTTCATTCAGTTTACTTACACAGCTTTCAAATTGGTCTTTAACACAACTTATGTATAATTGTACATCATCGGCATATAAATGTACTTTGGAGTGTTGTAAACAATCTTCAAGGTCGTTTATATACATAGAAAACAAAAGTGGGCCAAGAATTGAGCCTTGGGGAACACCATTGAAAACAGGCAATGGTTGTGATATTCTATTGGTTAAACATACAGATTGATAACGATTATTTAAATAGGAAGATATAAGACGAATAGATGTGTACGAAAAATTAAATATATTTTGAAGTTTTAAACAGATAATGTTATAGTTAACGGAGTCGAATGCTTTTGAGTGGTCAAGAAGTACTAATAGTGACAAATTGCCAACATTCACATTTACACGAATTTCCTTGGACACATCAATAAGGGCTGTTACGCAGCTACGTTTTGGTCGAAAACCTGATTGTCTTTCTGATAGAAGGTTGTTTTGTTCAAGATAATTTTTTATCTGTCTGTGGATCAGTTTTTCAAAGACTTTAGATAAGAATGGCAATATTGCAATTGGTCGATATTCTCCATTTGGTTTCGGTGTTGGTATAATTTTAGATGCTTTCCAGTTTAAGGGATAAGCACTTTTTTGTAATTATTGTATTGAAAATGAAAGTAATGTACGATAGTATTGAATGAAGAATAATTTTCAAAATTTAGGATGTATTTTTATCAAGACCAATGGTATTTGACTTAACGGACAAACAGCTAGACAATACATCATTTTGTTCTACGCACATAATGTTAAATTCATTTAAGTTTTGACCACGATCAAGGGGTTGATTGTAAGAACCATATACATTTCGCTGATTACTAAAGCTTTCTTCTAATGAAAGACCTGCAGTGTTCGTGAAGTTTTCAATAAATGACTCAATGTCGACATCATCATCTAATTCGAAGCGAGGTTTTCCCACACCGATTTCCTTCAGAAATTTCCATGTTTTGTTACTTCTCGCCGCTGATGAGAAGACTCGAGAGTAATGGTTAATTTAGCGTCTTTGATCATTTTATTGACTTTCTTTCTTACCGGACAGTATTCCTTGTGAAGAGCATTGGTTTTGAAATGTTTCCATCGTCTATAGGTGTTGTTTCTTTCCAAATTTGCTAAAGTTTGTTTCCTGGGATTGTTTGTTATTGTTTTTAGCGGCACGGAACTATTAAACACTTTTACAACATTTATCTCTAAGAAAGTCAACTTATTTTCAGCTGATGCCATGTGGTATCTTAAATCCCAATCAACTTGATATAATTCTGTTGTTAGTATGTCATGGTTTATATTCTTGAAGTCATAGTAAGTGCTGGTTTTATTGTCAAGTTGTGGGATAAAGTCAAACGAGAGGAAAATTAAGTCGTGCTTTGAAAAATTAGATGCTAGGAGTTGATCATAAGTCAAAACTTTTTGGTTGTCACTTACGAAGAAAACATCAAGCAGTGAATTTGTCGTGGTTGAAAAGTGCGTGGGAACGGTCGTGTTTGTCGGAAATAGTCCAAATGAACATCATATCGTCTGAAAGGTTTCGCTCTAAAAGAATGTTGAAATTAAAATCACCGCAAACAATTACATCCGCATAACCGGTCGTTACAGTCTCCAAAAATGTTTGGAAAGTAGTTGTGTTTATCCTACGATAATGTCGATATACACCACCTCAAAGCATTTTATTACCATTCGAAAGAAGTTCCACAAACATTAAGGAGTCAAACACTTCATGCAGATTTTCTTCTCTATGGTAGGGTATGTCATTTATCCGAAGATCAGCTGCTACAAGTGAGTTCTCTTGTCGTTGCATTTGAATTTTCAGCTCTTGAATTTCTTCCTTGAGGCCTACAATGTCATCAACGACCGTCTCCAACTTTGTTACTCGCTGGTTTATGCTGTAAATATCACGATTCACATCATTTAGCTTCGATTCGAACATTTTCTCAAGCCTAGCCTCGCTTTCCTTAAACATAACTTTTAAGAGGTTTTGCATGTTTTCGAATCTTTTATCAACCAAATTTAGTAGTTTAAATGGTGAGTCGTTACTTGAGAGCCTAGGCGTCTTAATTACATTGGCAAAAGAGATGATCTTTGAGTTTCATCTCTTCCCCCTTTTGGCGCGCTGACAATGTTCTCCCTAATGTTCTCGCAGTCAGAACCTGTCCCATTAGCTGATAAATCTAGATCATCAACGTTGCGGTTGTGTACATGGGCGTTGTTGTTATTGTTGTTCGTATCCATTTTCGTCTTGCCTTCACTTCCGTTTTGTTTTAATTCAAATTTGCAAGTTATCTGTAAGTTTCTTCTTCACTTTTCTTTTCTCTCTCAACAGCACTGCTGTTATTGTTTATTAATTATGACCCCATGGTTTATGGCCACAAGAATGTATTCATTATTATTCATTATATTTTAGAAACGAAATCACCATTAGATCCAAGGGATGCAATCAGTCGCAAAATGAGGCGCATGTGTGGAAACGTAAGATACGATTTGAGGTTGAATGTCAACGTACTTACATGGACGGAACAAATGTTTGGCAAGTGTGTATGCCTTTTACCTTAAATATAATAAAGTGTTTGGTGCGATTTTTTTCGGCGTATGTAGTTATTATTAGATCACGAAAATAATCAGAAACATTAAACCGCTTCGCACGAAAATCTATGGTCGTTAAAGGGTTAAACCACACTGACCATTAGTTATTTATGCCTCAATATTTAGAACAGTTGCAGTTTGAACAAAGTGTGCGATTTCATTATGATGTACTGCAGTTTGGGATAACAAGTGTTATATATGTGGACAGCCTTCAGTGCACTTTTTATTGTTTTGACCATGCATAAAAGTCATTTAAGAACAGAAAATCCTGCATAGTTGACACAATAGCCGTTGAATGAAGTTATTATTGATTATTTTGTTGTGTGTATAAAATTATATACATATGAAAAATTTTCAATATTTTGCAACCCCTTTTTTTTACAACAGTTTAAATATCATGATAAATGTTTGAAGTAAAAACCATTTTTTAAAAAAGTTTTTTCCATAACTTTTGTGTTTTATTTAATTTTTTCATCGGTTGAGAATTTTTGCTTAATACAAAAGTTAAATATCTGTTAAAAGCTAAATATCTTTCTTTAAACAAAACAGACCAACTAAAAACTCCCGCAAGGAAAATGATGTAAACTCAAATATCTTTGTGAACATTTGTTGAACTCAAAAATACCATTTCAAAAGCAAGTAGATTTTGTAATATCTATGTTCGTTTTCTGATGAGGAAAAAAATAGAAATACATTTTTGTCTTATTAATATAGGATGCCTGATCTTGCCATATACCGACCAAAGGTTCTAGTTTTATTGTTGTAGGGGCGCAAAACTTTCAATTGAAGTAAAACACAGGAATACCTAATATATTTTAATGGAGAATTTTATTTCATTAATGTTCGAATATGATTTCGGGCATGGGACCATCTCGGCTTGGGTGTACATTAGACTGGCCCAAAAATTTCAAATTCACCCTGCATCCCAGGGCACCCACTAATTTTTTTACTTCTGTTGATAGTAGTTAAGTGCCAAAATTTCGATGCCCTAAGTGAATTAGAAGGCAGTGCTCAACGTCTCCAAAGTTTTAAAAATTTTGATATTTTCTAACTTTTTAATTCTTTATATTAACTTCGCTTCCGGTCTTGATTGCTATTTTTATGAAAGAAATACAGAGAAAAAATGCATTTAAAATTTGAACATTGTAAACAATTGCTGTTCACATATGCCATCTCTAATGACGAGCGGCATTGCTGATGTGCACTTATTGCCCAATGGCGAATAATAGTTAGTAGTTGCTAGTGGCTACCTTAAATAGCAACTATGTTCATGCCAAGTTGTTTACCTTTTAGCCTCCATAGGAGTTTTTTAATTAATCGTGTTTAAGATCGTGTAAGTAGAAGTCAACATGTTGGAAGACTCTCACACACAATGGCTTTGTCATCAAGTTCAACACGTCAAGCGGACACTATATTCTTGATAGGTGCCAAAGATTTGGAACCACTATCTAGATTTAATCAATTACCAACTCAAAGGCAAGTTCTTCTTAGATTCCATTTTTTCCTGCAAGAAAAAAAATCTGTTCGAAATGCAAGTCACAGGGCTGTAGAAGAACTAATTTTAGTGTGGCAAAAGGCCGCTATTCCGATAAGACTTGTAAAACATTGTATTGATAAGCTTGAAAAATTACATTCTGATGGCTTCTGTTAAAGAAAAATAAAGGAAGAATCTCTCATACCCAAAAGAAACGGGAAACACTATTTCAAGAGCAGCTAGATACGGTGTTTGCTATTGCTCACATTAATGCACTTACTACGTGCACAGTTGACGAAGACAGAGAGTTTTTAATTGACCAGAGGACGGAAAGAAGCATGATTATTTCATCAGCAGACAAGAAATACAACAAGAAACAAGAAAGAATTCTTCAAAGAAAAATGAAAGAACTAAAGAGACTTGAAGAAGGGAAAAAGCCAGGTTCCTCTTCCGTGATGTGTCCAGCAAATGTGTCCAGTATTTCAGATTCAGAAGATGAATCACCAGAACAGTCATATTCAGCCAAAAAAAGATCAAAAGAGATATATAAGCCATCAACATCTCTAAAATGAATGGAATCCCAAACATACTTGCAGACTGAACCAATTGCAAAGAAATCTTTATTTTCCAAACATGTCACTAGTGCATTCGATCGCAATAAGGTTTCTGATAGGGAAGCCTTAAGATTAATGGTCCCTATTGTAGCAGCGTTGGGACATGACCCTAGATCATTGCCATTATCACGAGGCACTATTCAACGCAAAAGGAAAGAAGCAAGAGAAGCTGTGTTTGAGGAAATAAAGCAATCAGTTTCTTTTGACGATCCAGTTATTGTTCATTGGGACGGGAAGATTCTTTATGATATTTTGGGTACTGAAAAAGTAGATCGTTTGCCTGCATTAGTATCTTCAGATGGTAAGGAGAAGTTACTTAGAGTGCCAAAACTTGCAAGTGGTACCGGCGCAAACGCAGCGAATGCAGTATATAATTCATTAACTGAATGGAGTTTGGAGAACAAGATCATGGGCATGTGCTTGGATACTACAACCGTTAATACAGGGTTGAAAAATGGAGCTTCTGTTATACTGGAACATAAATTAGAAAAAGAATTATTATGGCTAGCATGCAGGCACCAAATTTTGGAGATTGTTCTCAGTAAGGCATTTACTCTCTGTTTCGGACCATCCAGTTCGCCTGACATTCCTTTATTCAAAAGATTCAAGGCAGCATGGCCGTTAATATACAAAGACAAATATCAACCATTGAAAGAAGCTCCTGACAGTGCACATTTAAAACTCACCACAGTAAATGCTTTATTAGTTACCTTAGGAAGCAAAAAGCAGCCCAGAGGCGATTACATGGAACTGCTAAGGCTGTCTCTACTAGCTCTTGGTCATACTCCAGAAAAAATTCATTGGAGAGCTCCAGGTGCAGTACACCATGCTCGTTGGATGGCGAAATTGATATACGCCATCAAAATCAACTTGTTTCGTGAGCAAGGTGGTTTCAAAACCACACAAAAGGAAAAATTGCAGTTAGAACGCTTTGTGAACTTTGGAGTTCTTGTGTATGTAAAGTATTGGTTTGAGGCCCCTATGGCTACAAATGCAGCTTATGCAGACCTTTCTCTGTGGAAAGACATGACCAATTATGAAACGATTGATCCTCAAGTAAGCGAAGTGGTTAAAAATGCACTAAAAGACCAACTTTGGTACCTCTCGGATGAGTTAGTTGGCTTAAGTTTATTCTCAGAGAAAGTATCAAATGAGGCAAAGGTGGCAATTGTCAAGAAGATGGAATGTGAGCCTACTGACCGGAAGATTAGAGGTGATTCGTCACTTTTAACTGACCAAGCAGTTTTGGCTGATTTTTCCAACAAAAGATCAGCTGTTTGACAAATTAAAAATAAATTCAAGCCGAGCTCCCGGGTATTCATGTGTTACAACAAAGAGCGTTGAAGATTTAAGCTAGAAAGAAATAAATGTCAAAAATTCTTAAAATTTTCTGAAATATCCCATGTTTTGGGATTTTGTATTTTTGTGGGATTCTCGGATTGCGTTAGGATGAATTTTTAAAATTTTTCTTGGCTTTGAATCTACATTATATTAGTAAGTCAACTGTCATATTTCATTGGTGTATATCGTTTCCGTCTATATAATTTCATTCCGAAAATTTGTGATCCGTGAATTAGGTTTATTACAATTTTACCCTCGTCCATAGTGATGGGGGTATACTTATATCATTTAATACGGAAAAAAAATGTAACACATGGAAGGAGCCATGTTACAGCTGTAGTAACTTTGGACGAGCAATGTCCGTCTGACTGTCTGGCTGGTCAACACCCTAACTGCCGTAAATCTTTACCGAAAATTTTGTCAGTAACCATTATTTGTCCAAACTTAGTTAGGGATTGAAAATTGGCGTTTTGACGACGCTACTTCTGGTACCTCCTACACAAATCGACACATTTAGCACAAAATTATATTTCTTTGAAAACTTTTTTCTGGTACATGTAATTAGCCTCAACTCCCATATTGATTAATAAATAATCTGTAAATGTATACATAACTGGATAAATTGGGCGAGATTGCCACGCCCATACAAAAGCTTGGTGGTCGTTCGGGTTGTCAATCTGATAAATCGCGTGAAACAATTCCGACCTTAGTGAAATAATGTTTAAGGCTTCACATCATCAAACGCCAATAACTGCTAAAGACAAGGGTGATTTTCCCATGCTCATTTTGGTACCTTCCATGCAAAAGTCGAACCAGTCTGAATGAAATTTTGTTCTAGACAATATTTATTTAAATGCCACTCCTGTGTATAAGAGCGGTTTTGCCACATCCATTCTGGTACCTCCCATACAAAAGTTGGGCGGATGACCGGTTGTTTGACAAGATATCTCTCGTAAACCACAACCGATCTTAATGAAATTCGGCACTATTTAATATTTTGGTAAAAGGTCTGTGTATTTAATAATTGACTACTGTGCCACACCCAGTTTCGTACGTCCCATACAAAAATTGGGCGTATTTCCGGTTGGCCAACTCGATACCTCGATACCAAAACCACTTAGGATCCTGTGGCCGTCGACGGTGCAGTGGTGAATGTGCGCGACTTTTGCACATGATAAAGCGTGTTCGATCCCTGCTCTGACCACCTTACATATAATTTTATAAAAAATACTTTATTGCACAATTTGTTACTAAATCAAAGTCTGTTAGGAATTTGTATTTCCATTGACTAATAAATGAAATGAATTTAATTTGTTTCGAATGTAATGTGTTTGATTTATCGTATTTGCAAAAATCAATTTTGGTAGATACTTTCAAATAATTCTCAAAAATTCCATTTGAAACAGAATTGTCTACCAATTCCGGTGTTTGGTTAAATGATACCCCAGCAAAAAAAGAGTATACCAAGAAGTAGAATTTGCACCACAACTACTTGGTAAGATGTAGTGCTAATTTAGGTGCAGAAGTACTTCTTTTAATATGGCGTTGTCCAACGCAGCACTTCGTCTTATTTGACTGTTTGGAAGAGCAGTTTATGCTAACATTTTTATGCTACATTTCGTCCGCAAACGAGCAACCAAAACTATTTTTTCAACAATTTTTAAATTTCTTGTCATTTGAAACTTGGCAATAAGTTATGACTTTAAGCTACAACTTTAGGTCTTAATTTTTTAACCTTTTATATAACTAATTATTTTATTAATTGACCTTTTATTAGTACACCAAATGCTTCTGGCAACAGACGAAAAACAAAGAAAATGAAAAGCGATTTGAAAGAAAGTAAATACAAATTAAAAACAAGTAATATATTTAGGCATCTTTGAACTTGTCCACTATCCCTTTAGCTACTCGATGATTGGGCCCTACAGTTTTATACGGGTTCCGACGGTATTCGATGTTGTCGCCATCACTAAGCGAGTTGATTGTCGTAAGGTGGGCAGACGAGGGATCGATCCGTCGTTCCCATGTACAAGAGCCGCGCACACTACCATAGCGTCACTGACGGCCCTACCATACTGGACCCTAAGCTGTTCTCCATAGATTTGGTTAGTTTCTGAACTATACGAGTATTGTTCCCTTAGAGTGACCAGATATCACCCTCACAAATATAATGCACATGTTCGATGTGACGAATCTAGTTCTCACTGAACCCAAATGCGAATCACCGCGTGTACACATCAGCAAGTTTACAATCATCTTAAGTCGATCAGCCTACGAAATGTTCTCAATCCAATAACGGGGATCTCGAACCTAGCAGAGTGTGCCTAAGCCAAGCTGAGTATTCCCACAGTAGATTTATCCAGTCCAGAAGAGCGTTCTTCAGCCGAAAATAGCTTTCTCAGAAAGTGAATCAGTTGATGTCTGTGGTGTGAGTGTATTAAACTACGCTAAGAATAGTAATAGTCTGAATTCAAAACCCTGAAAAGAGTAAACTTTTCTGTTATTATTTCGAATAGTTTAGTGACGCCTAACGAACGACTCCGAACAAGACCGAGCTTACAATTACAATTACAACTCAACCATAGTAATTGATAGAATCAAATCAGCAGGTACTTATTTCAGTACTTATATTTCCCCAGTACTTATATCTTCTCTTGATAAAAAAAATAAGAATTTACACAAATGCGCTAAATATTCTAACACAATTTGTGCAAAATCTTGTATTATACATAAATATTAACTATTTAGTACTTGCTTGTCTTAACAATACTTTTTGTAAACGTATATCTTTTTTCTCGTCTTCTTCTTTTGCAGATAAAAACGCTAATCCAGCTAGGAGCAAATTTGCTCTATATTTAAGCCTGTCAATGTTGTCTTATTAACCCAAATATAAACTCTATGTGTATCTTAACATGAGCCACTAACCCTAACTAAACAATAGCAACAAACGCATCAGCAGCGCAAAATAGTTAAACGCCTGCAATTAAACGCTAACGCCAGTAAAAGGGAATGTTGACGATTTATAAGAAAACTGCTAACAATAGTGCCAAATTAGAGTATGTTGTACCTGAGAAATACAAACGTTGAGAGCGTGGAAGAAAGCAAGGAAAATGCGCTATGAAAAGTTCTTAAAGAAAAGTTCATAGAATTGTTAATACTACAAAAATCTTTAATTAAGAATCTAAGCAAAATTAAATTTGTGTTCCATTAGAAAATAAGCTACTTTAGACAGAAATTATCCAGAAAGTAGTAAAGGAGTTACCGTTGATAAACACTTAATTGAGAAGCAAAGACCCCAAATTGTAATTGCATATTGTCATGGCAGGTCCACAAGTGCAACGTCCAACCAGCGCTTACTACACAGGCCTAAATGGATCCTCAAATGGAGGCCAACAAGGAAATGGGGCTGGCGGAGGTGGTGGTGGTGGTTTAGTCACTAGTACGTCTCATCATACGGGACTGCACACAATACGCACCATATCACATGATAGTGAACTTATCTATCGGGGCAGTACAAATGCGGCCAATGGAACACATCATACAAATAACACCGCTGCCACCACCATCGCCACCACTAAAAAGAGCATCTCCCACACATCGATGCACGATGCATGTGCAGCCAGCACAAGTCGTGCCATCATTCAGCATCAACCCATGGCCTCAACATCAATAGTTGATGGTGGCGGTGGCAGTAGTACAATTAATTTATCCACAATAGCTGGCACTGGCCAGAGTCCTAATGACGCTTTAATTGTTCCTGTAACAACGGCTTTATCACAACCACCATCACATTCCTTAACAGCTTCCAACCGTGGCAAACAACGTAGTATAGAAATTATAGTAGACGCTTCAAAATGTGGCAGTGAAGTGGGCGATGCGAAAAGTGAAGATGACGTAGAGCAGGGTAAATCAAGACGTTCCTCGAGACATCGGCACCGGCCACTGCATCGAAGACTCATCACGTATTTGAGGAGTTTATTTCACAGAAGTCAAGAACAAACTGGTAAGCTTGAGAATGAATTAATACAATTGCATATTTAATAAAATATCGATAATAATTTGCCGATTACAATTCCACTATTTAAAATTTTGAACTGCCACTTCATCCCAACTGTACCACCAAGTCCAACTCCAACTTCACCTCCAACTCCAACACCAAGTCCAACGCAAACCCCAACACCTACATCAACTACAAACCAAACGTATTTAGATGTTCTTTATGTTCATTGCAGGTTATACACAATTGACTAAATTAGTAAATAATATTAACTGAAAGCTCTAATTGCGAGCAACAATTCACTGTCAAAAATAGTCGTACAATAACTTATATATATTTGAAAGTCAATATTCTACGTTCCTAAATGTGACGCCAAAAGCTTTCACAGTTTTTGCTGGTTCCTTTCGGATCCATAAAAATTCTGTAGTCACATCACTCTATATTCCCTATTACCAACATTCGCAATAATCAGGTACCTTTAGCTGCTGTTGTTTCTTTTTGTGGTAACGGGAACTTTTCTGATTGCTATCTGCACTAAGACGTTAATGAGATCATACAACAGCCCGCATGGGTAAAGTGTCACTATAAATCCAATGATATGGTTAGATTTTAACACACATTCACATAGCTAGCTCTAGGTGTGCGTCAGCATTGCACTTCAAAATCGAATTAGTTTAGTAGAAATACCACGCTCAGCTACAGTTTTCGAAATCGAAAATCGAAGTCAGATTATAATCAACAAACAGATGGAAACTAACGTTCATGTATTAAGTCACACATTGGGGTTAAACTTTTTCATTTTACGCCATACAGGATTTTAAACACATTAGAGAGTTGGCACTTACACAACAAGTCACATTACACTGAGAGTTCGGAAAATCTTGACTAAATCAAAACAGTAACCAAATCTGGGGATTAAAACTGATACATCCACCTTCTGAATCTACCTTCACCGAATTTTGTATCTGGCAAGAGAAATTTGTTTCCATAATCTTCGATTTGTTTGAATTTACTTGCCAAGCACCGCTTCCATGTATTTGGTTGTATCCTGGACTGTGATATCAGTCTGGGTTGCACTCAAATGCTGCTGCTGCAATATCCGATTTCGAGTGCAGATGTATTATATGACCGATCGTAGTCAATTTACTTCTATGTAATGTATGTACCATTCAATACCTATGCTACTTCCTCGATGCCAAAGATCGTCGTTAGATTTTTTAAGTTTCCCATTAAATCCCAGGAGACAGGGGAAAGCCTCACACAATTAGTTTTTCCCACACACCTACAGTTTTGCTTCGGTTCCGAATGGTTTTTTTTTGGGAAGCCTTTTCATGGCTAGGTATACGGTAGTATCTTCATCACTAAACGAGGTGGCCGACGTCGAACGAAATATAAGTTGGTGAGAGCAGTGATCAGATCCACGTTCTCACGTAAAATAGCCGAGTGAACTAACCATTGCACCACCGACGCTCACAGAAATTTTATCCGGCCTGTAAATACCAAGGATTTGCCTCAGACAAAGATTGACAAACGTTTGGATCTTCATTATTGGCATCTTCATTAAGTTCCAATGAGTATAACCGTATAACAGAATAAAGTCCACACTTCAATTAAATATTCGCAAGTTGGTGTTTTTTATTACGCCAAAGTTTGTGCAGGTTTAACTGAAATTAGCCATTTTTATCATGACAGCACAGATTACGAAGAACTTTAATTTCTCTCATTTTCTCATTCTGTCGACTGTATACAAAGTCTTATCCACTCGTTTGGCATACACACTCACCCATACACATAAAAGTGATCACACACTCTAATGCTTCTACCTTGTCAATATACTAGTATCTTGGATGGACAATTGACGCGTTGAAGTTATCCCCGATTTCAGTTGTTATTTGAATGCAAGGCGAGACAGGGGAGTAAGTAGACAGTGAAAAAATAGACAACAATTTCAATGTGCGTGAAGATAAATTCGAATATAACTAGCAAAGACACAAACCACTTCAGTTAGCTGAGCACTGTTATTGTGTTAACAGAGCTATGTTAACGCGCTTAAAATGGGAGAATATATAAAAATAATTACTTTCTAGCCGATTAGAACAATATTTTAAAGTCAAATTTAGAAATTAGAAAGCTTATATATTCGGAATTTATATTGTGAATGTAGTAATTCAAAAACATGTTGCAAAGTACATAATTTTGTATTTCAAAAACTTCAAGTTTTTAAAGTACATAATAAACACTGTGGCCAAATGCGGCTTCAACCACGAACCAACTATATACCCACTGATAGCCCTTTAGGTGCACCTTTTGAATTTACTATCCCCAATTTCCTGCAGTATTTCAGAATCGCGCAATTTAAGATTTTCAGTTTCGGGACCCTTTTTCGAATTTCGCCCACTTTGACCAAATGCGTCGTCAACCATGGACCAAGTGTATACGTTCTTAGAGCCCTCGAGGAGTACATTCTAAAAATGGTTACCATATATTTCAGAACAATTTCAGTTTGTCGAAATACGGTTTTTAAATTCATATACGAAAACTGATTTTGGCCCACTGTGGCCACTGGAAATTGGGGATAGTAAATTCAAAAACTGCACCTCAAGGGCTATCAGTGGGTATATAGTTGGTTCGTGGTTGAAGCCGCATTTGGCCACAGTGGGCCAAAATCAGTTTTCGTATATGAATTTAAAAACCGTATTTGGACAAACTGAAATTGTTCTGAAATATATGGTAACCATTTTTAGAATGTACTCCTCGAGGGCTCTAAGAGCGTATACACCTGGTCCATGGTTGACGACGCATTTGGTCACAGAGGGCGAAATTCGAAAAAGGGTCCCGAAACTGAAAATCTTAAATTGCGCGATTCTGAAATACTGCTGGAAATTGGGGATAGTAAATTCAAAAAGTGCACCTCAAGGGCTATCAGTGGGTATATAGTTGGTTCGTGGTTGAAGCCGCATTTGGCCACAGTGGGCCAAAATCAGTTTTCGTATTTGAATTTAAAAACCGTATTTGGACAAACTGAAATTGTTCTGAAATATATGGTAACCATTTTTAGAATGTACTCCTCGAGGGCTCTAAGAGCGTATACACTTGGTCCATGGTTGACGACGCATTTGGTCACAGTGGGCGAAATTCGAAAAAGGGTCCCGAAACTGAAAATCTTAAATTGCGCGATTCTGAAATACTGCTGGAAATTGGGGATAATAAATTCAAAAGGTGCACCTCAAGGGCTATCAGTGGGTATATAGTTGGTTCGTGGTTGAAGCCGCATTTGGCCACAGTGGGCCAAAATCAGTTTTCGTATATGAATTTAAAAACCGTATTTGGACAAACTGAAATTGTTCTGAAATATATGGTAACCATTTTTAGAATGTACTCCTCGAGGGCTCTAAGAGCGTATACACTTGGTCCATGGTTGACGACGCATTTGGTCACAGTGGGCGAAATTCGAAAAAGGGTCCCGAAACTGAAAATCTTAAATTGCGCGATTCTGAAATACTGCTGGAAATTGGGGATAATAAATTCAAAAGGTGCACCTCAAGGGCTATCAGTGGGTATATAGTTGGTTCGTGGTTGAAGCCGCATTTGGCCACAGTGGGCCAAAATCAGTTTTCGTATATGAATTTAAAAACCGTATTTGGACAAACTGAAATTGTTCTGAAATATATGGTAACCATTTTTAGAATGTACTCCTCGAGGGCTCTAAGAGCGTATACACTTGGTCCATGGTTGACGACGCATTTGGTCACAGTGGGCGAAATTCGAAAAAGGGTCCCGAAACTGAAAATCTTAAATTGCGCGATTCAGAAATACTGCTGGAAATTGGGGATAGTAAATTAAAAAAGTCCACCTCAAGGGCTATCAGTGGGTATAAAGTTGGTTCGTGGTTGAAGCCGCATTTGGCCACATTGTTTATTATGTACTTTAAAAACTTGAAGTTTTTGAAATACAAAATTATGTACTTTGCAACATGTTTTTGAATTACTACATTAGCAATATAAATTCCGAATATATAAGCTTTCTAATGTCTAAATTTGACTTTAAAATATTGTTCTAATCGGCTAGAAAGTAATTATTTTTATATATTCTCCCATTTTAAGCGCGTTAACATAGCTCTGTTAACACAATAACAGTGCTCAGCTAACTGAAGTGGTTTGTGTCTTTGCTAGTTATATTCGAATTTATCTTCACGCACATAATTTCAACATTTTTTAAAACAAACTTTATGGGTAAAATCAGTATCATAAAAGTTGGAAATTTAAACAAAAAAGAGCTTATGGAAGACATAAATAAAAGTTTTAATTTACAAAATAATGTACAAGTAATGTTTCTCGCAAACGTTTTTTCAGCTCTAATTTTTCATAACTTGTTTACTGCAAACAATTTTCAATTGTCGCAAACTCTTTCTTTGTTTAGAGTAGCTGCAACTGGGTTGCTGTAATTGAAAGAACAGTTGGTGGAACCGTTTTTCGTTTCTCGTAAACTTTTTTCAGCTCTAATTTTTCATAACTCGTTTACTACAACGGGTTTTTCAGTTCTCGCAAACGTATTTTATTTTGGACTATCTATAATTCGGTTGCTGTAACCGAACCAACAGTTGGCGGAACTGTTTTTCGTTTCGCGCAATCGTTTTTCAGCTTATATTTTCATTTTTCGGTTCTCCCAAACGAAATGACAAGTATGGCTTAACAGAAGTTCGTTTCTCCCAACTACAGTCCCCAACCGAACTTGAGTTTTCTGAGATTTTGTTTGGGAGGAACGAGTTTTTTCGTTGCGTGTACCTTCTCCATTTAGAATATAAATTTCTAATTTCTTAACAGCATTTTTGCAGAAACAATATCAAAATCGCGCACCGTTTTAATTTGTGTGTATTTACGAGTTTTCAAATTTCAAATTTTTTGACTCCCTACATTTTAGAAACAGATTTGTTCGACTTTTTCCACATGTGCGAAGCGACTTTTTGTAGCAATTCGCAGCGTTTTTGTTTCAATTCACATGTTTCATGTGACAACTTTTTCGATTCGGGAACTACAGAAACGAGGTACTGTTCTGTCCGAATTGGCAATATATGTCTTCTTAACATTTGTTTTCCATCCCACATTGTTTACAATTATGGAGAGTTTGTTTAACATGGCCTTGATACCATCAAAATTATGGGCCGTAAAACAAATGGCATCAGCGTAGTCGGTATAGTTATTTCACTAAATGCCGAAAGGTGCTTCTGCATTGGTTGCTTCTATTGCATCGTCCATATGCAGTAGAAGTAACGTTCCGAGGGAGATGCATCCTACTTTAACAACCGCAGATGCGGTGTAAGGCTGGTTTTGACATGAAACCGCACTTGATATGTTGCATCCCTGTCCAGTTCCCAAATCATGGATACTATCTTATCTCCAATCCCCATTTTAGTCATGGTGGTCCTTATTGAGTTTAGGTGTATAGTATCAATGTCAGCATCAAGCGTTGATTTAAAGTCCAGCAGAGAATGTGAATATTTGACCATCGAGTGTTTCCCATGTATACTCGAGTATATTTCTATGGGGAAATTGGTTTCCGCCGATAGACAGTTGTTGGCGACTATAGAAATCTGTGAACTTGCCATTAATTTTATTCTTCAGAGTTCCAAGCCATAGTTTTTCTTCTCATACCACACATTCGCAGCTTATGCGGCAACTGATTACAGCATTGCCATTTGAGCAGTGTTAGTTTCAGTTACTGTCATGCATTGTTTTCCATGATTCAATGCTTTATCTTCGGCATTTTGTCACTACTATAGCAAAGAAAAGTGCAAAATCTTTTCAAGTGACCGGCTAAAGGTGATAGAGCTTGTTGAGTACATAGCCGTGTTTACAAATTGTGCTACACCAGTAAAATACCATTTTACCGTTAAACACCGGTTTTGACTGACTTGTTTTTTTTGTTAAAGGAACACTAAAAATCAATATATGGATACGACAAAAATGCTTTAACTATTTTTAACTTAACAAACTTTAGAATCCACAGTGTGTCCAATAACCCGTTTCTGACTTGATATTCAAATGCGCAATTAATTGGTTGCAATTAAATTTATGTCAGACTTTAAATCTGAATTGCATTTTTCAGTGATAAATTAAATCAACCATTTCTTCGGCGGATGGCAACAGCATGAAATGTCAAATGCACCTATTGGCATTTACCACAAAAACATCAGTAAAAACTGCATTGCCACGAATATGAAATTGGTTTGAGTGTATTGTGTTACGCGTGGTCATCGTGATATGGTTATACTCCATAGGTTACACATTTTTGCATCTAATATGTCATTCTGTTATTATCCAAATTTTATAATTTATTTTATTCCTTAGTTTAAGTATAATTTGTTTCTAATTTTTCGACCTTTATTTTAATTATTCTTGACTAATTATTCAAGCTTAAGGTCACTTCTGATTTTATTAAACTTTTTGTTTTTCTATGTTTTCTCTCGATATTTCGATTTCCTTTGGAAATCTTCTTCAGGATAGTTTTTTAAAGTTTAATAAAATCAGAAGTGACCTTAAGCTTGAATAATTAGTCAAGGATTAGTTTAAGTATGGAATTCCAATATACCCCTGTCAAATATTTATATGTGTAATGTCTCATGTTGAGTTGGAGCTTTGAAAACTAAAATTTTTTTGATTTTTATTTTATATATTAGTTTATATTTATGTGCTCTTTAAAATTATAAGAAAACATAAATTTTTTCATTTATTTTTTAGAACAAAAAAAGTGTTTGATATATTCTGCATAGAAAATATTTATATATGCAAAAATGAAACTTAAATTTAATTCTCATTCTTATCCAATTAAAATATGTAATTAATATGATATTGAGTTGCCCTAGTGTATAAGAACTTGTTGTAGCCTGCGTGGCATAGAACTCACTAAGTTGCTTAAAGTGGACATGTCAATTTTCTCCCATTCCGTCAATATTGCTAGTTTTAGTTCTTTAAGCGTCGTATACTGCTTCGACTTTGAAAACAACTTGGCGGAAAGTATCCCCCCGAGGTCTTCAATTGGGTTGAGGTCGGGACTTATGGCTGGCCACTCCAGTAATGGAATGTTATAATCCCTTGTGAGCCGAGCAATGTTGATCGGGCGTTGTCTTGTTGAAAAGTCCAGTTATCTTCATATAATTCGCCAGCAAAGTCAATTAAATTGCTATCCAACAGATCATTCCGCATTCATCTTAGTTGGGACAAAGCATATTTCTGACTTCCCTCGTGCTCCAAATGCAGCCCATATCATAAGAGATCCACCACCGTGGTTTCGCTTGTAGCACGTTTGCCGAGGATGTCGTAAATCTCTCCAATATTTATGGTGACCATCAGGTCCGTCCAAATTAAACTTTTTCTCATCACTATATATAGCGGTTTCCAATTTGTCCTCCCAAAACTTGTACTTTTCTGCAAAAGCAATACGCGCATTTTTATGGTGCTGGGTTAAGCGTGGTTTGGCTCTTTTGCTTTGGTACCGAAAACCTATATCGTCCTTTAGCAGTTGCTGGACACGCTGTCTCGTTACATTTAGACACAATTCCGCCTTTATTTTCCTACAACTCATATTCTCATTAGCTGCTAAATGCCGAATGCGCTGCTTAGTCGTCTGGTCTACAGTTGGGATGCGTCCACTGCGCTTAATACAAGCATAGTTTTCGGGGTCTTTGAGGAAATTCAAAACTGTATTGCGATGCCGATTTACCGCAACTGCAATCTCGCCAATTCCTCTACCTGCAAGTCTTATTCCAACAATTTTTCCGCGCTCCTCATCCGTAAGTTCACTTCCACGTGGCATGTTCAACTACAAAAAAAACTGTGAATAAAACGTTTCTTAGAATATATTCCTAACGAACACTTTACTCAAGTACAGAAATTTATTTTATACTAAACACCCGAGAAAAATAGAGTTGTCCCCTTTAAAGGGTCAGGAACGCGACTGCACATATAATTATTTTCTATTGAATTGCAAACTTACAGCGATAATCATAGATAACGGGACTACAAATAAAGTCCAAAAGAGAAAAAAAGTATATTTAGGGTCGACATTAAGTTACAGTTAGTTTTCAGAAGGAAAGAAAAACAATTATTTTGCACATATAAATATTTGACAGAGGTATATGTTGGTTGGACATTGAAATTAAAATTGGCAGAGAAAACAAAATGTCAAAATCATTTGGTGGATTCTGGTTAACTTAGATATAATTTAAATGCACAGGGCTGACCATTAAAGTTGACTTAAATATTTTGCTGAACAATTAACTTCTGTATTTAAATAATATTTTAAGATAAATAGAGGATAATTGCGAAGTGAAAAATGTAACCTAGTAACGTTAGAGTAACATGTAACAGTTTGTCGTTTGAATTATAGATGGAATGTTTTTCAGCAAAATTGATAAGTAAGTCGTCGTTTTAAATTAAAAGTTAACACATACGATCTTACCACGAACGGTTGGTGAATTTGCTGAGAACTCCGGAACAGTCGACAATAGATGGCGGTATTATGCGATTTCACCACCACTGAGTAAGTCCCTACCGAATTGTCTGTATTCTACAATATACGATTTTATCCGATTGCTTGTTGAATTCGCTGAGAACTTTGGTGTATTCAAAGTTACATTTCTTTTCACAACTTTCTTATAAAGTGTCTCTTTTGGTACCCACTTTATATTCTCAGTTAAATTCAATATATTGTTGGATGTCTAAATGTAAACAAAAGCTTTTGAAAATTTGTCATAATTGCGAAAACTGTAATGGCACGTGTTTCTGAGGGTAGACAGATAATTATAACAGCATACGTAAATTATTTTCAACGTGTTTTTCTTTTCTTTTATTTTTTAACCAACATTTTACTAATTAACAATTCAATTCAGTAGAAATATGTGGCAAAAAAATGTCTGCACTCCAGCATAATGAAAATTAATTGTGCGCTGCTGTCAAATAGAAAAGCATTAATTTCATCCATAGCAAACCGATTTTGCCGTTTAAAAAAAATTATTTTTGGGGCCATAAGATTATTTCAAAATACGGGAACTTTTAAGGCCCCTAAAGGCAGTCAAATACCAAAAACCCCCACTCCATATAACGATAGAGTTATTTGTAGATTCAGTAAAGCAAACCCATTTTTGACTTGTACTGAAATTAATGGTATTACAACGCACCAATTCTCGAAGAATATCGAGAACCATTTTATTTAGAACCATTCCAGTTGGAAATTTCCTATATACATCATCAATGACATGTCAGAGTCACTGCTGACTTTCCGACCCGCTCCCATACAAAAAAACGTCATGACACCTCTTGACAAGAAGACAAGACAAAACACCTCAGTAAGAATTTTCCACAGTTTGTCAGCAGTGGTGATCCCCTTATGACATGTACACAAGACGTCTTGAGTAACCATTCATCAGTGGGTCAGTTACTCATGACGTCTTTAAATATGTATAGTGTTTCGGTTTATCTTATAGGTACTTATTTATTGGAATGTATGTATCTGTTCTGTTGCACGATATTAATTAAAATCTGAAAGATAAGATGCCAAAAAGTGAGGCATACGATATATACATAATAATAAAGCTCTGAAAATTAGCATATTCTTTCAACAAATGTCAAATATTTTGCTATATAAATTCTGAAAACGTATGACATATATTTCATAACTACAAATAATTATAAATTTTTCAGTTTGCAGTTTTTGAAAAATTTGAAAATCCACACAGATGACTCGCAGTTGACAAATGATGACGACATCCTCAATCGACATTCAGCATTGGTCTTAATAAGAGTCAGCCATGACAAAATGCTGACAAATCAATAGGACGGTCTTGCATAGTTTGTCAGCCCCTTCAAAATTTATGTCACCCAAGTCAAAACTAGTGACATGTGAATAAGATGTCTTATATAAATTGCCATCACCTACTAACATATTCCTAAGGAAATACTACTGACAATATCTTCAAGACAAAATTTCCAACTGGGATTAGACGTAGGTTGCAATAAGCTGGTCTGCCTGGATGCATTACTTTTTCGCGTCAAACGTCTCAAACAAAAATATAGCAAAACATTTGAAATTTGCAAAGGAGCGCCTGCAAAACCCATTTAATTCTTGGAAAGAAATAACCTGTAGCGAGGAATCAAAGTTTAATTTGTTTGGTTTGGATGGAAAACCTTACTTAAGATGGCCACTAACCAAATCGTTGGATCCTGGACACACCATATAGACCATTACACACGGAGGAGAAAATGTGAAGATATGGGGTAAATTTAGTTGATATAGCGTTGTTAATAACAGCATAGATGGTCGAACATAAAAATATTCTGGAAAATACAACTGAACCATTTTTCGCGAAAATGTGTCAGTTACATATATTTTCCAGCACAACAAAGATCCTAGGCATACTTCCCGGGTTGTGAAGCAATGGTTTATGGATACTCATACCAATGTTTTCGTCTGGCCACCACAAAGTTTGTACGAAAATTCAATTGAAAACTGATGGGCAGATGTCGAACGACATTTAAAAATAAAAACCCCAAGAAATAGTGGCGACCATATTCGAAATACTAAGGCAGTTTCGGGAATCGGTTCCATCCTCGCGATGCTGGAATTTGGCAGAAAGCTTACCACGGGGATTTTCCGATGTCATAGGCTGCCCTACAAAGTATTGAGCGTCTTTTGTATTATTTTATTCTGTAAAATTGGGAATAAAATATTGATTTTGTCATCGTTTCTAATTTTCGTTTCTAAAATTCCATCGAATTTTAGAGACCTATTAGAAAATGTAGTTTCCACTTTTCAGGAACATAGCTAGTTAGTATAGCAACAAGTGAGTCTACTGGATATTTTCTTTTTTAACTTTAGTTTAATGGAAGTAATTCTGTAATATAGTACAAATTCTAAAGTGGCGTTTCTAATTGTATGACCACCACTGTATGTATATATAGGTTGATCGTAAAGTGCACTTAGTTCGAAAGAGAACAAGCCATCGTTCAATGCAATTGGTGGAAATTATAGAAGTTATGGTTTTTGTAATTATTAAATCTCTTAAGATAATTAGAAGCAATATTTTATGTATATACCATAAAATGGGTAGGTTTGGTACGCTCCATGCATTTCAGTTGTTACAATAAGGAAGAAAATCAATCTCAATTTTGAGGATGTTTCTGAAATTTTTAAGACTAATTTGTGATGTACTCAATAGGACCTATAACACATATCAGGCTATTTGATTTGTATAGTGTGTGCATAAATAGGATCAATTTTTTTTTTATTAAATCAGCATGTTCAAAACAGGCGTGTCCTAAATTAATAACAACCAAAAAGTCCACTGCTGATTTGCTTGTTGTATAATTGTACTTTTGAATCAAAATTTATAGCAATTTCAAAACCATTCACTCAAGGTTGCATTTCAAAACTCTCACACGCCGAAAAGTAAACAACACATGTATTGGCAAGTACATGTTATGGTTTTGTTTTAAAAACATTCCAAATTGCACAAAATTTTGAAATGGAATGCAAATAATCCTAGAGATCAGAGTGTCCAAAATGAATTCTACCGAAAATAGACAAAAATGTGTATAGGTTTTGTTAATAACTAACATACGAGTAATTGCAATTGTGTTTGGTGTTGGTCATGGTTTACCAAATAGACTAACCAAAAACACATACGCAGAAACATTTGTGTTTTATTGCGAAGGCGAAGAACAGAATAAAAATTATAAAAACAAATGGCACAATATAAACTGTTTCTGCTACTGCTAGTGATACTGCTACTACCACTACATGCATTTGTATGTAAATGGGCCAACGATGTTTTTGGAACAATAAAAATTGAAGAAATGTACAAACAACCCAGATATGTAAATAACAGACGCAACCAACATAATGCCAACACAACAGCGTGATGGCGGATGGACGGCATGGCATGTATAATATGATGGCATAAATGCATAGACACGTACGCACTTTAAACACTGTACTCTAGATTTTGTGACATTGAGTGTGTGTTTGTGTATTTGAATGCAACACGCTGTACTACTACTTATATCTACACATGCCTTCCTTGATGTGTGTATGTGAGTATAGACGGGATGTGCAAGGATTCAATGTATATGCGTACTGCATACATTATTTTGAGGAAGAGGTCAAGGTATGTTCACGAACATGGGAAATTTTGCTTTTCCGATTATAGGAACAAAACGGTATCAGGAACATGCAGAAAATTAAAGGTGTATGGTCCTTACATTAAGCCGGTTCGATTTTAATGGCACAGAAATTGATGCATTCTATGGTACAAAAAGATTCCAATTTGCCTCATAAACCATCGAACTGACTCAAATGTTTTGCTTCCGCTTTCTCGGCAATACTTTTTCCAACACTCCTTTACAGGTTTTAATTTTTGTTAAAACCGGTGCAATTCTGATTTGTTGCAAGTCCATGATATCAGTATCCGGTGTTTCCTAAAAAAAAATAAGTTAATCATGTACCACGTACATTAGGGTGTCCAAAAAATTTTTCATTTTCGATTTTCAATTCACGAAAATAATGCTTGCAAACATATATATGATTCCGGCAATATGTTGCTGGCGCCGTTTCACGTGCAATTCTTTGTCGTTACTTACCGCATATAGATTTATTCATTAACACAATGTTTAAAGCAAATCCGGTGCCCAAAATGGCAAACAGTTTGTACTATTACTAGTTTCATACAATGGGTAAAAAGCTTTAAAATGGTATAACTCTGGAACAGTAACTGCAAAGTGAAAGTTTTAAGTTCAAAGTGCATCATTAGATATGTAAATTTGCACAGACATTTTAGAAGTTATAAAGCATTATTTACAAAATTTATCCAAAATTTACAAACAAATTTAAAACATGCTACCTTATTGAGCATAATCAATGCCAAAACTGGTGGGTTATGCATAAACAGTAAAAGATTGGACGATTTGCTTTAAAAAGTATTGACCTACAAACTAAGAAAATCATGGTTATTGAGTGAGTTTTAATTAAAAGTAAAAAAACGTCCGGAATATTCGTTTTTAGTGGGAAATTCGACTTGCGCGACCTCTAAACCTCTTCCAACAAATACGAGAAAAATCTCAAAAGTACTTTGCACTTCAAATAAAGCTTTAACAATAAAAATGTATTGTCCCATCAATAAATGTCCCATCAATAAATGTAAATATAATAAGATAATGTAAATATAAAAAATAAATGGTTTCCCATTACATCCCATGAAGGGAGAGGGGAGAGTTTCTCACAATCACTGAGCTGTGCGCTTTCCAGTTTTCACTCACAGATTGGGACCTACTGTTTTACACCGATTCCGAACGGTATTTTTAGATGCTTTTTTGTGGCTATATACTCGATATTGTCGCGTCACTATGCGAGGTGACCGCCTCCGTAAGAAATTTTAAGGTGGTCAGAGCAGGGTTCGAACCCAGGATCTCATGTACAAGAGCCGCGCGCACTAGCCATTGCACCACCGACGGCCGCACCCTAATGTACATATAATAAATTTCTTTGGCGACCGTTTCATATGTTATTCATACTTTCATTTTTATTTTATTGTCAATTAATAGAGATATAGAATGGTCCTGAGCTTGAATATTCAAATAAATCAGTACCAGTAAAAAGGCCGAATAGGTAACAATCTTCCCATTTCATAATTGTATTTAAATTTGTCAATCATATTTAAATTAAAAATTATATTTTAATTCGTATTCCCCTTTTGAATTTAATTCAAGTTCACATTCAACTCATTTAAAAATGGGAATCTTGTTGATATTTGACAGAGATTTACATGTGGGAAAATTTTATAAAATTTGGAAAATTATTTATATTTCTACGAATTTCCTAATTGTACTTCTTGGCGCTGTTTTATATAGCGGTAGTAAAATTTGGTGCTCTTTAAGTTATTAGAAGTACAACTATTTTCTTTATTTTACTTACCACTTTATAATAAGTCTTTACTCAATAACACTATTGAAGACGATTTGTACCTCTGCCCATTTGGTTTAAATCGTATCCCAGTGTTGCTAATAATGGAACATACATATCACTGCAGCCTTTCCCGAAATATCTCGTGGTAACGCTGGCAATGCTCGGTTTGATATCGACTCATTGATTACTGGTGAGATGATATCTGTTCTTGACTATATCAGACTGTCCCCAATGTGCAGAAAAACGGATGCGGATCCGTTACGGACCCGCTCCGGATCCGTAATAGACTTAAAAAAGGAATCAGTGCAATCACGAATTCACGGACCCGTTACGGACCCGTTTTGGATCCGTAAAAAATTTAAAAAAGGAATCATTGTAATCGCGAATTTACGGATCCGTAAAAAATTAAAAAAGGAATCATTGTAATCGCGAATTTACGGATCCATTGCGACCCGCTTCGAATCCGTAAAAAATAAATTTTTTTTTGTAATCAAAATTTAATTTCAATTGATTTTTACTTTTATATTTTAATTTAAATGAACTGAATTTTTTTTGCTTTTTACTTTAATTTAATACGAAATGACTGAATTTATATAATAATAGTACAAAAATTAAAATTAAAAAAAAAATTAACTACAAATTTATTACAATCCGTTTTATTGAGAAACACGGGTTCGCAACGGATCCTAATATGGTGTCCGTAACGAGTCTGTAACGGATCCGAGAAACGGACATAAAATCCGTTTTTGAATACGTTTGTTTGGAAGGAATTTCTCCCGCTTGCGGATCCGAAACGGATCCGTAACTGATTCCGTTACGGATAGAAAGTACGAAGAAGTGGATCCATTACGGATCCCAAACGGATCCGTTTGGCACACTGGGTTCATACGATATAATCAAAAATCCGTGGTGAGTTGGTATTAGTTAGATTCTCATCTTGAAACCACGGCCTACTTTTAGGTGTGATACTATCAAGCTGGACTACTCAACTCAAGCTTCTTCGACTACCAATTTTATTTTGAATATATATTTGTAACAATTAACGTGTTTTTGTTGCACTGCTTGTTTTTATAATCGCTACTTTTGTATGAAGCTTTTAGCGAAGACTTAGGCTCAGTTTCACAGTTAAAAATTCTCAATTTAAATGGAATTTAAATGCCCGATCATTGTCATTTAATATGAAAATTTTCTGTAAGCTTTTAAAATGAGCTTTTAAATGACGAGTGTGAAACTCGGCCTTAGAGTCACGAATCATTTTCGCTAAGTTTATAATGTTTGTTTAGTCAGCTTTTACCATATTCCACCCAATTTCATATTTTTCCATAATATGAAACAAATACAAATAACTGGTTTCCCATTACATCCCATGAAGGGATTGGGGAGAGCATCTCACAACCTGTGAGTTGTGCGCTTTCTAGTCTTTATACTCTCTGATTGGGATATACAGTTTTGCACCGTTTTCGAACTGTATTTCGATAAGCTTTTTCATGCCTAAATACTCAATAGGTCGCCGTCACTATGCAACGTGGCCGCCGCCGAAATAAATTTAAGGTGGTCAGAGAAGGGATACAACCCAGGATCTCATGTACAAGAGGTGCCCACACTAACCATTGCACCACCGACGGTGCAATGATAATATGAATTGGCGCTACTTAGCAACTTACTTACTTAAATTGGGGTCTGTAGCTTAACACCGATTCCGAAAGGTGGTTTGAGAAGCTTTTGTAAGGCTTATTATTCGATAACTACGGTTCAGAATCGATTTCCATCACTCAAAATTAAGTATATATTGATTTAGTAAACATGTTCAAGTTGTGCAAAATCCGATTGTAGACATGGAGTGAAGGATTATTACAATGTAACAACATTGAAAATCGCACAGTGGAGTACATTTCAGAATAATTTTCAAAGTTGACTACTTTTCGCTTTATTAGATTTCCAAGAAAACAAATATTTAGATTTTTATTTTTATGTGTTTTTTAAAACACTTTGGCTTCATTGTTCATAATGAATATTTTTTGTTTCTTCGCAAATTTTTGGTTGAAATCAATGTGGTAATCGATGTGACTGACACCGACTGCATTCCAAAAAAAAACTGCCGGTATTATCTTGTCAATCGATAGAGCCTCCTTGGCCTTCTTTGGCGCACGTTCGCCTGGAGAATATATGATAAGTCATGATGTGTATGTTTCATCTACAGTTAGGGAACGACGAAAAATCAGTTTCGGGTAGCACTTTAACATCGCCAAACACCGCTTTGAAGTGGTTAAACGGTTGCGCTTATGGTCCAGTGTGAGTAGTCGCGGTATCTATCCCGCGGATAGCGGGATATTCATGTAGAATGTGATGTACCCACTCGGTTGAGATGCTAAGGGCCATCTCGTGCACTTTCATTCGCCGATCGTCAAATATCATGCCATGGATTTTATCGACTATTTTATAGCGACCTTAATTTTAAGCATCACTTGTGCTGGTACGAGCACAGCGGAATTCAGAAAGTTATTCTGTATCAATTCAAATTGATGGTGAAGAGTCCCTGTAGTATTAAACAAACCTTTGCTTGGTCTCGCTTATAGTTTTTGGTTTTCCATTTTCGAGTAATGCAGCGCCCATCGCGCAGATAGTTTTCTCATGCCCAAATGTTCGTGTAAATTGCGAAATACCCGCTCAGTTGAGATGCCTACAGTCTCAGCCAGCTTACGCACTTTCAGTCACCGATCTTCCTATATCATTCCATCCGGAATTCAGTAAACCTTTGTTTAGCCATTACAATGGATAGTGCCGAGTCCTCATACTATTTATCAATCCATTTGGTTGGTGGCTTTGCTGATGGTGTTTTACGCAAAAAATATTAGTTGAGCATATGAAATGTCCATGTTCCATTTACGTCGCAGTTGCCTGTTTTTAATTGCTTTCAAACACAAACTAAATCACGCAGCATACATACATAACATTTTTAAGTCTTCTATTAACAAATGACAGGAGCAGTATTGATGTTTAGCTAACTGCGAGGGAAGTTCAAAAAGTCACGAAGCTTGACTTTGGGTCGGGTCTGAAACTCTAAAATAACTCCAAGGTATTTGGCATACTCTGCAAGCTTAATTTCAGAAGCATTCAGCTGAGTTCTGGCCAGGTTTAGACCTAGTTCATTTTCAACCGCCTATCTTCCCAAAGTTCGGAAGCTACCATGGAGGGTGCCATGTAGTGTACTGGGATACTTGCCCCTTCTAGCTATTGCTATTTCGTTCGTATAATCAACAACTTTAACACCTACATGTTTTTAGAGCGACCAGTGTTCCATTCAGCTCAAGGTGCCACAGAACAAAATACTTGCTTGTAAATTTCAATTAAAAATATAATTGAATTTTTTCAAAAAATTTAATTAAAAATTAATTGAATCAATTAAATTTTTAATCATATTTACAATTTATTTTTTGAGTTTACAACAAAACTTGGAGTTGGCAAGGCGCAACTCTACGGCGCTAAAAGCGTTTAATTTTTGAGTGCATTATCGAATTTTTGCTGTGAATCTTTCTAAATTAATATAAATATGCATGATATATTCTTCACAAACCTTAATATAAACAATCTTTGTAAACAAAAATTGTTGTGCTACAGTATTTTACAGAAAGTTGAATTTTACAGCGCCGTTGGGAGGCAATATGTGTGGCGGCTGAGTCACCAGCCGTCGTTGTCACTTTTCGTACGGCTCTAGTCTTTGATATACAACACTGTTGTTATTTGTACTTCGTTTATTGTTGATTGAAAGATTTTATTTTGTGAACTTAAAGAATAATAGTGTTAAACTGTCTTGTTTTGTAATTAAAACTGCAATTTTTTTGTAATTGTTTTTAATTGGCAAGTGTGTTTGAATAAATTTTATTGGAAATGAGTGTTTGCCTGTGTGTTTTGTTTGCAATGAAAAATGTGGCTGTCCCCAAACATTTTAAAAGACACAATTTTGCCGCCTTATGCCACCTACAAATGTTTACACGAAAATTGATTTCAGAAATTTCACGTAAAAATAAACTTCAAGACTCACCTTCTTAGACATTTTGAACGTGTAAAACAAGAGTGCCCTAAATTGGATAAAAGCAATACATTTCTCGAACAAAGCTGTGAATATGCACAAAACCACCAGAGCAGTTCCACTCTTTTAGTTATAAAAACTAAATGAGAATAATTTGTGGCAACGCAAACCGTTTAAACATTAAATGTTTTTACTCTGTTGTTCGTCCTCTTCTTAATTTTTTTTTAAATAAAATAAAATAAAATATAAACAAGAACAGCAAATCTGACCTCAAGCTCAAAGAATATTGATTATTTATTAAACATTAAATGTTTAATATATAATTATAGTTTTAGGGAACCGGACATTAGTTCCGATTATGAATCCAAATTCTAAAAAATTTAATTTTTTATAGGTAATTTGTGGCCGTCGGTGGTGCAATGGTTAGTGTGCGCGGCTCTTGTACATGAGATCCTGGGTTCGAACCCTGCTCTGACCACCTTAAAAAAAAAATAAAAAAATTTTCTTTCGGCGGCAGTCACCTCGCATAGTGACGGCGACGCTATCGAGTATATAGCAATGAAAAAAAAGCTTCTCAAAATACCGTTCGGAATCGGTGTAAAACTGTAGGTCCCAATCAGTGAGTGAAAACTGGAAAGTGCACATCTCAGTGATTGTGAGAAGTTCTCCCCGGTTCCTTCATGGGATGTAATGGGAAACCATAGGTAATTTAATTTTATATATAGGTATAGTATAGGTTTTTATGCGAAACATTGAATAAAATCGCTTTAAAAATACAACATTTTAGTTTTTTTTAGAAACGTCGCAGAGGGTGGGGTTTCACGCTGAAAAAGCAATAACGATTTTAATTGATTCTATTCAAAATTTAATCAAAAATCGCAAAAAAAAATCAATAATTTTTTTAATTAACTTGATTACATACTTAATCAATATTTTTGAAAAAATTCAATAAATGTTTTAAATGTTTTTTTTAATTTAATTTTTTTTTGACAAATTTACAAATACCGCTAATTAATATTATCATTTGCTTGATTACACCAAAGTCAATTAAAAAATTAATCAAATAAACAAATTTTTTAATTGAAATTGATTTTTATTTTTTTCTGTGAAGTGAAGACAAGAAGTGAAGACAATTCGGCGCGATCCATCTTCTGGTGACCACTTCATATACCGACAACGCCAATTCTATCGCATTAGGCGTGATGTTGCTGAACGCACCCTCAGTGTGAGGAAATATTAACAATCTTGTCCGCAAGTGTATGTATATTAGGCGTTACAAAGGCCTCAGTGGGAATGATGGAGTTTTACCTTCCAAGTTATCGGATATCGCTTGACTGCTAGTAACGAAAACGATAGACAGACTACTGGTAATTGTCATTTGTCAAAAATATTGCAGAATTATGTAAAAACACACAAATATTTAAAAAGTTAGCCAACATTAGTCAGTAATTTTTAGAACATTATACATTCGCCTTGCTCTATCGTATGGTATGTAGTATTCTGCTTATCCTTTAATTTACAAATGATATCGAATGTACTTTTGCTGAATTTTCGTTGCAAATGCCGCTTAATATCCCTTAGCTTTCAGTTACAAAATATGTGATAATCTAAGCAAACGATGCAAATGAAAGTTCCCTAATGCCTGTTTTATTACATTAATGCCAATTTCGTTGGATTAACAACTGAGTCGGTTGCAATCACATGTTTCGCTGACTTTAAATGTTTCTGTCTAAAGGACTCACTTTTTTTATAATTTTGCCGAAAGTTTTGTATTCAACTGAGTTTTACTAAAATCGGGAACACACCTGTACGGCAAGAATAACCATTTTTAGCAGGCTGCAATCCCACCGTAAGACATTTTAAAATTTATTCACCAATACGTAGACTGCAAATAAAGGGTTTTTCAACAGAGACGCTACAAAAGTAAATCGATAGGGACAGCAAACGACGCCATATTTTTTCCCGCTCTTTTGACATTTCTCTTCAGTAGGGTTTGCCATTTCATCATGGAAAGATATACGAGCCAACAACGAGTCGAAATTATTAAATTTTACTACCGAAATTTGGAGTCAGTGGCCTCAATTTTAAGAGGCCAACTTTAAGAGGCCTCAACAATCAGCGATGAGGCTCATTTCTGGCTGAATATGCGTTATTGGTCAGACAGCAATCCACACGTAATCCATGAGTCATCATTGTATGCCGAAAAAATTACGGTTTGGTGCGGTTTATGGGCCGGCGGCGTCATTGGGCCGTACTTCTTCCGTGATGATCAAGACCGGCACATTACTGTGAATGCGAATCGCTACCGTTCAATGATAACCGAATATTTTTGGCCCCAATTGGATAATATGGACTTGGAGGACATGTGGTTCCAACAGGACGGCGCCACAAGCCACACAGCGAATGCCACAATCAATTTATAGGAAATCAAGTTTGGTGAACGTGTTATCTCACGAAATGGCCCAGTCGATTGGGGCTACGTCAAGTCTATGGTCTATGCCAACAAGCCAGCGAGTATTGATGAACTTCGTACGAATATCGAACGTGAAATTGCAGCAGTATCGGCCGATTTATGCTTGAAAACCGTCGAAAATTGGGTTCAGCGTCTGGACTTCTGCAATCGTGCCCGTGGTGGCCATGCAAAAGAAATCAAGTTCCATACATAATGGTATCAAACGTACTTTTACAGGAATAAAGAATTTCATTGGTATCTAAAACCGGTTTTGTTTTATTTAAAAAAACTTTTGTAGCGCTCTTATTGAAAAACCCGATACAAGCCTTTTAGAATGTGGTCCTATTCATGATATTTCCCATTGGGTATGTCCTAACACACGGAAACCACCTCGTATAAAGGCACTTAAATGCTGTAGCCTACGTCAACATTTCGATAACAAAAACAAAACCTTCTCGTACACGGGCACTTAAATGCTGTACCCTACATCAACATTTCGATAACAAAAGGGAACATAAACTTAAAGGAAATGTTTATGCAGCTGCTGTAAATGCACCTAAAACGCCACTCATGCACACATGGAGACTGCATAGCAGATAAACAGAACCATTACCAAAATCTGAGAAGAGCAACACATATGCACATTAGGCCGGCCTTCGTATTTTGATTTTTTTTTGTTTCAAATGATTTAGTGATTAAATCTCCCTTATATTTTGTTTGCCAAACTATATAAAATTGGCATCGCCGAGGTCTGGACGACATATGATCAATAAATCGAATTTAAATTAATGTACAAACTTTAATAAATTTTAATCTTTTATAGTAAAAGAACACTAAATACCTTATTTAAAGTTAGCAACCAAAATTCTTTGATGTAAACAAAATATAGATCACTCTAATGTCCACGTCTAACTGAGTTAGTATAATATCCAATGTATTCCTAAAATGCAAATTCAATCCCAAGTTCATGCATTCTAATTCAAAACGAACTACTGTTTGTTTATAATTTCATGTCTAATGTGATATGACGCTCAAAGCTACATATGTCTATGTGCGAGTATTATGAGATGTTTTGTGAATATCCTTCAAGGAAATATCAGAATCAGTTACGAACATTATTCGTTTGCCCTCACTGCAGTTTATAGTTTCTATAATTCAATTAAATGATGCAAATGTTCATGTACTATTGTCAGAATCCACAAAGGACAACCATTAAGAAAACTAAACACATTTATGATAATGCAAGTTGTGTGGGACCTTCATGGCATTTCATTCATACAATATGGCATCAAAAGGATGTGAGTTTGTAATTTCATTTTGGTCAGAAGATATTTATGACACCCCCAGGTCCGGCTGCTGCTTATTATGTCTCGGTTTGAAGATGCTAATCTCCCCATAATGCTCATTAATTCTAATTTCAAATTTTGTGTAATATGAATGAATGATAAGACACGTATTATCATAAGTCTACACATTAATTTTAGTTTTTGGCAAGGATATGGAGTTTTAGTAAATGTTTTATTTATTGTAGTACATTTAATTGGTAAAATCCTCTTGCAGTGTCAGAATTTAAATACAAAAACTTTAGTTATAAGAACTTCAGGTTGTTTGTAAGAGGGGAATTGTTACAAAGCGTATACTTGTAGAATGTTGGTCTTCAAGGCTTTCATGTGGTTTATACGCATAGACTCTTGATTTCACACATCCCAACCAAATTCAAATCCAAAGGTGTTAAATCGTACACGCAAAGAAAAAAACGTTTATTGCTCGGTTGCCACAACAATACTTTGATTGATTTGTATTAATTTATTAATCGCAACCGTTTAAGTAGTTCTCCCAAATAAACTCATATATCGCAAATGTGTATCATGTTGTTGCAAACGGGATCTCGTTTGCATTAAACGAGTACAAAATTACATTTGTCGCAAGTTAAAAACCGTTTGCGATAACTGAAATTAGCCATTTTTCTAATGAGAGCACAGATTACGAAGAACGTAAACTTCTCTCATTCTGTCGACTGTATCTACAGTCCACTCGTTTGACATACACACTCACGCATACACATAAAAGGCTTTTGCCTTGTCAATATATCTTCGATGGACAACTGAAGCGTTGTAGTTTGCTGCGCTTTTAGTTGTTATTTGATTGCAAGGCGAGACGGACGTGTTAGTAGACACTAAAAAGATAGACAAAAATTCCAACTTTTTTTAAAACAATCTTTATGGGTAAAACCAAAATCATAAAAGTTGGAAATTTACACAAAAAAGAGCTTATGGAAACCATAAATATAAATTTTAATGTACAAGTAATGTTGTGCAACTCGGTTGCTGTAACCGAAAGAACAGTTGGTGGAACCGTTTTTCGTTTATCACAAACGTTTTTTCAGCTTTAATTTTTCATATCTCGTTTACTGCAAACGTGTTTCAGTTCTCGCAAACGTTTTTTTAGTTAGGATCAACTACAACTCGGTTGCTGTAACCGAGGGAAAAGTTGGCGGAACCGTTTTTCGTTTCTCGTAAACGTTTTTTTCAGCTTACATTTTTCATAACTCGTTTGCTGCAAACATTTTGCGATTCTCCCAAACGAAATGAGATGTATGGCTTAACAGAAGTTCGCTTCTCCCAACTACAGTCCCCAAACGAACTTCAGTTATCTGAGATTTCGTTTGGGAGGAACGAGTTTTTTCTTTGCGTGTATATATTTAGAGGTCACTTCACAGGTTTTGCGTTAACGTGTCTTAATTTTTTTTCTTTGTTACACATATATAGCTCTCCGCAGAAAATTACTGTATCAAAGGAAATGAGCAATAAACCAATAACTATTTCACCAAAACTGGGGACTAATTATGTAAGAAACAATATAGAATGCATTATCGTTTTGTTGGTAGTGAAGTTTTGTGGACACATGTCTTGTAAATGGTTCTATGATCCAGCATTATCAAAAAAGCGATATCGATTATCATCATATATATTTATGCACTTTGTTCATAGAATTTTTAAAACCAAGCTTCAAAATTGTGTTCTTCTTATATGTTCCTGTTGCTTTGACATACAAAAAGCAACAGCGACCTCCTCTCGTAATCAAATCAAATAAGCAAGGCAGGCTATTGCTTCAACGAAACAATAGCGATCCATCAGTAAAATATTTGCAATCTAGATACGGAAAATATTCATTGCAGCGATACAAAATATTTATCGCAGTAGTGGAATCTATTCATTGCAGCATTAAAACATTTTCATATCAGTATTGAAATGCATTCAATGTAGTAATCATCCCAGCAATAAAACATATTCACTGCAGTCCTAAATTTGTTCCAAAAATTATTTAACATTTTGGCAGCTCAAACATTTGAATGTTACTTGCAAGTGTGATACATATACAGCAGACCGACTCACATTGGATGGTTGGGAAAAAAGTGTTTTTTTTTTTTTCGTGTCTAGCATTAAGATCCAGTGAGCTGGAACGTTTTTATAAAAGGTATTTTTTTTAGATTGTGTACTTTAGCTAAAGAAAATGTATACAGTATTAGTATCATTTGATGGAGTTTTTAATGGCGCGTCCGACGGTATATAAAACATGTCAAACCTTGTCCTGAGACATCCTATTTACAGGGATATTCTGCAACAAAACGCATTTTTAACTTTTTAACTTTTGTGTAATAGTAAATATTCTACATTTGGTCCAGAGCACCTCGGAAAATGCATTACAAAATAAAAAAATATATCTTTACAACAATGATGTCCTTGTCCAAAGAAAAGATTTGATACACATTTTGACCTGTTTAGAACAAAATGTACGCTTAGCATTGAGTTTTTGGTAAAATGCGAATTAAGGCGAATTTCAAAAAAGCTCAAACACGTATTTAAGGTTAAAATATGTCAATCTGGAATTTAAATCAGAAAAAATCTTCGTACAAAAATTTTAAAAATTCAATTTTTTGGCGGAATATCCCTGAAAACAGGATCTGACAGCACATGTTTTATACACCGTTAGACGCGCTTTAAAGTAACCTTTCATACGAAAATAATATTCATACCTACACGCAAAGAAAAAACTCGTTCCTCCCAAACGAAATCTCAGATAACTGAAGTTCGTTTGGGGACTCTAGTTGGGAGAAACGAACTTCTGCTAAGCCATACATGTCATTTCGTTTGGGAGAACCTAAAAATGGTTGCAGCAAACGGGTTATGAAAACATAAGCTGAAAAAACGTTAGCGAGAAACGAAAAACGGTTCCGTCAACTGTTCCCTCGGTTACAGCAACCGAGTTGTAGTTGATCCTAAACAAAAAAACGTTTGCAAGAACTGAAAAACGTTTGCAGTAATCGAGTTGTGAAAAATTAAAGCTGAAAAAAGGTTTGTGATAAACGAAAAACGGTTCCACCAACTGATCTTTCGGTTACAGCAACCCATCTATTCTTCAGGGAAACCTGACATCGAATAGGTTATCGAACGTCAATGAGGGGGTGCAGTAATGGGTGATTATAATGACTTCTCTTGGAATTGTCTGTAGTATTCTCGCAAGTCGAACTCAGTTTTAGGCGGAACGTTTTGTGCCAAAGTAATGAAAAGTGTGGGAGTGTCATCCATTATTTAAAAAATGGTTGAAGCCATAACTAAAAGAATTTATTGTAAGTGACTAATAACATCTGAAACTTCAAAAGGTAAAACCTTAATCAAATAGAAAGAAAGCAACCTGAAAATTCATCTAAAATAAATACGTTTAAAACCCGAAACAGCCTGGCAATGCTTGATCTTATACTGTGGATAATATGGGTGAACTACGGTGTGGTTCGTTTGAGTGGACTGTGTATACAGTCGACAGAATGAGAAACTGAGAGAAATTTACGTTCTTCGTAATTTGTGCTTTCATTAGAAAAATGGCTAATTTCAGTTATCGCAAACGGTTTTTAACTTGCGACAAATGTAATTTTGTACGTGTTTAATGCAAACGAGATCTCGTTTGCAACAACATGATACACACTTGCGATATATGAGTTTTTTGGGAAAACTACATAAACGGTTGCGATTAATAAATTAATACAAATCAATCAAAGTATTGTTGTGGCAACCGAGCAATAAACGTTTTTTTTTCTTTGCGTGTAGTATATATTTTCTTTGAAAATCTAAAATATACGTTTTTTAAAAATAGTCCAGCTCACGGGATCTTAATGCTAGACACGAAATATTGTTTGGGAATCATCATAAAACAAGCCAAGGTACATTTTAAGGGGTGGAAAAAATTACCTTTTTTTTGTGGTCTAGTATACAGTTAATATTTGAATCCCAACTTAGATCTGCAGTACATTAGACCAACGTTTTAATGTTAATGGGTAGCTGAGGTTAGTGTTTGCAGATTGGATGTACGGTATGTTATAAGATTAGCGAAGTTTAATGCTAAGAAAATACCGGTCATCACTGATCTCGCCACGAGTGTACACTTGTCCCAAATCAAGTTTTTTTCTTGTCATAAATTCGAATAATGTAGATAGATTAGAATGTAGAAAATTAATAATAACTTGTAATTTTGCCTGTTGGCCAAAAATGTGAAATGTACAATTTTTTGGGAGGATCGGTCCACTCCCACTGTAATGTCCACAGGAGTAACAAGTCTAAGTACATATAAATTAAAACAATGATTGTAAGACCTTTATTAACTCGAAAATCATTCGGAAAGTTTGGATCGATATTGGCATATGAGTTCAAAATAATGTGTGTGAAAGAGTCATAGTCATTTAATTTTGTTTATTTTCGGTAGATGGCGATGTTTAAAATATAAATTTACATATGTAATGTATATTTGTTCCGTAATTCTACATTAATCCTTTGACCGAAATGTTTTTTTTTTGTTTTGGTAACATATGTTCGGACAATGTAAGCACATTGAAATTCGACTTCAAATATTTTTTGAAGAGAATGTATGCACTCAAAAGATAACTGACGTTTCCTCCACGACCCGTTGCGTAACTTTGTGTCAATACCACTTTCTACCCTATTTGATGGCTCCTAAGGGTCAAATCGGATCAGTTAGAGAATTGACGTCTACTATGCCATTGTTGCCCGTATCGTCTTCTATAAATCACCCATAGATTTATTTGTTGTATCTTCTACCTGTAAAATTTTAGGTGCCAAAAAACCCTAGGACAAATATGTTTGCGCAATTAAGTTTTATTTGCGATTTTCCACACAAATATAAAAGAGCAAAAAATATATTTGATCTGTGTCTTTCCGAGTATTAACAGAGTTTGTTACTTTTGGTATTTGTTTGCAAAAAGTCGCAAACGGCGCATGTATGGACATAAAGTCCATGACCGGTGGGCGTTATGTCCCTGGGCGTTATGACGCGTCACCCATATATGACAATCTTGCATTCACAGATTGATGCACACGCGTGCACAAATATAACTTTTCCTCCATGAAATATAAGCAATTTTTGTTTATATTTTTTTAAACATAGTGTGTTACATACTACAATACAACAAATACAAAAGATTAAAACATATTATTTTTCATAAACTGTTTTTTTTTTTAAACCCCTTGCCCTATGTTTCTAATACGACATGTAGCCATTTACTTCTAAATTCGCCATAACCGAGGGTCGAAGAAACAAAAGTTCGACCGTAAAAAAATCAGGACTTCTATCATACTGGATTGAAACAATATTCTAAGAAAAGCTTTTTGTTTATGATTTCTAGATTAGTATTTTGGAAATGTATCCTTTTTTAAAAACGACTACATTTTATATTTTTGTTGAATTTGTGCCAAAAAAGTCTTGAGTTTAGATCCGTGTAAAGTGTTTGCCTAATTCACTAAGGAACTTTTGGTAGAATCTATCCTGAGCTGAACTGACCTATGACTGAAATGTTGTGTGTGTTAAAAATAGCATATCGAGGCAGACGGTGTTGAAACACACAATTATGCATCGTCGACTGTCAATAAAAGTGTTAAACGTCGTTAGCGAGACTTTTTGTGAAGCGCAAGTTCTGGATTGCATAAATAAAGGCAGTCTGTCGTATTACCACTATTTTAATTTGATTTATTAAGGATCAATATAGCAACGCTGACCAGAATATGTCGGAAATTCCTGACTTTATAAGTTGCATTAGTGAAACATTTTCATCACAGCAATAAAACATATTTGTTGCAATAGTGCCGCATATTCATCGCACCACAGAAATATATTCATCACAGCAATTAAATATTTTCTACAGACCAGTGTATCGTATTCATTACAAAAATGTAAACTATTTGCTACGGCAATAACGTACTTTTATTGCGTCATTACATTTTTGAAGTTTCCAAGTTTAAAGCATTCTGATCATAGAAACGAATCGCAGCCCACCAATGAGACAATTTTAGATTGTATCTTCTAATGAACCCATTTCTGTTGCATAAATGATTCTGCACATTTGATTACTTTCGATGAAACTGTTCGATGAAACAATGAAAGTTTTCATTTGTACTAAAGTTTTTTTTTAGTGTAAGCTAGTTAGATGTTACTAAGAGCTACATAAAACCTAATGTCTTATTATGAATGCTGACTAGAATGTTCACATTATCGGCTTTGTCGGATACTGGTCCCTTATTTATTCGTAAACGGAGACTTCTTTAACACCTGGTATTCAAATATCCAACCAAGAAAAGTTAAACCGGATTTAAAAAAAAAAAGTATTCACAATGGGAAGTACTTTTTCAAAACGTACTTTTACAAACTGTGAAACTGTCGTAGTAGTTTTGTCCAGTATTATATTGCACTTCATCATGGAAAGACTGAGCGCAGTAAACTGTCTACAACTTATTCTTTGAAAGTTTCAGAAAGATTCACTGTTTTCGAGCAAAATTTTCTTCAGTATTGAGGCCCATTTCTTGATTAATGGCTCGGTAATCATCAAAATTATAGTATTTGGGCTGAAGAGCAAACCAACGAGGTTTTTGTGTGCTTTGTGAAACTGTGGAACTTTGTGTGGTTTGTGAAAATGTGGAATTATCTGGCCATAATTCTTCAACACTGAGGCTAGCCGGCAGTAACATAGCTGCAAAAGGCGACTTGGTAACGGACTATTTGCTGCCCGAAATGAAACCACGTGATCTCGTGGGCATTAGTTTGAAATAGAACCCTGGCATTATTACGAGAACAAGTCAGTAAAAAGATTGTATCACGATTCCGGCAAATTGACCGAGCAAGTATATCATGTGATATCATAATTCATCACTCCGTAAAAGAAAACTAAATTTTTATTCGAAAAGGACTTAAGCCAAAGAAAATTAAACTTTGTACGGATCCAAAGACTTTTGAACTCAAATTAAGTTAAATTTTCCTAAGATGTAGAAAATCATACTAAGTACAACTAAAAAGTACTTCATTGAATAATGTAAAAAATTCCTAAATTTAGTACAACTGTTCCCTCCAATAAGAAAATGTTACCTCAACTTGAAAGAATTCTACTTTCAAACAAGTCAATTATTTCCTAACATAACGCGACCTTACAACAACAAGAATCTAAGTGACAATTTGTGATATATTCATCTGCATATCTCATCGTACTAAAATGGGCATGCCCTTCCGATTACTGCCATTGTAATAATTATATCTCTTATCGTTGGCGAGATATCTAATAGAAAAAACTTCTAACTATATATTTTCCTGTTGTAAATTGATCAACAAAGTGCATTCAAAATGGTTCTTCTCAAAAATTACTTGGTGCAGGTAGAGCGTTGTTGTTCTGAGGTCGCGATAAGTTCACGTGTTACTAAAACTAAGCACGAATTGACTTAAAATTAATAAACTCGTCACGGAATGAAGCACTAACTTTATAACGTTAGTTCCTAACATTTAGGAAAATGAACATAAAGTTAAGGTTTCATTGAATGTAGTATAAATTTCCTTGAAAATATATTACTTCTCACAAGTAAGATTGGGCAATAGCTCTCATTTCGGAATGTATAACCGAGAACCAACAAAAGTACCACAGTCACCATTAACTGACTCATTCTCACCACTGAATATCCAAATTTAGAGTGGAATGTTACATCAATTTCATGCAAACGATCTGCAATTAAGTATACGCTAATATAAAATGGCCCCAGCAACATATATTACAGGAACCATATATGTGCTTGCAAGCATTGTTTTTAATTAGATTGTCTTCAAACTAGACTTCAAACCATTCCATGTATAGTATGTACTTAAATTAAGTACAACTATAAAGTCAGTTTTATTATTTGGAATAATTTTTCGTTGTCCCGTACATATTCATCAGAATTACCCAGTAAAAAGTATATAGTCTAAATTTTACAAATTTGGGCACCTTTAAGCAGAATGAAATCTCAGCTCCAAAAATAGCACAATGTTAGTGTTTACAACTTGATAGCTGCAGCTATTGAAGGTTCTTGTTTTTAGTAGTTTTTATTATTGTTTTTTCGTATTTTTGTTATTTTAAATTGTATAATATACGTTATTAATAAAATATTTGTCAAGTTGGGCAAATTTACGCGAAATGTATGCTCTAGAATACATTTAGTTGTCTACATTTACTTACTACTACTTATCCGGTGTCGAAGAACCCCGAGGGGTCAGGGACCTTACAAAACGAATATAACATATTTCGTCAATCAGTACGATCTTTTGCCTTATCTCCCCAATTGGCAATACCAAGTGTACGCAGGGATTCGTCAACCTGATCCCTCCAGCGGAGTCTTGGTCTTCATATTTTTCGTATTCCTTCGAGTTCGGTTTCGAAAACCCTTCGTCCTGGCTCGTCGTAATCCATTCTACTGAGATGGCCTAGCCAGCGCAATTGCGTTATTTTGATCCGCTTAACTATGTCAATGTCGGGATACAGCTCATACAGCTCAAGGTTCATGCGTCGCCGATACTCGCTGTTGTGCACCTTAGGGTCATACATTTTTGACGTAGAATACGTCTTACCTTACGGTATGAGGAGTCATGTCAGGTTTTTATTGTTGTAATCTTTATTTCATTGAATTTGAGGAAACGGCTAGATGAATTTTTTTTAAATTTTTTTTGTAGGTAAATGAAGATGTTATCTTTCGTTTGATATACATTTCATATTGGTTGATATCTTCCTAATATTTAAATTTCTCAAATGAAAATTGTTTAAACACATACACTCAAACATAAGTGTGGTGTTTGGTTGAGTGTTTTTGGTTGCTCAACATTGCTTAGGAACATGTATCTAGTAAAAAGTGAAACAAACAGTACGTAATAAAGCTTTTTTGCGAAAGCTTCAATAAAGCTGTTGTAACATTAATTTTGAATTGTAAAGCGTAAAGCTTTCACACAACGCTCGAATGCTAATGCGAAGACTCGATAAGGTAAACCTTTTTTAATATTAGGGCGGCCCTCTCAACATTTGCAGAACTTATTTCAATAAAAATATTAATTAAAATACATAAATTAAATTAAGTTTAAAAAAATTGAACATAATATTTTTTTTTTAAACGGACTTGAATCAAATGCCGTTGGTAAATATAAAAATTACAGCAGACAGTTGTCCGAGGCCTTCGGCCACGGACTGTCCCTGCAAGCTGTGTCAGAGACACGGCCATTAAGTTTAACGTAGAATACGCCATCCGATAAGACAGAAAACATATATAACAATAATTGATAAATAATATAAGCAAATGAATTTATTGTTATATATGTTTTCTGTCTTATCGGATGGCGTATTCTACGTTAAACTTAATGGCCGTGTCTCTGACACAGCCTGCAGGGACAGTCCGTGGCCGAAGGCCTCGGACAACTGTCTGCTGTAATTTTTTTCGGAGTATTTTTCTCTCGAAGTCTCCTACAGATGTTTCGTCTGCTTGCGATAAGACCCAGGATTATGCGCCATAAAGCAAGACAGGTTGTACCAACTTTAACTCCGGATTTGGTGTCCGTCAGGGTCATCCTGCAAAGGCGTATGAGTTTTGCAGGAATACCAAGCTCAGACATTGCTTCGTAGAGTTTCCCCGAATCGGGCGATCGAAGGCCGCCTTATAATCGACAAATAGATTACAGGTGTAGATTTGTTTTTCGTGGGTCTTCTCCAAGATTTGGCATAGTGTGAAAATCTGGCCGGTTGTCGATTTTCCAGGCCTAAAGCCACACTGGTATCGTGCAATTAGGTCAGCGATAATTGGTTTTAGTCTTTCGCACATTATGCTTGATAGAACCTTATATGCTATGGATAAAAGGCTTATTCCACGGTAGTTGGCACAGAGACTCGGGTCACCTGTTTTAAATATGGGGCATTGTACACTGAGACTCCAATCGCCGGACATGTATTTTGCTAACGAGCTGATGCATGCACCTGATACATGCAGCCTTAAACATCTCCGCCGGTAATCCATCGGCTCCTGCGACTTTGTTGTTCTTAAGCCGGGCAATAGCTGTTCTGACCCCGTCTTGCAATCGACGTCGTCGTCCAAATGTTGTTCGATTGTCTCGTTTTCATTGCGCATCAGAATCGTCTTCAGGAGGGGGTGGGTTCTGCGCCAAAAGTTGCTAGAGCTTCTTTGAGTAGGCTTTGGCTACCTCTGGTAATTGCAGCTTTCCGATTTCTAGCTTTCTCTGCATCTGGTTTCGAACGATTTTTGCTCTACTTACTCTTGCGCGAACCTTTGCTGCTACCAGGTAGTGATTAGAATCGATGTTAGCTCCTCTGATCACTCGTACGTCCATTACACTGGATGAGTGCCTTCCATCAATTACCATGTGATCAATTTGGTTCTTCGTTCTTTGATCATGGGATACCCAAGTAGCCTTGGGGATGTCTTTATGCTGGAATCTTCTACCACTAACGACCATGTTTTTTGCCGCGGCAAAGTAAATCAGTCTCATACCGTTTTCCGAACTGTCAGCATTCCGAACACATTCTCCATGCCTACTTTAGCATTAAAATCTCCTAGTCATACGTTTCCTCTAGGCGCTCGTAGAATTTGCCTTTGGCATTAACATCTTTCTCTTCTGTCGGGGCATGCACACAGATGAGGGAAATATAAAATATTTCGCTTTTATGCGGATTGTGACCATTCGTTCACTCACAGCATTGAACCTACAGACTAGATATCGCAGTCTTTTGCAAGCCACATATCCGCAACCAAATTCATGTTTTTTCTCATGACAACTGTAGTATATCTCGCAGTTCTTTTTATTGTGCAGCCATGTCCTGTCCATCGCATTTCCTGGATTGCGCCGGATCTATATAGAGTTCTCACATTCCAGGTGCATATCCATAAATCGCGGTCCTTATAACGTTTGCGGGGGTCGTCAACAAATAGGGGTTGTTTATGTTTTCTCTTTGGTTTTTGTATTTTCACTGCCATTGTGAACGGTGGCGGGACGCAAACCCAGTCCACCGGGTTTTTGCATTTTACCTACTGCCAGGATATTTGATGATATTATGGATCAGTCGCTGTACAGGATGCAATATGTTGAACCTGTATTTTCTTCTTTTGGTTTTCTTATCCATATGAGCCCATATGTTTGGCTCATCCGCCTTCTAACGACAAAAGAATATGACCGATAGCTTGATGAGCTTCAGTGACATCAGTCACCTACTAAACCTGAGACACTTCAGTGATTGCATAACCAATAAGGCTGCTCATTTATCTACTTTCTACATTTAGTTGTCAATATTTTCGAAATTGGATTGTATTTGAAATTGGATTGTTCTCTCGAGGGTGTAATAACCATTATTATTTTGTTTAACCCTTTGTTGCATGACATTGCATATATGCAATGTTGGCTTTCCCAGAATTTACTTTATCAACTCCGGTATTCCCCATTCCACAATACAGTTTTGGCACAATTTTTCGTAGTTTGTGAAACATACGAGTATTTTGAAATAAGTTGCTGAATCAAGAAGTGTTTTAGTAAAGCGACAAAAGTGTGTTGATTTCTTTAATTATTTTGAAATCCCGTGAAGGTTAACAGAAATGTAAGTATTATTTCAGTATGTTAGTGCAGTAAATAAGTTCCATTATTTAACTGCAAACTGTTTACTTGGGCGCTGTAATGCATCATGGCATAAGTGCAAAATCATGCGTTTGCTCTTATGTAAAATGATATTGCTTCTATATTGTTATATTGCATATATGCAATTCCATGCATTTAATCATAATTTTTTGTTTCTTGAGGGCACATACTGATACGGAAATTGAAAAAATAATTGATGGTTGTGAAGTGATAATGAGTTTTTTGATGATGACCATGTCAGTATTGTTGAAATCAACTTAAGTCGACTAGAGTACATGCAGGAGACAGCAAATGTAGGAGAAATATCTAGTTCTAGAGATGAGAGAAGGAGTAATGTTGGTGATGTACGATCTTTGAAGGAAAAATATGAAAGAACCATTTGGAAAACAAAATTAATTTACAATGAATTTGAACACTGATTTCAAGTCCAGCGAAGAACTTCCAGAACATATTTTGAATTTGAGTGGACCTTGCAGTTACTTCACTTACTTTTTTTCGGACGAACTTATGAATCCTATTGTGTATTATTTTTTTGCCGGCTCGTATTCGTACCTAGCTCCCTTGACTGCCAACCGCGCGTCCCTACATTGAGCTGTCGAAGATGTTGCTCTTGGACGAGCAGTAACAGACCTAGTGATAAACAACTAATTTTCTTATGGCAAACACCAAATGTCTGTAATGCAATTTCGGATTCCTGTATGCCGAAAATCAGCACATAGTGCTTCCTTTGATGTACTGAAGTGGGTAGAGATATTATTTTTCTTTTTTAATGAGTACAATTGTGGCCGTCGGTGGTGCAATGGTTAGTGTGCCCGGCTCTCGTACATGAGATCCTGGGTTCGAACCCGGCTCTGACCACCTTAAAATTTCTTTCGGCGGCGGTCACCTAGCATAGTGATGGCGACACTATCGAGTATCTAGCCATGAAAAAGCTTCTCAAATTACCGTTCGGAATCGGTGTAAAACTGTAGGTCCCAATCAGTGAGTGAAAAAACTGGAAAGCGCACAGCTCAGTGATTGTGAGAAGTTCTCCCCAGTCCCTTCATGGGATGTAATGGGAAACCATTTATTTATTTATTTTTTATTAATGGGTACAATTATTTTTCAGGACTTTGTAAACTAAACTTGTATACGTTTTTGCGTGAATTAAGAATTATTTTCATCAAATTCAATACTACTGTACTCATTTGGAGCAAATTTGCCCCAGGAAATTAAGGAATTATTTTGAGTCAGATTTCCAAATTTTATGTACAAATTAAAATTTTATGTACAAACTGATTTAAAGGACGTTTTCAACGTAGGACATTTATTTTACTGCGAGTAGCTACGTAATGTCCAAAGCCTATAACATTAGCCGGCTACGATTGAGGAATTACAAGCCAACATCTCTCGCCTTTTTGCCAAATACAACTCGAAATTCTCGAAAGTGTCATCGAAAATTGTTACAGACAACAATTGAAAGAAATAATCTTGAAAAAATAAAAAAAATAAATAATCTTGAAAAAATAAAAAATAAAAAATTGCTCTTTTGCATAGTCATAAAGATTATTTTTTAAAAATTGGGATTTAATGATATCTAATATGGTTGGGCCAATCTGAGAGTTTTTGTGGGTGTAGTAAAAGAATCAACTGCCCGCTAGCAGTATGCTCCGCCCTCTCCAAGGTGTTGGTGAGCATGCTAAATTACCACATTGTGAACTATCTTGAGACCAAAGGTCCCCTCGACGATCAACATTGAGGCTTTTCTCAAACGCGTCATCGAAAATTGCCTGAAACACGTCATCGAAATCTTAAGAAAAAAAATAATATCTATTGGTTCTTTTACGAGTATATATATGACCACAAAAATTCCATTTTAAATTTGGATTTTTTAGTTTTTAAAAAAGGAAGCACAAAATGAAACATCCATTATTATATTCCAAGCAAACATCATTTTCATTTATTCACTTAAAGTTTTAACAAACTTGCAAAAATATAATATAAAGAAATTTATTTTCACCAACACAACATTTGTTTTTTAAATATTATATCAGGTTTTGAAAAAATGTAAGGAAAGATATCAGTTTTAGAAAAAATTACATTGGAAAAATTTTATTGGTTAGGAAAACCAAATCTCAGAGATTGTGAAAATCTTTATAAATATAGGGTGATTCAATAAGATCGCAGACTTTTTTTGTAATTCAAACACACCAAAATCTGTCGAAATTAAATTTTTGTATTTCGTAATGTCTTTTAGTCTATGACATTTACGCATGATACACAGAATCGTTTCCCTGACGACTTGGCGTGCTGGCAAAATAGGATGCGTGTATCAACAATTTCCATGACTTTTTGGCATCATTTATAACGCGAACGATTATTTTCTTCAGCTCTATAATCGTCTCAGGCTTATTAGCATAGACCATACTTTCCACGTAGTCCCAGAGAAAGAAGTTCATTAATGTCAAATCGCAAGATCTAGTCCCAGAGAAAGAAGTCCAATAATGTTAAATCGCAAGCTCTTGGCAGCCATTTGGCCTCGATATTTTGTGAGATAACGCATCCACGGAACTTCGTTCGCAATAGTTTCTTGCGCTGTTTGACAAGTGACACCGTTCTGTTGAAACCACATATTGTCCAAGTGCATGTCATCTGAATCAGGGCATTCAAAGTTTGATGACTCCGAGAGCCCTAAAACCACATCAAACAGTGGCTCGTGGCCGTTTTGCTTGTTAACGTATCGGTTTAGATAAAATATGCCCATCGCTCATACTGACTTGTTTGGAAAATCGGTATCAACTGCTTGTAGTTCAAGCATTTTAAACGGTGCTGCAAGTGGTCTCTAGGCTTCAGTACCTGTATAAGTTGAATTTTGCAGACGTGCAAAGGTAGATGATTTTTAAAATACGCTGAACGGTGTTGTATGACAGTTTCAATTGCTGGGCACGACGACGAATTGAGGTTGTCACGGCCCACGCAGTAGCAACATTTTCTGTCGTACCTGTCATTTTCCATTTCGACTTGTACCAACACGCACGAGTACTGCCACGTTTTCACCCACCCAGTTTCATTGAATTCCTGCACCAAATGTCTGATTGTTGCTCAGACGACCGATTATGTTGACCAAAAAATCACGCAATGTGCGCAATGCACTTCTTGTAGAGCGAACATTTTCCCTTGTATTTTATTGATCACTGAGTATTGCTCCATAACTCCCATAAGAAGTACGTGTATAAAACCTACGTTGCGAAAATGTTGCTCAATTTTCATACAGCTGTTTACGAAATGTCATGACAAAAATCAATTACAGGGTTGTTATGCCAAAATTATTTCGCACCGATATTTATTTATTACAAGTTATAAATAGCTGGAGGCGTTATTATACTTCAAGCAGCTACAACAGGTATGATTTTGTTTTGGCAAGTTTGATCCACAACGACATGAAACAAATTATATCAGCTGTTGTAATGCTTCCACCCGGAAGCGATACATCTTGCTTCGTACGAAAACTTTTCTTGATAATTTTTCAGGAATAAAATTTTGACGTTTTGGTTACATATACAGCCACTTAAGGCGTACAAACAAAAATAAAGAACCAAAAGTAGGTACTCATGACATATCTGCAAGGTAAATCAAAGATAGGTGGAAAATGTCTGTGCAGATAAATAACAAAAATCCCTTACGAAAATATCTCTCGAACTGAATATGGGGTTCAAAATAGGAAATCCCGGTTAAATCATTCATATGAAAATTTTGGTCTCACACAAACCCCGGTTTTTGCGTAGAATACGTCTTACCTTACGGTATAGGGAGTCATGTCAGATTGTGATTGTTGTAATCTTTATTTCATTGATTATGAGGAAGCGGCGAGATAACTTTTTTTAAAAGTTTTTTTGTAAGTAAATGAAGATGTTATCTTTCGTTTGATATACATTTCATATTGGTTGATATCTTCCTAATATTTAAATTCTCAAATGAAAATTGTTTAAACACATACACTCAAACATATGCGTGGTGTTTTGTTGAGTGTTTGAGTTTGTAGCGCGAACACAAACTATGCTGCTGTTTCAGTGTGGACACAAACCTTCGGCTGTTGTTTTGATTGATGAAATATTGAAATTTCGTATATTTACTTATGTATTTAAGTGAAACAAAATGTTAAATGTGAATTTGAATTTAACATGGATATATAATTATAAAAAATATATGAAAAAATTAATTCATACATTTTTATGATAAATGAAAGTGCTGCCAAGTAAGCAAAATAACAATGCTGCTTGATGCTGTTTGACAGCAGCTGACAGTTGACGTTTAGCAAATTAAAATAAAAACTATTAATTTATTTGGCGATATCTGCTTAGCAGAAATTTCAATTAATAACGAGGTCAAGTGGTGACCGTCGGTGGTGCAATGGGTAGTGTGCGCGCCTCTTGTACAGGAGATCCTGGGTTCGATTCCTGCTCCAACCACCTTAAAATTTCTTTCGACGACGGTCACCTCGCTTAGTGATGGCGACACTATCGAGTATATAGCCATGAAAAAGCTTCTCAAAATACCGTTCGAATCGGTGTAAAACTGTAGGTCCCAATCAGTGAGTGAAAACTGGAAAGCGCACAGCTCACTGATTGTGAGAAGTTCTCCCCGGTCCCTTCATGGGATGTAATGGGAAACCATTTATTTTTTTTTTTAACGAGGTCAAACTTGTAATTGGTACGTGTATTTTCATCCAAATGTTTCTCAAGTAGACAAGGAAATGATGCTGTATAGTACATTAATGAAATATTCCCCTTTAACTACGCAAATCAACAGAGACTTCCCCGTTAATACAGATGTCAGTATGCTTATTGGTGGTGATTTTAACACAGATATAACTTCAAATACCAGATTGGCGAAATATATGAGCGATACATTTAATTTGGATTATATTCGAAACGATGCTCCCACAACTATTGATAAAACAAACATTGACTTAGTTTTTGCGAGAAATTTGAATGCTAATTTAAAACCATATTTATCCCATTTTTCCTATCATAAGCCCATATTATCAAAAGTAGCTTTCAAATAATCAAATTGATTTGCGTCTGTTATTTATCATTTATCCTTACTCTTTTAATTTAAAAACATATTTATCCTATTTTTCCTACCATAAGCTTATGTATATTATCAAAAGTAACTATCAAATAAATAAATTCATTTGCTTATGTTATTTATCATTTATTGTTATATATGTTTTCTGTCTCATCGGATGGCGTATTCTACGTTAAACTTAATGGCCGTGTCTCTGACACAGCCTGCAGGGACAGTCCGTGGCCGAAGGCCTCGGACAACTGTCTGCTGTTTTTTTGTTTTTAGTTTAGAACACTCTCATCCTGCCGAATCAAATTTTGTGATAAACTTATTTCTGGCCAACAACGTAGACGAACAGAATACACCCCTTGTTTATTAAAATCCCCTCAATGTCTTTTATTCATTATCTTAACTTTTTTTATCTCCGCTTTTATTAAACCGAAATCAATTATCGCGTACTTAAAAAAGTATCAGCGAGATTTAATTTAAAATTAATCATTCCTTATGGAGAAATATCAACACGTTCACATAGATGTGTCCATGAATGTATGAATTTATCTCTTTTATCATTTATCTGCGAAAGCTCATTTAAAGAAAGATTTAAATAAAGACAATGTTAAATACCTTCAGACACCCGAACAATATGAGCAAAAATGTATGTATGTATGTATCTCGTATTTGCTGTTGAAAGTATTGCTGCTGTAGTATTTGTGTTGTGCTCCATCATTACCAGAGACAAATACAAATGAAAAACCCATTAATTTTACAACAGAAACAATGCTCAAATACAAACGTGAACTGCTGCCAAATCAATGGTGCGTTATTTAACATACTCACTCACACAGGACGCACATCCTGGCACTACCACACGCGCAGATAGACATGTGAGCAAATATTTAAATAGCAAGTGTATTGGAGAAAATCGCATTGCTTTTAATCAGGATAAATATACAACAATGGAAGCTTAATTGCGCATAAATCATTTTAAAATAGCGATAACGTGTAACGCCCCAACATTAAGCATTGAATAAACATTAGCGCCTGCGAACATTGGTTTGGAAATTTTACTATTTTTATGGAAATGATTATCATAATCGATTCCTTGCTGGAGAAACAGTTGTGAGTTGGACCCAAGGCTTTGAGGGGATTATGCTGTTTATATGCTGACAAAAAAGTTGAATGTGTCTCTGGGAAAGTAAGATCAAGAGTCAAATAGGATAAAAACTCTAATAAATTTTTAGGAGGCATTTAGTGGCCCTTTGCTACTAAACACAAGCTGAGAATGTGTTCAAGACCATATCCGGTGTAAATTTGTTTTATTTACAGAGACTTGAAAATGCTATCTCTGGCAAGTAAAGGGTGGGCCATATAAAATTTGGAATTTTATTTCGTATTAAAAACAATACTCATAGACATACTTTCAAAATTATCATTTTTTAGTAAGGCCCATCATTGACTGATCTGACGGCTTTCAGTTCGAAACCGTGGAATGCCTGACGACATGGCGCGCTTGTCGCCAGACTTATCGCTTTCTGGTTGGATAGTAATTTCGATTTTTCTCAGAAATCGCTCAATACGGGTTGTTGTATATAGATGGATGTCATCAACCGACTACCGTTGCAATGAAGGGGTACCTCATAGCTCTGTTCTTTCACGTTCCACTATTCTTTTATGTGTATTAGTGAATTGGATTTAGTGTACGGGAAATTTTTGCCGAGTCACAGTGGAAGGTGGAATCGATATATTTAGCGCCACTCCGACTCCGTGCATTATTAGCGGCAGAACGGTCAGAGACATCAGTTAACGTAAGCCCGCTTAATATTATTTTATGCCAGCGATGTGAGATAGGGTTAATAAATAAGTTACGGGGAACTTCACCCAGTCATCTCGGTGCGTAAAAATTTATTTTAATTATGTACAAGACAAGTTATGAGAGTTATTAGTTTTCTTATATTGTCAATATGTTCCGAGGTACCTGAAATTGAAGACACTGACGAAAAAACCGCCGAATAAAATCGATTACTATTTGCTATAGAGTTTCATACGTCAAACATTCCAGTCAGATGTCATGTTAATGATGATTGGCGTACTGTGGTTTTTAATGACGAAAATAAATTTTATTTAGATGGCCTAGATGGCTACAATTAGTATTTTCACGATACGAGAAAAGTGGACCTATTTTTAAATCGCCATCATAGGACAGAGGTTGGATTTATGGTCTGGGGTGCAATAACGTATTATGGCACAATCGATTTAGAATTTCAAAGTGCAAACAAGTCTGGACCAACTTACAGGCCTCTGTTACAATCATCTTTCTCTAAAGTAAATAATATATTTGGACCGATTTCATGGATTCAGCATCATGATGCCAAAGTTGAAAAAGTATTAGTTTCAAACCAAAATCTAATTGGTGAAGATACTCACCCGACCTAAACACAATTGAAAATATTTGGGAGTGGCTTCCCGCAAGATTTCTGAAGGAGGAAGACAATTCGACGATAAAGAATCTTTAACTCAAGACATTAAGAACACCTGGAATGCGATGTCTTTGGATTATTTAACAGCATTTTATGGATCAATATAAAGCGGTATATTTGACGATATTTTGAACCAGGGAGGTAGACCCCACTATATTATAAAGTCTACAATATTATGAATAAACTAAATATTAGTGGTTCTTATTATTCAATTATAAAATAATAAATCATTATATATAATTAAATTATAAATAATTAGAATTAGTTAAATGGTAATAATATATGAACGGAAGGTTTTTATTATTTTTTTTTTTTTTTAAATTTGTTGTCTTTTTTGGAAAAGGACCTTTATAATACCGTCGCACTTAGCTTTAATGTTGTGTTTGTAATCTTCAGCAAATGTCCTTTCCGATGGTGGTACGATTTTATATGTCGACAAAACTTTAAAAAGATATGTCCTACTAAAACCAGAAGTTTAAGTGGTTCTAATCATCCGATCGAGAGTGTACTTATATATGACAAATTGATTGAAAATGTCCATTTCATCGAAAGCCAGGCCAAGGCGTGTCGGGACATTCTTCAATTCTTAACTCCCCTATATTTCGCCTATGACCCGTTGAAATTTCATTAAAATTTAACTAGCCAATTACACATAATTCCAACGTATCGTGGTACCCCCACTGTGTTAAAAAAGGCCTGCTATGTATGCAAGTGTACTTATGTTACATTTACATATATACATATAAACTCAGTCAATAGCCATCGGTTTAATGTAAATTACATAGATATTAAGACTAAAGCCGCATTTTATCAGCTTACGTCTGCATAAGTATCTAGACACATTTTGACAGAATTTCATGTAAATGTATTCAAACGATTTACATTGTACATAATTACACTCGTAAAATACAAATCGAAAGTAAATCCGCTACACTCAGTGAGTTTCTCCTTTAAAATATCATTTAGCTGTTAGACATTCAGACTCAACGTTCGTTGGTAGGAGCAGTGGCTGTTGTCTATGTCTGCTGCGACGATTGTGACGACGAATGTAATCTTTTCACATCACTTGTGTATCTTTGAAATGGGGGAATGAAGCTTGACATATATTATGTTAAAGCTTTTAAATACATTAAGCGTTTAAGTAACTTAGCGAGTAACTTTTGTGTTGGCCTGGCTCAGAGCCTGGTGTTGTCAGATAACCGCCCAGCCATCAACATAACGATAACATTTATATTCGAATGCATTACATGAGTACTGCGAGTACTATAAGTACAATACAAGCAGATATTCGAGAAGTTTGAATAATTGATGTGCTAAATTTCAAATTGGTATTTTATGTATGAGAGGCAGTAGCTGGGGTGAGGGGCTGTGATAAAATTAAACATTGGCGTTGCAGGGGGATTAATTGAAATCATTTGCCGCCTGAGTAATGGGGGGAGATGATTGTGGATACCACAAGATACTCTACATGCATTTAGAACATGAAATGAAATTTGACTATGCAAACCAGTATATACGTTGTCAAACATAGAGAACCCTTGAAATGTCCAATGTTGACACAGGGTGATAGCTCTTGTATATGACAAATGTTAACAGGTATGTAGATTACACTGTGATAGTCGAAAAAATGAACTTCGATGAATCCTTTTCGAACTATTAGGGGGGAGTCCCCTGAGTCCGAAAGTACATTTGGAAGTTTCAGATTGGCTCCATTTTTTGAGAAATCGGTATATATGGATATAGCTAAGTCTGCGCTATTTAAACAAATTTTACCGGCCATAGGCCAATCTTTTTTTTTTGGCCTAAAAGGGCTTAAAAAGCTTATTAAAATAGAGAAAACAAATGTTTGCGCTCGGTCCAACTTCTTGAGATATGGGCCTTTAAAGCTTGAGTATATAATTGGCCATATCTCACATATTTATGGTCCGATCTGGTTCCGGTGAATATCATTACAAAGACCATTAAAAACTCTTTAAATCTGCATATAAATATATTACATTTAATTAACCCATTGGGGACAAATTTAAAAAATACGATTTTTTAACCTCACTTTTTTGCTAAAAATCTGATTTTCTCAAAAAACAGCCCTAGTAAACCTATTTTCTACCTAGACTCAGGTTGTAGGCAACACTTCAGGCTTTGTTTTAAGGTATAATACTTCGCATTAGCCCTTCTAAGACCGGAGATATTTATGTTCAAAGTTTGAAATACAAGAAAAAATTAAAGTTTTTTTACTTTTTTCCAAAATTTTATTTATTTTCCTAGCATAGGCCTCAAGTTAAGCTTCAATGAAGAGTGGTTCCTGTATAACTCATAGCTGACAAAAGCGCAAGAAAGCCACCGCCAAAATTTCACCGCTGACGCATAACTTTAGGAATAATTTTGGAACGCTAATATTTGGTCAACTTATCAGGTTCATCCAAATTTAATTTTTTTCATCGAAAATATGACTGTCTTCCACTCTTCATCCCTAAATTGGTATTTTTCAGGGAATTCAAATCTGTCTACTTTTTGTCTTTTAGAGAGACCAGGTTTTGCATACTTTTTTCCATATATAAATTTCAAGTGTGGCCGTCGGTGGTGCAATAGTTACCGTGCGCACCTCTTGTACATGAGATCATGAGTTCGATCTCTGTTCTGACCACCTTAAATCTCTTTCTGCGACGGTCACATCACATAGTGCCGGCGACACTATCGACAATTTAGACATGAAAAACCTTCTCAAAATACAGTTCGGAATCGGTGTAAAATCTGTAGGTGCCAATTAGCGAGTATAAAACTAGAATGCGCACATTCCATCATGGGATGTGATGGGAAACTATTTAATTATCAGTTTCAAGTCGCCTTTGGTTATTTGTTGAACGGTAATTTCTTTAGCGCTTAAGATTTCATTTAGAGCAAGCCTCTTGGTATCTCTTTTGGCTCGGTAACTGGTCAGCAGTGTTCTTCTTAAATAACGTTTTGTGTTTCCATATTGGCCACCCAATTTTATGAAATTGCCAATGACACAGCATAGCCTCGAAATTTCCGCTTTTCTTTTTTACTTAGCTGCTTTCCACGAGACATTCTATATAAACTGACCTACGTTAATTTTACAACAATAAAATAACAAACAGAACTTACTTCTGTCACAATAACTATTTGCTACTGCTGGAATAATGTTTATTTTCCATGTTGCATTAGAAACAGAAAACATTCCCGGACTGATGTATGCATTAAAACTACACCAACATTGCATTGAGAGTAACGAGAAAAAATATGTTGCCTTTTTAATTATTTCGTGGTGTATATCATTTATTGCGCAGTTTCCTACTCATTTTCGCATCAGCGCCATCTCATTATCGATTGACCCATACTATTCTTGGCGACATCAGCAAACATTCGTGGTGAGTTTTTATGTGGCATCCTGTAACTTCAAGGCTATGGCATACTTTTGGACAAAATTCACCTTAGTATTCAAACCATAGAGTAATATACCAAGCCAACAACTCTTTTTCTTGGACCCTGGAAAGTCACTGGAATAATTGGAGCATACGATAGAACTTATGAAGAATGAGAAAGGTCTTTATTTAAATAAATTTTAATGTTAAGTTCCTATAAATAATTAAATAACATTTACTCGAACTGCAGTATGTACAGGACATTTTTTTTGACATTCGAATGTTATGATAACATATTTCAGATATAAATTTTAGTTTAGCCAAAAAATGTAAAGCAGTTTTTTCGTTTCAATTTATAAGACACGGTCTGAAATTAATATCCTGATGTATAAATAAATCATATATGTTAAAAAATGTGACACTGAATATGAAAATAAAAATATAAATACTGTACTACTTTTGAGGGACCCTTATGGGGATCCTAACCCCTCCAATGACATGTTGTCTTTTTCTCCAAATGAACAAAGTTTAAGGCATTTTATCATAGGATAGAAACACTGTAATCAATTTAATTACCCTACAAATGACAAAAAAAAAATAGCGAAAAGACCACAGAAAATTCCATCATATTATTAAACTCTTTGCTTTGTATATAACGATGCATAATGGATGAATGTTTACATCACAGATACTGAAAACATTTTACAAAACATTTGTCCGGAGACTGTAATAATATTTTATTAATACAACACAACGTCAAAACTGAGATCGATTTAATTAAAGAAAAACAGTTCTCACCCCAACCAATCACAAAGATGTCCTTTTAAATGGATACATATTATGAGAGGCCCTATCATATCCCTTCATGCGATGTGATGTGAAATAGAATATTTTTTTTTTATTTTACATATATTTACATCATGTAGTAAATGTAGTAAAACGTAGTAAATATGATGTGCAATAATTACAAAACGGATCAGTTTTTATGGACAAATAAAGGATGTCGCAATAAACGTGCACGATTTAGTTTAAGAATGAAACGCATATCTATTTTTTGACCCAGTAGTGATATTTGTTTTGCATTGCAAGAGGGACATGTTCCGATTAAATATGGAAGAAAAGTATCTGGCAAAGGCACCCGCGGCTCTAATCACATGACCTTGCTTCGCGAAATTTGAGAATGTTGTTATCGATACCTAATTGATGTAGCCGGGTTTTCGATGATAATCTCGTTTACAGCAGCAATGTTTTCGAGAGACCGGACGGTACGTTGGCGCACAGCAGACGTATTGGCCGGAATCGACCCAGTTTCTTTAAATATTTTGATCACTCTTCGAGCTGTTGACATATTAGTTGCGATTCCACGACCGAAATTTCCGCGAAGTTACCGTGCGGTCTCAGCGTAACTTCCCCCGTTTTTGTAACAGTATTTCACAGTGATAACGCGTTCTTCTTTTATGTAGCGCTCCATTTTTAATTATCGGAAGAGTCGGAGAGCTGCCACCTCCAGAGAAAAAGTAATATCAAATATCGTGCACTTTCGTTGGGACACCTTATGCATTCGATGCATTTGTTAAATTTATTTTAATGGAATTGCATTATTCGGTTTAGAAGTTTAATGTAGAGCAGTCGTACCTATCATCCAATTTGATAATAAAGGACTACACTGAAAGAAAAACGCTTCGTCTCATGGATGAAACATTTTCATTAACATTTTTACGTTGTTATAGTGAAAAGTGTCGTATATCCGACAATTTGGTAGTCGCTGCAAGGAAAAATTTCATACTTGACTTCTTTAGTAATTTTTCATTTCGTTGCTGCAACAACTTACTTGTTGCTCCTGTAACAATTTTATTTAATTTGAATTTTAAAAAAAAAAAATGGGTTGAAAATTTAAAAAAAAGTAAAGGCATGAGTTTTAATCTACTGATATTTGGTTTATCTCTTACTTTTTATAGTTTATATTTATTATTTATTTATTTTGGAGGTTTGTCAACATTTTGAGTTGGCGAAACAATTTCGTTATTGTAACGAAACTAATTTTTATGATGATAGAGAGAGAGAAGCAGTCGAAAAAAGAGGCCAGCAAGAGAAAATGGTGAGCGTGAGTAGTGGGTCACGTACACATCTTAAATCAGTTCCATTGCAACAATCGAAAGTGGTAGAAATATTTCTCCGCTGGAATAATTTAAACAAATTTGTTAAAACAGACTGATTAGTTATACTTAGTAATAATCTTTTATTGTGAAAACTAAATTTTGTGAATTTATGTGTTTGCTGTGATCGTTTGTGTAACTATAAATCAAATAGATAAAAAAACAGAATCCAAGAAAGTGGCACATCGATAGCAGAAAAACTACCCCGAAATATGTAACTGAACTTTTGTGTATGTGTGTATGCGCGTGACGGTACAAGCCGCAACAAAATGTTCGTAATTTTATGTTTTAATCATAATTCGGTAGCGCCGGTTTCGTTGTGTTGGTATTTGGATTCAGAAAAACACGAAAGACATACAAACATTTGTGCGGGCAGTCGAAGTCAATGAAAACGAACAAGTCAAAGAAACAAAGAGTTTCAACTTTCATTGCAGCAATGAAATAAAATCATTGTAGTAATGAAACATATTCATTACAACAATGACTCAAATTCGTTGCACTAATGAAACAAATTCATAGCAGCAATGAACAAATTCATTGCAGCAATGAAGCATATTCCTCGCATGAACGATACCTATTCATTGCAACAATGAAACAATTTCATTGCAGCAACGAAACAAATTCGTTGGAATAATGAAGCAAATTCATTGCAGCAACAACCATACTCTCACCACAGTAACGAACAATTTGTAGTTCATGAACATATTTTCATAACGGGAATGAAACGTACGTTAGCTCACTTCCGATTACAAAAGTTGTTGGGGTGATGAACATTTTCATCCGTGTGACGATGCTTTTCCCTTCAGTGTACGTAACGGAATAGGAGGAGTTCTATGAAACTCTACAACATCATATATCCAGAAAACCCAATAACCCCAGATACTAAAAATTAAATATTGTTCTATTCAATTCAATTTATTTATTGCTCTTCAGAATATTTTTGTATAAAAAATTTTTATTAATTTTTATTAAAAATATCTTATATTGTTCCGTGTCAATGCTTAATATTTTTTGGCTTAGCTAACATTTGCATAATATTAGAAGTTCAACAAACAGTTTGTGGTTTATATTGCAGCGTGATAGTCTAACAGTTTGAATCCTAAGGCGGCATGAAATAACCCCCCACGAAATAACCCCCCAAAAATTAGTACAGATAACAACAACGATTTTTGGGGGATTATTTCACTTTTTTGGGATATTATTTCACGTTTTTAATTGGGGTATTATTGCGTATGAAATAATGCCCCAAAAATCATTGTGAAATAAAGCCCCAAGGTATTTGTTGGGGATTATTTCATTTTTGAATACATTCATAAAACGTAAAATTTGTAAATTATGTCCCGTTATATTTAGAACTTGCATTTACCATTCACAAAAAGATAAGTTTGTGCTATCAGTTAAAGTAATAATTTCGCAAAGTTAAGATCGTGATAATTTCGCAGTAGAAAGAAAGTCAAGTCAAGTCAATTTAAAAATTGATTCCATAGAAAATGTGTACATTCAGTCTGCTTTAAACATTTTTTTAAAAAGATGCATAATCGTCGGCGCTTGATTCTCCAAATATAACACTAATTCCAAATATATTTACAAATCAATATGTCAACAAATCCCGTTAAAGGCCAATATATTTAATATTCAAATATAGTTTGTATTTTATACATACATATATAAACAGCAAGAAAGGAAGAAAAAACAGCAAAGATGCCGAATGGAAAAAAGGCGAAAACGCTTGGCGTTTATTGGGAGAACGAAACTTAACAGTTTCACAATTTCTTTCGAGGATGGATGGTGTATGTGCAGACATGAAAATATTTTTAAAGAAGAAACGGTTACTGATGAGCATTCCAAGCATTGTTTTTATCCCGTGCAAACATCTGAACGTATGAAGTCCATGCGATATGAATCTAAAAGCAGCTGCTATTTCAAAGGGTTCCGAAAATTACAACTGTCCATGTTGCCGGGTTACAGTTCAGGAAACTATCCAAGTATTTACATAAATTTCTATTTTATTTTTTTCAAATCTAAATAAACATTTTGTTTTTCAACACTTTCTCCGAGTTTGGGGGCTAATTTCAGTTTACAAATTCGGGTTATATTTCATATGAAATAAGACTCAAATAATGAGGTGTTATTTCATTTCTGTTTGGGGTATTATTTCATGTCATAGGGGTCTTATTTCTTTTTTCAACTGGGGTTTTATTGCATATCAAATAAACCCCCAACTTTTGGGGGGTTATTTCATTTTAGTTTTGGAGGGTTATTTCATGCCGCCGAATCCTAATGTTATTTATGCCTGAAAGTATGCCGCCGCTGCCAGTATAAAAGTGGGCACATACCAACTCACCACGAATGTTTGATGATACAGCAAAAACATTATGGACAATACTTGGCATGACAAATTCTAAGTAGTGTGGTAGAAAATCAGGTATCTGAAGTCACTATTCAAAATTGAGCGCGGAGTTAAAAATAGTGTATGTGAGAAATGCAGCCCTCGATTAATTATATCGGGTATTTCGATTAATTATATCGGGTTTCAGTAAGAGCGCTACTAAAGTTTTTTTAAATAAAACAAAACTGGTTTTAGATACCAATGAAATTCTTTATGCCTGTGAAAGTACGTTCGATGACATTATGTATGGAACTCGATTTCTTTTGCATGGCCACCACGGGCATGCTTGCAGAAGTCCTGACGCTGAACTCAATTTTCGACGGTTTTCAAGCATAAATCGGCCGATACTGCTGCAATTTCACGTTCGATATTCGTACGAAGTTCATCAATCGTCGCTGGCTTGTTGGCATAGACCCTAGGCTTGACGTAGCCCCACAGGAAATAATATAACGGCGTCAAATCGCACGACCGAGGCGGCCAATCGACTGGGCCATTTCGTGAGATAACACGTTCACCAAACTTTATTTCCTATAAATTGATTGTGGCATTCGCTGTGTGGCTTGTGGCGCCGTCGTGCTGGAACCACATGTCCTCCAAGTCCATAGTATCCAATTGGGGCCAAAAATATTCGGTTATCATTGAACGGTAGCGACTCGCATTCACAGTAATGATCATCACGGAAGAAGTACGGCCCAATGACACCGCCGGCCCATAAACCGCCCCAAACCGTAATTTTTTCGGGATGCAATGATGACTTATGGATTATGTGTGGACTGTTGTCTGACCAATAACGCATATTTTGCTTATTGACGAAGCCATACAGCCAGAAATGAGCCGCCCATAAACTGGACGTAGCGCTCTTAAAGTTGAGGCCACTGACTCCAAATTTCGGTAGTAAATTTTAATAATATCGACTCGTTGTTGGCTCGTATATCTTTCCATGAGGAAATGGCAAACCTTACTGAAGAGAAATGTCAAAAGAGCGGAAAAAAATATGGCGTCGTTTGCTGTCCTTATCGATTTACTTTTGTAGTGTCTCTGTTGAAAACCCCTTTAATATTATACTCATGTGTTCCTGTATTCAAAAGTTATTGGTTTTAATATCTAAACTACCAAAAAACGACAGTTAACCAACATGGTCATATATCAAGAGTCGCAAACACAGTTAAACTTTGATCCAACCGCACAGACTGCACCTAAGTAACACCCATGTGTAAACAAAAAAAAAATTTTTTAAGAGTTATAAAAAAATCTACATTACTATATCAAATTGTATTCTCTATTTATGAATAAATAAGTAGAAATGGCTATAAAAAAAGAAGCCAAACAAAAAATTTACTACAAAGCCCTAAACAACAACTAGTTAGTTATATCAGAAATATTTGAAAAGGCACCACTACATTAGAGTGAGTAAAATATTGAAAGTAAAGGATAACGAAGGAAATTTGCGAAATAAACTCCTGAATTTCGAATTAAGTTGTTTGCTTAACTTAAAACTTATCATAACTAAAGTATACAGCCCTTTATTCTCTCATATCGCCTTTCATTAGCCTTTATAATCTGGCAAAAAGCAAAAATGAACTGTACAGTTGTGATTAAAAAATAAAAAAAGATTATGGATACGGATTTTTTTTACATATTATCCATTCAAACAATTGATATAACTTTGCATGCACACTGAAATTGAATTATATTTATGTTTTTGCTTCTCATCCTTTTTGGTCGAATTGCATTTTTTCTCCATCGAATGAAAATAAAATCATATGAGAATCATATCACCCACAGTCACTACTAGAAAATTGTGTTTTGTTACAGTCGAATCGTTAACTCTAGGGACAAGTTTAAAATCAGATGTGAAACTGCATAAAATGTGATGTTAAAATTACGATGTGGGATGGGAAAATTCAATTTAACACGTGGCGTAGCAAATGTATTTGATGTTCCTTAAGCGAATTTTGTGCAGTTGTTGTTCATGGCATGTTAAAGACTTCAAGCTAATGATTAGGATTTTGGAAAAGGAGACAAAAGCAATTTGTATTCCAATCCTGCTAAGTACTAAGCACAGGTCTATGATTACTTATATATATGCAAACAAAAATTCTCCTTTCACCCACACGAAATCTAAAATAAATGAATTTTGTTACGTAAATGTAATAGCGGCAAAAGAACATCTGTTATAACAAATATGTCATTGCCTTTGTGGTAAATAAATAAAGTTGTTTACCAGAACCGAGATAAATAGTAACTCCAAATTGAAAATAAATGATTATGAGAAATAAATTTCCATTAAAAATATTTCCATTCCTTTACGGAAAACGACTCATAAGAGTAGTTAGCTGAAATTGAAAAAAGCGTTTGCAAGAAACGAAAAGTATTTGCTACTAATTCCTTTTTGTTTACAGCAGTCGAGTTATTTTTAACGGAATGGGACTTATTTTTAACGGAATGGGACTCGTTAACGGAAGTATGTGATGAAATTTTAATTAAAAATTTAATTTCGTACTTACCCAAAAATAACTTTATTTCTTGCAATTCCAACAGAATACACATAATTGTTAAGACCCTGACCAGTTAGATGCACAGCTCCGTGATTATATACTCAAGCCTAAATTTATTTACACCCAAACGAAATTTCAAATAAATGAATTTCGATTGGGCAATGTTATTGCGGCAAACTAACACGTATTCAATGCAAGTTAACATTTTATTTGTGACAAATAAAAATAATTATTTACGAGAACCGCAAAACCGTTTCAAAAAAACAATTATTGATAACCACAGTGGAAAATTCAACACTGTGTGTTATAGAGTAAACTTAACCTCAAAACACTGCTAGGAAGAGAAGAACAAGGGGGACTTCTATTGTTTCATTGGAATAATTGAGCTTTTCAATATGATTTGAAACTTAAGGCTCGTTTCCGCATACACCGTAATCGTCGACGAAAACGAAAACTGAAACTGAAAAACGTTGTTGTGCGGCACCGTTTCGTTGCTAACCGTTTTCGTTTAAGTTGGGAGCGTTGCGGCTTAAAACAGAAACTGAACGGATTTTTTTACACACCACGAAATCACTTGTCAAAATACCACATTTGCAACCTAGTCATGTTGTTTTCGTTACGTCGCCAAATGACTAGTTTTTCGTTGCTGATCGGCGCCGTTACGTTTCTAATTTGCGTCGCCGATTGCTGGAACGAACTTGTTTTCGTTGCAAATGTATGGAATTTCGTTTTCGTCGACGACTACGGTGTATGCGGAAACGAGCCTTTAGGGGGTTTCGATCGATACGAATTCGCATATGTAAAACTTCTCTTACGAATTTGTATACATATGACTGATGATCTACCGGTGGTGTCAATTTGAACTTGTCACGGAGATCGAAACTAGTCATGCCAGTGCGTGTATTCCTTAGGACAAAGGATATCAATATGCACTATTTCCTCTGTCTGTCAACTTATATGCCCACTTCATAGTCCATTGCAATGCACTTCGCTAATAGGAGATACACGATTTTCTTTATTTGCCAAAAAAATACAATTTTGGGGTAAATGAAAGTTCGTTTACAGCAAAAGAAAAGACTTGTCAGTTAAAAGTTGTTAATTTGCGGGAAAAATGTCAACTTTTGCGATAAACAATGAGACTCAGTAGCAAAGGAAGTAGTTTTTGGGGATAAAATAAATATTTTTGTGTCAAACTGATCAGAATCATTTTTGTTTTCATTGCATATAAAAAGCTACAACTGTGACCTTAACTATACGGCTGTTGAATGAATGCAAGTTTTTGTTAATGGCTTGGTTGGATTTTGTCAAATGCATTAACGGTGTTTTTGAAGGCTTTGAACCGTATCCCGGCACAAATCCACCACAAAACAAAAATTCGAGAAATTTTTATTTAACCCACATTACTTCGTGGCTTAAACAGAAAACAAAACTAGTGTCTTCTGTCTATTACTTTATCACATTATCCAACAGCTTTCCCTTTGAAATCGCTAAACAGTCACCGCTCTCTAATTGCAAACAAACTAGAAAGAACACTCATTACCCACATCGCACAGAGCGTGTAAGTACAATATAACAATTATGTTGTTTTTAAGTAAACCTTCGTTTATTGTTACAACTTTTTTTAAAACTAAATTATGAATGGAAAAACAGACGTTGCTTTTTAATCTTTTGTTTATTCATAACGTACAAACTACACAATAAAGTATTCAGAGAGCATTTACTCTTAACAAAGGGCATACATCATATGCATATTAGGGTGGACCTTGTGTCGATATTTTGGTAGATGAGGGCTCTATTCCGTGCCTTTTTGAAAACAAATGACAATGCCGAAAAAAAAAATTAAAAAAAAAAAACATTAGGGGTTGCGCACGAGCCGAGAAAAAGGTCCACTTTGCCAAAATTAGGGGGGAAATTGCCATAGGTCATCAGGGGTCACCCGTAGGGGGGAAGAATGTATGGCCGACCCCCATTAACTTTTTACCGCCAACATTTTCCCCCAAGACACCCACCCCCTATCTCCTCCCCTTAGGGGGGTCACCATACAAAAATGGAGGTTGCTCAGTATTTTCGAAAAACACCATAGGTCATCAGGGGTCATCCCTAGGGGGGCAAAATATATGACCGACTCCCATTAACTTTTCATCCCCAACATCTTTTCCGAACAAACTTACCCTCTGTCTCCACTCCTTGAGGGACTCCCCATACAAAAATAAAAGAAGCTGTAATTGAGTAGTACTACTAAGCACTCTTAATATAATATAGTCAAATTAACATATTTTTGTTCGCTGATGGGTATTTCTTGCGGTAAGAATCGATAACATGTAGTAAATACTGTTTCTCTTCTTCGCCTTGACACAGTATTCTATTATAATCTTGTATAATTTTTACTCCTCTTTCGGCAGTGTCGTTCACAACGCGCAAGTTATTTACAATTCTACGACCTTCTTGATAGTCTGCGCGAGATTTCCAGGTTGCTGGATTTGCAAGAATGAAATCTTGCGATATTCCAAATCGTACAAATAAATTTTTGGTATTATGAGAGACGAAGTTGCTCAAGTCTTTAGCCAAGAATTCCTCATTCACATCTTTGAATTTCACCTCGATTTTTTTAACGCTGGTGCTTTTGATTACGACGCGAGGAGCTGGGGGAACCGGGTCGTCTTCTTCATCTTCTTCACCTTCTTCGTCTTCTTCATCTTCTTCACCTTCTTCGTCTTCTTCATCTTCTTCACCTTCGTCATTCTCATTTTCTAGCAATGCTTGGGCCATTTTGGCCTTCAACTCATTTGAAACTTTGTCATCGAAAAAGGCAAGGGCTATGTGCTCATCGGCGAGATACCATAGGTGACCGATAAATTTCTTTATCATTACCCGAGATAAATCCTGGTCAACGGACTTGTACTCGACGATGTCCTTCAAAAACTTCCAATCTTGATTCGGCGCCTCAGCTGCTCGAGAAGAACCAAACCATGCCTTGACGTAAAGTCGCACCACTAAAATACAAACGTGTCGAATACCATTCAATTCACATACAGATAAGTGAAAAGTTCTCCGAAACAAAAACATCTTGAGGCTGTAAATGGCTTTTGCCATCCATCGAGCATGGGAAACGGGTCCTGGAGGTCGGAAATGGTAATTCTTAAGTTTTTCACCCAGAAACAAAAGAATTAATTGTAGCATTTCTTTGTAGTCATCGCGAGGGTGTTTCTCCTTCAATTGATCTAAGCAAAACTTCTTTATGCCGACTTGCATTGCCACAGGAATTTTTCTGACGACTTGATCGTCTATCAAGCCAGAATGGAATGGTTTAACCTTTACAGCGTCCCATTCCTGTTTGAAACGGTCAAAGCAAGGAACGCCTGGTGCACTGGTCTTTCCCATTTTTGTCTCAAAAACTTCCCTTAGCACCAGTTCGTATACGTGGTGTCTGCAAGGTAAATATAAGATTTCTCTCTCCAACAGCCGCTCAAGAGCAACTGAGGCTCCGGAGAATGGGCCACTGTTCGTTGATGTCGTGTCGAAAGAAAGTCCTTGTATTCGATGTGTCATATGCCAAGATGCCAACAGTTGATAAACGGCATGTGCTATTCTCCGGCCTTTTCCTTTCCCATCTTCTACTTTGGGAACTCCAAGAAGTTGTTCTTTTTCTCCGTACGAGACAATTACCGGTAGACGGTCCACCTTCTTTGTACCCACAAAATCCAAAAGCATTTTGCCATCCCAATGGACTACGAAGGATTTAGCTGCGACAAGCTGGAGATGAATGAAACGCGTTGAAGAATAAGAATTCTGAATGAGAGCAAATAAATCTATGCGATCTTACTTCTGGATTGTCTTTCACATAACTCAGCATGTTCTCTCGATTTGAACGCCGACATCTCCGAAGCAACGTACGGTTTATTGTGTATTGTTGAGGATCGCGTCCAAATGCTTCTGCCGCCGCTATCATAATGCCGACCGCGTCTCGGTCAGTCACTTTGCACTTGTCCAAAGCTGATAGGACTCGTTCAGTAAAACATTGTTTGTAACCTCTTCTGTCACCAACATTTGACGGGCCAGCTTCTGCCGGGAAGTTTTCGTCCTGTCTCCCATTATCATCGCTTGAATCACTGCTTGAAAATTTAACCACTGCAATTGAACGAATTTCATTTGAATATAAACATTGGCCGAACACACAAAGCGCGAAATAGCTTACCGCCTTTAGCGAACCGATCTCTACTAGATTCCGTTGCACGTTTGCGTCGCAACTCTTCATGTTCTTCGCGCTCAGCTTTTCTTTTCCTCGTTCGAGTATCAGTAGCGTCCACACCTCCCATAGTTCCTGGCCGGCCATCTTCTCTTTGCTTTAGCAGAAACTCAATGTCTTCGGTATTTGTCATTTTCTCAAGGGCGTTGGCGTGTGCGATGTCGAAAAGATTATCCAAGCTATCAGAAAACGTATTCTCTTTTTCTCTAGTGGACTCAGTCTTTCTGTGAGATGACTTTCTTAAAGCATCCCACTCATCGTGCAGCGCAGCTATTTTTCTTGTAACATCTCCTCTGGCTTTCGTCGGAATAGCTGCTTGGCGCCAAAAAATCATCACTGCGTCCGCGACTATAACCGCACTATTTTTCTTCGACATGTTTCGTTTGCGAATGTTGAAGAAATGCATTCTTAGCACTTGCTTCTTCGACGGTAATTTGTTCCCCGTAATATTCATGCTTGGATAACCAATCAAAAAAATATCGTTGCGCGATCTAAGTCGTGTTGTCATCTTAACTTTTAAAAAACGGGAGAAAAATCAATTTACTTTTCGCGGTCGTCGGCACTTGTTGAATGACAACAATCGATGAATGAACTGCTATTTATAACTACTACGTATTTTGCAATATTTTACTGCCAGGTACTGATGAATGGGGGCATCTGCTAAGGGTGCCCATGTACCTGATTCAGCACGTGTGCGTTTCAAATTTTTCAAGACTTTCCAAACAATGACCACTCTTGAATATTGGTGGAATTTCTGTAAAAAAATCAAAAAAAATCAAAAAAATCTCGTTATTGTGCAACAGTAAATACATAGATTTTCAGTATTTTTGTATGGGGAGTCCCTCAAGGAGTGGAGATAGAGGGTAAGTTTGTTCGGAAAAGATGTTGGGGATGAAAAGTTACTGGGGTCGGTCATATATTTTGCCCCCCTAGGGGTGACCCCTGATGACCTATGGTGTTTTTCGAAAATACTGAGCAACCTATATTTTTGTATGGTGACCCCCCTAAGGGGAGGAGATAGGGGGTGGGTGTCTTGGGGGAAAATATTGGCGGTAAAAAGTTAATGGGGGTCGGCCATACATTCTTCCCCCCTACGGGTGACCCCTGATGACCTATGGCAATTTCCCCCCTAATTTTGGCAAAGTGGACCTTTTTCTCGGCTCGTGCGCAACCCCTAATGTTTTTTTTTTTAATTTTTTTTTTCGGCATTGTCATTTTTTTTCAAAAAGGCACGGAATAGAGCCCTCATCTACCAAAATATCGCAAAAATGTCATTTCAAGGTCCACCTTAATGCATATAGCGTGCGGCATATGCAACAGGAAAAATATTTACTTGAGTTCTTTAACAGCATTAGAAAAAACTATGTTGGTAAGCACTGCAGAAAACACTGCTGAAAACGGGACGGCAATCATGTTTGATATGTCAGCAATCATACGTTTGTTGTTTTAGTAAACAAATTTTTGTGCTTAAACTTGATATAATAGCTGACAAATTGCCTGCTTATAAGTAACAAACATTGTTTTCTGTTAATAGCAAACTATATATTTTGTATGAGCAGTTACTAAGCTTCATGGAAATAAAGTTCAGTCAGTTCGAGAGAAATGTTCCCTCTATTAAGTTTAGAGTGATTTTTTCTACTCATTTGTTTTGTTATACTTTCACCATTTGTAAGCATTTCTGTCAAAACGGGCGAACAAGTTTCGGTTGCTTATCACTGAGTTCAAGCAACTGATATTTATATTAAATTGAAACACCCTAACCAGCAATCTGTAATTCTCTCATATCTGCCAGTGATGCTACTAACGTTTTTAAAAGAAAAAAAAGACTCGCCTGAGAATTTCATAGACATGTTTTTTTGTAATATCCTTTACTGAGTCCATAACACAAAAAAAAAAAAAAAACCAAAAACAACTGGCAAGGAAGCATGTTTTATGCACATGAGCTCATCTTTTGAATGCCTGGCACATTTACGCAAAACAAAAACAATTCACGCGCACACACTTAAGTACATGAGCTTTTGCTCCGCACAGTGGGAGAATGGGAAGTGAAAATTATGGTATCGCTTACTGAAGGCTAACAAGTGGCCGTGTGCAAGTCCTTCTGACAATGGGTGAAACAATTTAAGTAAAGTAAAATGTTGTAGTTGCATTTAATACAAATCTTTCAAAAAAAATGTATGAAGATTAATTAGGAGAGCCTAATTCGATCGAAACTTCGTAAATCGTGGGTAGTTTGTTACCCATACATAAAATCAGTAACCCATATACATATACGTGGGGAATGGGCAACGCTTGTTTACACACTACACATGGGGAATGGGTAGTGGTTTCTACCCATTGGCCACAGATGGGGCACTTCCCTATCTTTGACAGAAATATGAATATAAAAATACTATATCTTGAAAACGGCGCGTCCATTTGACAAACATCCAATTTTTACGTTTCTCTGTGGGATTTTTGTATAAAAATCTATGAAACAAAAATATGTCTAAATATAACCGAATTTCTGAACTCCCTTGGAAACTGCAACCAATCCTTCAAACTGAATTTTTTTTTTTTTTAATCGCATCTTTACGAGTTTGTACATGATATAGTGGTGGAAGATTTTATGATTTTTTAAATCACTTAAGTAAGAGCATCGCTAAAATAAATATATAAAACTTGAAAATAGTGCACTCCGTCCTTCCTTATGTCTTGGACGTCATTTTCAAAACCCCGTACAAATCGTAAAAATAGTTTTTTCGATTGGAAGCTCCGTCTCAGAGATATAGAGCATTTTTAATTTTTTTCATATTTTTTATCAAATATGTGGATGAGTTACCCTGGTAACACATTACGTAAAGGTCCCCATGTGCAATGGGTAATAGTAATGAGTGATTACTAGGATATTCAATTATTCGACATTTTACTTTAGCAGGTTAACCACTTGAGTATTTCTTCACCGATTAATAGAATAAAACTTCAAAATTTTTCGGTTAATCGAGTAAAAGCAACAAATATTGATTTCATTCTTTTTCTAGAGGGGACCGATGGTTCTCTGGAGATCGAAAGAAGTTTTTTTGCGAATGTTTACTTGTGTGTTTTGCTTACGATATTTAAAAAAAATTTATAGTGCGAAATTCTCAATTGAAATGAATTTTCGTGTGGATTTAGTTTTATGAATTTTTCAATAGCATCATTCCAAACAACTGCTGACGAAGATCTGTGGCTAGATCTTAAACAGCTTTACGGTTAGCCAGGAATTGTAAGGATGAATTTTAAAAAACTTATTTTTTGAAAACTATATCTCTATTAAAATAGATATAAAGCTTGAGTAATAAAATAAAAGAAGTGAATATGAAACCAAATAAATCTTTTAGTCATATATAAGTTAGTTAAATATAAACAAAAAACGTAGACAATTCAAACATAAATTCATATTTTAATGCAAAACCATTATCTACATTGTTGAACTAAGCATGCGCATGATTCATTCGTACAACGAATATTCATGAATATATTTCTTTTGTACTCATGAAGTCAGACACTGAGGTTGTCTTGTACTTCGTTGTGCGCTCTCATTCACTTATTGGTCTCATTGCTGGTAGCTCTTGAATTTTTGTTCGCACTGTTATTGAATATTGTGAGTGCAAGTTTGATGTTTTTATGCAGCGAATGAATATAGTCTTCGACAGACGAAGCACAACGATGTGGCTGCATTAATGTTCATTCATCCTAGGGTATTATTGCACACTGGGAAACACCAAATACTCATGAATGTGGCTGTCCATTCATGATACCAATGAATTCATGCAGATGTTTAGTGAACACTGGACCAAAAGCTTACAAAGTTACAGTTACAGTTGCAGTTCTTATAGATTAACATGTTCATCAGTGGTACAACAGTGGTGCACGCAGCTCTGGTACTCGTTCAAGCGAAAGTTGTTTCGGTCACTTGTACATTTATTCGGCGACGGTCACCTCGGTTACTGCCGAGAACTTAGCCTCGAAAAAGTTTCTCACTACAGTGAGTCTGCAAGTTTGAAAGCTAAAGGTCATTGCTTTTCTACCCATGTCCGTGATCAGGATGTTAGTTCGAAACTAAGTTTAAAAAACCTATTCTGAAACGTAATACAAATATAATTGATGTCAGACATTGTTACATGTACAATAATCCCATAACCGTGTAAGTGTTACTGTTAAGCCTAGATGTTTAACGAGATAACGAGTTGGGAAATTATATTTCTACATATCAAACTCTATCCTCAATATCTGTTATTTTCCCCCAATGTAATTTTTTACATTCGGAAGTTAAATGTTTACACTAAACAGCAACCAGAAGAAGGAAAAGCGAAATTTTGGCTAAATCACCTCTAGGTGTGAATAGGCTTCTTTCAGAGTTTACGTGTGTAGCAAAGTTAAAAACATTTTACGTAACAAACGAATGGTTTGGAATGCTTTGGAATAGTACTCACTCGTGTAAAAAATGTGGTCCAATGGTATGAAAGGGAGGAATTTCTAGTAGAAAGAGGAGAGAAAGTGAGCATTTTTCAGTAAAGGTAGAGTATGTGTTTAGACGAATACCAGCAAATACTTTTGTATAATAATGGGTGTTTTTTGTGGTATAAAACTTTAATATGTAATAACACACAGACGAATTGTATTTCAACGAAATAAATTTTTTTCATATATTGACTTGAGTACCATTTCTGGCATATCGCACCCCTGGAAGAATATTGTTATAAGTTCCAGAATTATTTACATAATTTTGAATTAATTTTTTTTTTTGTCAGCTTTGGAAATAAAAAAAAAATTATTAACTTAGTAAAATACTGTCGTACGTCGAAACTTCTAGACGCTTCTTCTCAAAATATAGATCTTGTGGTTACGATAATCGGTAGGTTCAATTTTCGATCACTTTCTGCAGCATGTGAGGCCGTAAGTTAGGAAGAGTACGACGAATGTTGTGTTCCAATCGTCTCCGGAATATTGACATAGACTAACGATTTTACATACCCCAACAGATCTTAGACCAGTGGCTGTCAATCGCACGATCCTGGCCGCATATTCAATGACCAAAATGCGAAATTATCCACCCCATCAAACTTTTGCACCAAACGTTTCAAGGTGAGCCAATTCAGAAACGAAGAAGACTTTGCTCTATAGCGCTCACCATTCGCTTAACAGAATGTCCTTGGAAAACACCCATCTAGTTTTGGCTCCACTCACGAATAGAATCGTTTTTGTGTTTTTTTCAAAATATATCTGCATAATTTGCAGGCGTTGTTCAGGCGTCGGTCCATAGAGTAATGACGTATAGAGACGCCAACTCTCTCACTAAATTGATGACATTTGGTGTGTTGCAGATGGACGGTTGGATGTTCGAAAGTATTGCTTTAAAAATACCAGATAGGGGTAATAGCTCAAACCAACCAACAATAAATCAAGAACTGCATTTCGATTTGTGCGTTAAAATTTTTGTGTAAATACACCACAAATATGAACTAGCAATGAAATATATCAAAAAAAGTCCAAAATACGTTTAAATTTCACAGCTTTTCATCAAACCGACATGAAAACTTTAAGTAAAAAATGTTTATAATTCCACCTGGTGTAAGAAAATTTACCACAAATAACTCTCTATCGCCAACTTATATTTGTATACCCCTAAAATAAATACCCTTTATAAGGATGTCTTTATGTACATGGTATATGGGTACTACCCATTGGGTAGTGTTGTTGAGCTATCAGGAAGAGTGTTGTGAAGAGTATCATGAATCCAATTTTGTAGTTTAAAAAAATAACTTCTTCACCAAATTTTAAGATTTTTCAAATAAAGTACAATAACGTGTTACCTAGAAAGCAGTATATATATATAGTAATTCTAACTGACCCGGCAGACTTTGTTCTGCAAATTTGGTTCAAATACCGTTAGCTGGAGCAGTAATAATGGATTTTTAATATGTGGTTTGTATGGGAGGTACCACGCCCCTTTGTCCAATGGGACCGAATAGTAAATCTAAACCACCTAGGGCGCCACCCAAACGCATGCAAAAAAATTTCAAGTCGGTCCAGAAGTTTAGGAGGAGTTCAGTCACAAACACACGTGCAGTAGAATTATATATAGAAAGATAATCGAAAGTTGTTGTTATATTGCCATATTGGGTTAAATATAATTTTTTTTCCTAAATCGTATCTTCGCTGTCATATTTTATAAACACTACCTCAGTAAAAGAAAAATATTACAATTTTAATTAATATCTTCAGAATAAACTACATATGCATCTGATTTCCCGTCATATAACCTTAACCAATGAAATTTCTGGACTTTGATCCTTTTTAAACCCAAGTTTTGAATACAAGATGGCGGACAAGTTGGTACCCAATGTTCTTTGGTTGTAACTTTATTTTTAGAAATGAACAACTTTGTGTCCGCTTTTGTATTAATTTTATTTGATATTTTAATTTGAGAAAATGATATCGGCCAATGGCCGTCGGTAGAATTGATGCCATACGCGCACGATTTCTGTCATTATCTATCACTCTTAACACAACTTCCGGCGATAGTTTCTCGTATTCTTCACGAAGGTTCTCTTTAAGTGCTTCAAGTGTCTGAGGTTTGTTGACATAGACTCGTTGCTTCAAAACACCGTACAAAATATAGTTTGGAATGGTGGAAATTGTAAAAACCGAAGATAAAACCGTAGGAGTGCAGCCTTCACAATATCGGTTGTACCTAATTCTGTATGCGACGTCATTGAAACCACATATTCTTCAGATCGAATTCATCTAATTGCGGAATGAGACAGCCGTTAAGCATGGCTCTGTACCACTCGCTGTCCACAGTAGTTGTTTGGCCAGAGCCGTTTTCGACAAAATAATTCCCGATGATGCCGCCAGTGTAACTAGCACTCCATGCAATAACTTTAAGTGGGTGTGTGGCTCTTATAAGCGGATTTTCGGTGCTCCAGCACTAATTTAGCTTTTTCACATATTCTCTGAGATGGAAATGGGTCACGTCGCTCATAATGATTTGTGATAAAAACTTGTCTTTTTTCCAGGGATAGCTTGAACGTATTTTCCACGCGTTTGGAGGTCAACAGCTAACATCTAAATACTGTTTGTACTATATAAGCGAACATATTTAAATCTTTCACCAAACTTCTCTGTAAAGACCGCCTGTTGACGCTCAATTAGGGGACGTCGTCTGGTAAATATTGCGGGGTTATCCGCGACATTTTGACATTCAAACGCGGTGTTCATCTGGTCCGGGGCCGGCGAGACTTGCCAACATATCGTGGTGTCCCGTACACTACTAGGGTAGTGAATAAACGCCGTACTGTTTGCCCGGTTGGTGTCGGAAGACCGGGAAATCTGCACCGAAATTTACGCAGAGCCAACACAACCTACGGATTATTGCATAAAAAATGTGTAACAATTATTCTGCGTTCTTGAAAAGTGTTGCGATTCATGTCCTGTTGCCGTGTAGTTTTTATCTGTTTACTCCACAAATGTCAAAGCAGAATTGACTTGAATTTATTTGAAAAATTATAGGATGACAACTTTTGGGCCACCTAAGACTCTCAGTGATGTTCATCAGCATGCGATATGACCCAGGGTTCTGCGCCATAAAGCAAGAAAGGTTGTATGGGAGTCTGATATAGTTGATTCTTCGTCTTATCTCTGAAGTGCTTGCTTAGCCCGAAATACCACCTGTTTGCAAGTACATTTGTCATTTCATATGTACTCTGATGTTATTGCTTCTGTTTACTAGACAACACTTACTTTATGTTTCTAATTTTTAAAACATCATTGTGTTGTGTCTAAATGTTCGTATGCATCATACATGGGTTTGTTTAATTTGCATGGGATTTTAATTTGCATTACTTTATCTAGTGCAAATGCAAATGAATTACCATTCTTCGCAATGACAATTACAAATTTGCATTTGCTCAGGCAATGCAAATGCAGGTTGTGGAATCAGATGCCAATTGTAATGAAATATGGGAATGCTTTTAATTATTTTGAATTTGTTTGACTGCTGGCAATACTGTTTTTAAAGTATTTTATATGTAGAGGTTTGTGATTTCGGTAGGTATTGCCTCGTAGTACTTTCAAATTCATAAACCTGTACTGTATAAAATATTTGAAAACCAAAATTGCCAGATATGAAGGAAATGCTTTGAAAATAAGCACAATTGCCAATGGTATTGAAACTTTTTTGAATTTGCATTTGGACAGGAAATTCAATTTAAACAACAAATTATAATTGTCATGTAATTAATTTGCCCCATGTATGGTATGCAAACATTCAAATATTGTAATTTGTTATAGGACTAATATGTTAAAACACACGAACAAATGGCGACTAAAATTAATAAGGGTAAAATTAATTAGTGAGAAATAAGTCAATTCTCTTGCTGTGTCCTGTAATTTTCTGTAATGTCTGACAGTGACTTAATCAACTTGAATCTGTTCATACAATAAAAAATTAAAAACTAAACAATTTTTAACATTGGCTGAAATCTTAAATATAAAATCATTTGAAATCTTTGTCTGTCGGAGACCTTTTTGCGCTTATATATTGAAAGGTAATACAAGTACAGCATATAACCGGTTATTCAATAAGAGCGCTACAAAAGATTAAAAAGTAAAAAAAAAATCAAACCGGTTTTAAATTCTTTATTCCTGTGAAAGTACGTTCGATGCCATTATGAATGGAACTCGATTTCTTTTGCATGGCCACCACGGGCACGCTTGCAGAAGTCCAGACGCTGAACCCAATTTTCGACGGTTTTCAAGCATAAATCGGCCGATACTGCTGTAATTTCACGTTCGATATTCGTACGCAGTTCATCAATCGTCGCTGGCTTGTTGGCATAGACCATAGACTTGACGTAGCCCCACAGGAAGTAATCTAATGGCGTCAAATCGCACGACCGAGGCGGCCAATCGACTGGGCCATTTCGTGTGATAACACGTTCACCAAACTTGGTTTCAAATAAATTAATTGTGGCATTCGCTGTGTGGCTTGTGGCGCCATCCTGTTGGAACCACATGTCCTCCAAGTCCATATTATCCAATTGGGGCCAAAAATATTCGGTTATCATTGAACGGTGGCGATTCGCATTCACAGTAATGTGCCGGTCTTGATCATCACGGAAGAAGTACGGCCCAATGACGCCGCCGGCCCATAAACCACACCAAACCGTAATTTTTTCGGGATGCAATGATGACTCATGGATTACGTGTGGATTGCTGTCTGACCAATAACGCATATTTTTCTTATTGACGGAGCCATTCAGCCAGAAATGAGCCTCATCGCTGAAGATGATTTTCTGATGAAAATCCGAATCATTTTCAAGTTGTTGCTCTGCCCAATTCACGAACATACGACGCTTATGGTGGTCAAGCGGCTTCAGTTCTTGCGTCAATCTGATCTTGTAAGGATGTAGGCCAAGTGCATTTGTACTGTTTGTACTGTGCCTGTGCATTCAAAATTTTCCACTAGACGATTAATTGTTGATCTGGTAGGACGATTATGACGATCATAAATTGGAAGTAGCGCTCTTAAAGTTGAGGCCACTGACTCCAAATTTCGATAGTAAATTTTAATAATTTCGACTCGTTGTTGGCTCGTATATCTTTCCATGATGAAATGGCAAACCTTACTGAAGAGAAATGTCAAAAGAGCGGGAAAAAATATGGCGTCGTTTGCTGTCCCTATCGATTTACTTTTGTAGCGTCTCTGTTGAAAAACGCTTTATATACGGCGTAATGGTTAGTGAGCGCGACTCTTGTACATGAGAAGATACATGTTGAGTATTTAGCCATGAAAAAGCTTCTCAAAATACCGTTCGGAACCGGTTGCAGTCACTGAGTGTAGTGACTGATTGTGAGAAGGTCTCCCCAATCCCTTCATTGGATGTAATGGGAAACTATTTATTTTTATTTATCTATTGAAAGAAATGCTGTTTTACATAATCCCATCCACTTTATTGATTAAATCTTAAAATATATGGGCAGTCACCGCCCAAACAACAGTAATATCAGCACGATGAATTTAGACAAAACAATCCCGGCTGCGTTGTACGAATTATAACACAACGCACGCATTCACACAACGTAACGCGAATAGATGCGGCCTCAAACAACCAAGAGGGGCATTACAAAATGAGGATAACATGTTTCACCAACCGGTTCGATCTTCAGCTTTTCTCCTCCATTTGATAACACCAAACTCTGGCGAGCAATATTCCGCCATGCCTTGCCAGGAAAGTTTAGGTCGCCCTATTTTTCTGTGTCCTTCGAGTATTATGATCCCTTCTATTTTGATACGTATAACTAATACAGATTATAGGCATATACGTGATTGGTCTGTCGTCGATACCCGCCATTTCCTATTACATGAATTTTCTCTCGAAGACTCCCAGTGGTGTTTATCAGCATGCCATATGACCGAGGCTTCTACGCTTCGTCATATCTCTGACGTGCTTGCTTAGCCCGAAATATCACCTATTTTCAAACATATTTCCCTATTTCATATCTAGTCCGATGTTATTGCTTCTGTTTACGGATGATCCGAGGTAAATGATTTCGTCCACTACCTCGAAACTATAACAGTTAACAACGTTTATTCCTTCATCCAATCGGGTGGATGTTCTGATTGCCGAACCCATTCTGTTACACTGTTGCTGATTACTTCTTCATTCTCGAAAATTCTGAAATCTCTTCTCGCAGATTTCGCCCGATGATCTGTATATCATCAGCATACTTGAGCTGCTGATGGATTTATTCGTGTTGACAGCAACTTTTCTCACGATGATCTCAATTAGTATGTTAAAGAGATCCCATGATAGGGTGTCGCCTTGCCTGAGGCCTCGTCTCGTACTAAATGGTTAGGTGAGATTTTAACCAGTCTTTATTGAGGATTTCGTTTCGATTACTGTCACTCTACAAGGCATGCCAGCTTAGCAGGAGCACAATTCCCCCGTATCGGGCTATCGAACGCAGCCTTATAATCTATTCCAGGCCTAAAGCTACATTTATAAGGTCCGATAAAGGGCTGCAACAAACGGCTTTAATCCTTCGTTCATCCCTTCCTTCGTACAATACGCACAACTTTTATATGGAAAGTACAAAACTGGGCGTGGCACAGTAGTCCATCAATAATTACACAATAGCTTTTAAGAAAATATTATCTTGTACCAATATTCATTAAGTGTGTGTTTAAAGTGTGGACGTTTAAAAAAATAGGCAACAATAGGGTAATGAAAACGAGCTACAAGAAGTCAGTTGTCAAAATTGACGTCGGAGTCAAAAGTGTTCATAAAGAAATATGTGGCCCTTGATTAAACATGAACAACGATATGCATCTTGTTTTGATCAGAAGTCAAATGCCAACATAGCGCATAAAAAACCATTTCGGGGGGCAGAAGGTTGCAAAGATCAAAAAAAATGTTGTGTAATGCGACAATCTTTAAAAATAGGGGGGAACGGGTGAACTTTTTTTTTATATATGCGGTCCGACCCATATTAATATATCCCCATCCCTATGGGTGCCAAAGCGTGAATAACTACACAGGGTGACAAAATGAAGAGTCAACTTTTTGGAGTCAATTTAGATGTATGAGATAGTGATGTTCTTATCCTATAATGCACTTTTGTTAAATTGACTCTGCTTCTCGAGATAAACCGCTATCTTAAAAATGAAGGAGGTTTCACCGCAAATTTTAGCAGAACTGAAGAACAGTTTGTCCTATATGGTTAAGTAAAAAATTTGAAAATACGCAGCTAAATTACCTTCAAGTTACTTCTACAATGTTTTTTGATAAAGTCAATAGTTTTGAAAATATTCAGAAACTTTTTCCAAAAAAAATTTTCCTCCATGATCTTGATGTCCTGGTGGAATCGTTCCCCTTGTTCTTCACTATGCCGAAATTGTTAGTAAAATGCTCCAGAATTTCCAGAAATTAGGAGGTAATATAAGTATAAAAATGAATTATTTGCACAGTCATTGGTACACATTTCCTGACACCCTGGGTGATTATAGTGAAGAACAAGGGGAACGATTCCACCAGGACATCAAGATCATGGAGGAAAGATACCAAGGCCGGTGGGATAGCCATATGATGGCAGACTACTGCTGGAACCTACAACGGGACTGTCCCAACAAAAAGTACCAAAGAAAATCCCATACAAAACGGTTTTCTTAACTCGTGTTTCTTATAATTATGGAATACTTCTGTTTTTATTAATATTCATTTAAAATTTTTTATCAAAATGAGATACCATCACTAAATTGAGAATTAAACCAAAACTTGTTAATCGATTTTATTGAAATATGTCTACTTTTATTTGTAACATATTTATATTTATAACTAAAGATTAAAAAATAGCATTTGTGAGTTTTTTGTTTTTTTATGAATTTTAAAAAAAAAACAAAAAATATCAATTTTGCATGAAAAATTTTTTTTTTTTCAAAAACTTTCTGAAACTTTGTAGGTGTTAGTTGAAGGTAATTTAGCTGCGGACTTTCAAATTTTTTACTTAACTAAATCGGACAAACTGTTCATGAGTTATGCTAATATGTGTGGTGAAACCTCTTTTATTTTTATAATAGCGGTTTATCTCGAGAACCAGAGTCAATTCAAAAAAAGTGAATTATAGGCTTAGATCTTCATCAACATATGCACCAAAATTTCCTTACAAACCCCGCACCGCAGAATCAGTGTTGCCCTGTGCTATTTTTTCCTCAACAACTTTAAAAAATTAACTACGGAGTTAAAAATGTGATAAAATCCTCTGATCATTATACTAATCCTAGGTCATTTGCCGGAGTTATGTCCCAAACATCCATTACAGCACAACATTTATCATATACTATATATATCGAATTACTGCCGTTGAATTGCTTGCAGGTGGTTCTGAAATTCAGCATATGGCAAATATTTTCATTATAATAAAGTTGTTATTCCTCAATATCAATGCAATTCCGCAATACCAAAACATAAATGGCCATAAAATTGAACTACGGCTGTTATTGAAGGAATTTTATTAGTATTTATGTTTAAAAACAATACAATAATGTCAATGTATTGGGGAATAGAAATGTTATATTTAATCAAATTCTAAGTCCGAATTTTCGGCACGTTCTTTGAGAAACTGTGCCATTTATGAATTTTCTGGGATTTTAGTGAACAGACTTGACAAAAGTTAACAGGTATTCAAAGCAAGAATCAGCCACTACATTGCCCCCTCCAAAAATATCCCATAATTTTGTATTTTGAAAATTTATCTGCTCGTCCACTTTTCTAGAATATTACCAAAAGATATTTTTACGATCACATTAATTTCTACTACAATTCTAAACAATTTTACACTGTGATTTTCTCCTTCCAGCCATCTCTTAGCCTCCCTCATAAATTCAGCGTCTATTTTGCTCAAAACCATTATTGAGAGTAAAAAGTTTAAAATACAAATAAAAATGGAACAAAAGAAAAGAATAACAGATACATAAACAAAGCAAAACAAAACAGCTCTAAAAACGTACAACTCTCGAAAAGACATTAAATTTTACAACTGCTCATTGCATCTGCTTAAGCATTTGTTTCCTAAAAGAACCCCTTAAGGACATACATTTGTTGCCTCTGTTTATATCATATCATTTATCTCTCTGACCTGCCCCTAAAGAACAAAAAAACAGCAAAAAGGCGTTAAAAAGAGGGGTTACAGGGAACAGAAGAGCAATTGAAAATATCAAGTTTATAACTCTATTCATAAAAGCAGTTGATGGTGGAGGTGAGCCTGTAATGATAGAGCCACTACGGCTGCATTTTGCCACTGGTTGTTGAATTGTTTGCTGGGGGGAGGAACACTTAACGGCCTTGTTACGAGTTTAACCACAATTGTGATTATGTGATGTTGCTGCCTTTCTTGATGCCGCACTAGGGTGTCAGTGAAAGCAACGCTGCAAATTATGATGATGACTCTGACAATAATGTCCTGGCTTATGTTTTCCAGTTGTTGGGTATTGTTAAAAATCTTTCATTTGTGTTTTATTATTCCGAATTTAAGTTTAGTAGTTCTTCTTCTGTTGTTAATATTTACTTTATACAACCAACTAAAGAATCGTTTGGTACAAATCAAGTATTTTATTATAAAGTTGAAATTTTTCTTAATAGGTTTCGAACATTATTTGTAATTAAGTTTTGAAGGTGGAAATTGCGAAACAGTAATGTGTTGAACGGCAAAATGAGAGTATTCAAAAACTCGGTTTTTGTTCTTAGGCATATAAAGGTTTCCTAACAACTAGATATTCTAAAAATTGCGAATGAGGGTGATTTTACGGCGGCTAACAAGTTTTTATTATAAATATGTCACATATCCTCACAAAATTTGAAAATTAAATAAAAAAGTATGAGCTTTAAAGTGTAATGAAATTTTAGAGCTAAATAAAAACACTGTTTCTACCTTGAAATCTAAATATCGACACGTTACCGGCAGAATTTATTAAGCAACATATTTGGCGACAATGACTTTTTTCCATATTCTCAAAATTCATGCCAAGCTCCACATTTCGATATACAGAGAATGTCCCTTGCATAACCACGTCATGAGTTACTAAACAAATGAAATGTTAATAACCGAAAAAATAATACAAATCAGCTACTTGACAGAAAGTTTTTTTCGTTTCCTGAACAATTTATATTTTTGACAATTTCCGATATGATGAAGTAATTAATGATTGAATTAAACCAACTAAGACTTTCAAACATTTTTTTTTAAAAATTTAAACATGATTTTAAAATTTGAGTACACTTATAAAATTTTCAAATTTAAAATCGAATAATACACTGCGTATCACTTAAATAAGGAATTCTATTTTTCCAACTTTGGACGTAAATATCATTTAAACTGGATATAGGAGAATAACTAAATTCATTACGAATAAAATAAAATCGTTTTTTTGTTAATGTAATTGTATTTTTTTATTTACATGCAATAAATTAATGGTTTTTAATGCATTTAATTTAATTTTTTTCAAATTTAGGTCTACTGACAATAAAACAAATATGGTCTAATTTCACAATGTAATTAAAAATAAGGTCATATAACTTTGTTGCTTATGACCTTATAACACTGCACCGATTTTTATATTCTTACGCAAGTATTTACTTAATTTCAACCAAAGTTTAATAGATACGTTACCTTTGGAGTTGGTGGCAGTTGGATTTTTGGTACATTGGGATACAATGAGCTAAAGCTCAATTCCCACTAGAGAACCATTTAGTGTATTTCAAGCAGCTTAAACTTGCTTCGACGTCCACATCAGATCACATTGTAATCATCATCCAGCTGGCTTGTACTGGGCATGTACAGAGAAGGTATTCCATGAATTCTTCCACAGAACTCCTCACCTTTGGTCTCACAGCATAGCAATCAGACAGCGTCCCGTCGAAACTGAGACATAGACTGATTATCTGTGCTGGCGAGAGAAGGAATTTGCCCTCCAAAGTCAAGCGTACAGAATCTATACCACTCGTCCACCTTTCGAGCGTCATCACATGCCAGCGCTGATGCAACTATACCTACAAGTCGCTAGGAGCATACCATTACGTTCCAACTTTTGTAGAACTTTTAAGAAAGTCCATAGTCGTGCTAGCTCATACGCTCTGCATTTTTTTTGACCCTGTAACCTGACACTCGTAGCTGAAGTATATCCTACTGCTGGGCCATCTACTTAACAGATTTCCGACAAACCTGTCAAGATGTTGAGCTCAGAAATACTGCCATGGTATTCTGACACGGCAGACTCTGAACCCCTTAAATGTTGGACTATTATCCGGAGTCCAACCGGTCACTTTCCTTTTCGCTACATTTTCTCCCCGATAAAAGCTACGCTGATCAGATAGCGTGCTGGAAAGATAGAAGCTTAGTAGATACCATAATCAGTGTTGCCAGAGACCGACTAAGAAACTATGCAAAATGTTCTCAAAAATTGTGCCGTTTGCAAAACCATTATGCTAAAATTGCGTTGTTTGTAATTCTGAGTAAAAAACACATACAGTCACTCCAAGAAGTGGGTTGTTATGCCGCACCCTTTCAACTTAAAAATAAGTACTATTATGGTTTATATTTGTTATATGTAGAATGCATCTTAATTTCATACAAAAAAAAAAGCTTAAAATATTTTTAGAGTTTCTACAACAAAAGCCAAACTACGGGTGACTTTCAGCTTCAATAAAAGTCATATTTTTTTAAATAAGATTTGAAAAATTCAAAATTAAATAAAAGTCATATTTTTTTAAAATAAAATTTGAAAAACTCAAAATTTAAATTGTCGAGCGTTTGGTCTGTTTTCAAATAATTTTATTCTCCAATATTTCCCTACCCTTTGGGTAGCATAGTCGGGAAGACAAACACAATTATTAACGCTCGAACATTTTAATTTTGAATATAATACGAAAGGTCGAATAAATCATCACTTTTTCAAAATTTGAAAAAGTTAATTTATTATTTTATTGTTTTTAACAAATTCTTTCAATCTCATTAGAATATAATTTCCAACGTTTAGGACAATTTCGAGTGGAATCCCTTCCACTTGTCCTATAGAAGAGTGATCGAATCGTCTCTACTTTGAAATTAAATATGTCGGACTTTTCTCTCCTAATGAACCCGAAGATTTTCTCTCGGGTTTATATCTGGAGCTGCGGGAAGATCTTCCATCGGATTTAGTAGATTTTAGGAAAGTCACATCTTGATATTTAAGGCACTCTACTGTCCAAACCGACTCATTTAATTTGTTAATAAACGCCTATATTTTAATTCCAGGTACAAAAAGTAACCATATGGGAGCGTCTGGCTTTTTGTTGAGGCATAGAAATTCCGCAGAAGCAAAGTATACCTAAACAATTCCGAATCTATGCCAGTTATGTGAACATAGAGTCATCGAGTGGAATTATATTGCGCATATGTGACATTATTCTACATGATAGCGATAAATATGAAAAATTATACCGTTTGCAAAAACATTGTGCTCAAAAATTTAACTAAAATTGAAAAAATTCCGGAGAAATTGTGCTAAACGGCTCTTGGCATAACTTTGCAAAATACAAGTGCCAAAACCCAGCAAATTATGCCAACATGGTAACACTGACCATAACCTACTTGACCATTCACTTGCGAACAATCCGTGTATACTGCACTCATTGCTATCAACAGTAAACTCCTTTGTTGCAGTAATCCATTTCCGGTTTAAGAGTGTCATATCCCCAATCCAATATATTTTTCGCTCTCAATTAGTAGAAAATTTTCAGGCTTTCCAAAACTTTTAAGCGACCGACTCTTGCGGCAGTTGCTTAAGCTGATAGATGACGAACAAATACTCTGCCTCCATAAAGTAGAATGAAACTGAAAAGTGACTGAAAATTGTAATTCCAAAATATTCTTGTTTTATTTTCCGTATACGAGCAAAAATAATTTGGAATAACCTCAGTCATTATCAATGCATCCCTTGAACATTAACGACGTTAGGATGTAGAAGGGATCGCACTGTGGCTCTGTGAGAGACATTCTTAGGTATAATGTGTCTTAGGTATAATTTTATGAGAACTGCCAAGCCATTTGCGTCTTCCTCTCTAATAAATTCTTAAATACAAGTCATGGCTCTACATGATAAAATTTTCTTCTGACGTTTTATATTTCCCAATTTGTATACCTAGATATATGTACATCATATGTGTCATGTGTGTTAGTACCATACTGGATCTTAGCACGCCCAGTATAAATATTTGGGGTAAGGTGTATTTTACTTTTAACTGCATTGTCTAACTACCTGTAGAAATGGTTTTTGATAGATGAGATATGGTTTTAGTATGTGCGTATATGCCACGTATAACTAGATTGTGAAGCAGTGGAATAAAACATGTGAAGATATTGCTCTAATACGACGAAACAGGATGCAGCTTTTCAGTTGTAGACGAAATTAAATAATTTTTAATCCGAAATTTTAGCGCATCACTGTTATTGTCATTGAACGCGAACTCTTACGCTCACGTGCTGTTAAAAGGATTATTTCCATAAGTCACACAAGTCTTGCGCTTTACATCCCAAATTTATTCTCACAAATACATATTTATTGCTCATCCATTTGCAGGCATATCAACCCTATTTGAGACATTAAATCGACGGTCGATTTTTGCAAAATAATGCAAGACTTGATTTAAATTTCGGTAATGAATGACTCGATCCATAGAGTCATCCATTTGCAATATAATGCAAGACTTGATTGAGATTTCGGTAATGAATGACTCGATCCATAGAGGCACTATAGTGATTTGTGATTTCATATCACTTGAACGAGCCTTTTGAGCCCGAGTCATTCTGATGACCGTTTATTTTCCTATATCTCGAAGAACGCGCCAGTGACGGGTGACTTCGGTTCATTAAAAACAAATGGGTTAAAGAATTTAGAAACTTTAAGGTCAACAATTTCAAACAGAATTATTTGTATAAATTAAAAATTCCTTCCATGGAAATTCCAAGTCAGTCATTGTAGTCTTGAAATGATATCTTCAACACTACAATGACTGACTTTGAATTTCCATGCCAGTGAAGGAATTTTTAATTTATACAAATAATTCTGTTTAAAATGTAATAAAGGGTCCGCCATCTAACGTTTTTTTTTTCAACTAGTGCTTATTTCGTGAATGGTAACACTTAGCTCATGTCTGATTTGACAGATAATTAGTTTTACCCTTCCGCTGAACGAATACGCTTGAACAACGCTGGGAAATATGGGAAAAATGGGCCTGCGATCGATTTACAGAAGATGCCGATTTTGCCAAAAAAAAATCATCTTTTCAGATGAAGCTCATTTTGATCTTTGCGGGCATGTAAACAAGCAAAATTGTCGCATTTGGGGCACAGAAAACCCGCACGCATACATTGAAAAGCGATGCCCCCAAAACGAGTCACTGTTTGGTGCGGCTTTTGGTCCAGAGGCATAATTGGGCCATTTTTCTTCGAAAATGAGCAAGGAGTGACCGTTACAGTCAATGGCGATCGATATCGGGCCATGTTGAACGAATTTTTGTTCACAAAAATTGAAGAGGAGGATTTGGTTTCAACAGGACGTCGCTACGTGACACACACTCGATGTTTTTGCTCTCTGTTTTTGAAGATCGCATTATCAGCCGCAGAGCTGATGTCGTTTGGCCACCTCGGAGCTGCGATTTGACACCGTTGGACTATTATTTGTGGGGTGCCGTCAAAGGTAAGTATTACGCCGACCAGCCAGAGACAATTGACGCTTTAAAGGACAATATTCGTGAAGCCATTGGTGAAATACAGCTGCACACAATCGATAATGTGCTTAAAAATTGGACCGATCGTGTAGGCATGGCCAGCCAAGGCAGCCATTTGAATGAAATTATTTTCCATTATTAACCGGAAGGATTGTACTTTCAAATAAAAAAAGAAATTTGAGAAAATATTCAGTAGTTTTTTTTTTATAGCATTTGGTGAAATACAGCTGCACACAATCGATAATGTGCTTAAAAATTGGACCGATCGTGCAGCATGGCCAGCCAAGGCAGCCATTTGAATGAAATTATTTTCCATTATTAACCGGAAGGATTGTACTTTCAAATAAAAAAAGAAATTTGAGAAAATATTCAGTAGTTTTTTTTTTATAGCATTTTCAAAAAAAAAAGTTATTTGGCGGACCCGTTATAATAGGGTTACTTAGGGTTTTTGTCTATAATTTTTTTTTACTTAAAGAGTTAAACTCGGATATACTTATATACTTGTATTTGTATGCGTATTAACTGTCAATATAGCTCCTAGAGCTTTTACAATTTACAGTTTTACAATTCTTTTTAATCCAGCAGAGTAATTTGCTAATCAATTGTACATTTTTCAGGGTTAAGACTGGGAAAGATAAATTTTGAGAGAACTCGATACCTTCGAGGGATAGAGCTGATTTTGTGGCAGTTGAAACATTTGGTGGGATCACATTTATATGTGTATAAGTATAATAGCCTGAAGCAACAAGCTACTCTCTTTCAAAAACTTTTGCCGTTTTATAATCAGACACAAAATAAACTAACCACAAATCCTGATCATGTCCTATTTGATCGTATGTGAACGATGATTGCTTGGTATGTTCTAGTCAAATTATATTCGACTTGCTAATTGTTCCTGAAGTGCCGTTATCATGAAGTCCCGATTAGAGTGTCCAAAACCGAATCGGAAAAACCGGGGAAACCGGTTAACCGGTCTTTTTGCTATTAATCGTGTACCGGTTTTTAAAAACGTAATTTTCGAACAAACCGGAAACCGGTTATTTAATGTCGGTTAACCGGTTAAACGGATTTGACTTAATTTGTGCTAATATCCTTAAACAAATTAATAATAAATGATATGATTTTTGAATTTTAGTGAAATTTTGGAATTAAGAAACAAGATTTCCATTTTGAAATATGATCTAAATGCCATATACAAACAATTTTTTTCCAAAATGATTTTACGATTTGAATTAGAATTAATTAAAAATTAATTAAGAATTAATTAAGCTTGTCAAACATTTTCTTTTAATAAAATTTCAAAATTAAAATTACTTGATAACTACATGTTTTAAACTCTTTTTAAAATTTGAATATGATTTTCGATTTTAAATCAGCTTAAAGCGAATTCGAACAAAACTTTCCATTCCAAATTGGAATATGATATATATATTTTAAAATGTGCTGATTTATTCGACCTTTCGTATTATTTAAGTAGGTATTTAAAATTAAAATGTTCAAGCGTTATCACTATTTTAAATTATTTTATTCTTTAATATTTCGCTACCCATTGGGTAGCATCGTCAGGAAAATAAGCACAATTATTAATTAAAAATTTAATTTATATTTTTAATTTCATAATTTTTTTTCATTTAATTTTTTATTAATAATTGTGTTTATATTCCCGACGAAGAATAAAAGAATTTAAAATACGCCTAACGCTCGAACATCTTAATTTTAAATATATAGTTTTTATTTAAAATTAAAACGTAATTAATTAATTACATTTGTGAAATTTTGAGGTTACAACATGAATAAGAATAGAAATGGTCGTTAAACAAATGTAACTTTAACTTCTACATGTGTAATTTAATTTAAAACAAAAAACCGAATAAAACCGGTTCCACTGGGTTTTGCCAAAATAAAAAACCGAAAACCGGTTTCTTGAAAAATTGATATTTCGAACAACCCGAAACCGGTTTCTTGAAAAATTGATTTTTTGAACAAACCGAAAACCGGTTTTTTGGACACTCTAGTCCCGATACATGTGAAAACAGTACCAACGCAGAATTTTCCATTCCATTCGTCTATGTTTCAGCGTTTAGTATCCCAGTTGGGCGAGTTTTCAGGACATCTAAGACGATGACAGTGACAGTCCATGGCAATCGTCGATAAAATTTTCATACAAGTGACCAACAAGTCACACACGACCAACTGAGCGATTCTTCGATTATTGCATCGTTGACGAGCGTTTGGGCGACATATCGGAAATCCTATATAACGACATTCCTTGTTGGCATTATCGTTCCCCTAATCTCAAACGATAATGTGGGCGACATCATGACAATATGGGTATTTTTGCCAATAAGGTCAACCACGACTAGATTGGCGAGGCTACATGCCATTATGTCGCAATAGAGAGTACAATTAGCAAAAATTGCTTCCTTTAATCTGAACGTTAGTTTTATTTTGAATTATTAACATCCAATTAAGAATAACTTTTCTCTCTTTCGCTTTCTCAACTGATGTAGAAGTCATTGTGTCTCGTTAGTTTTCATTTATATTTCGTCTCGTTTGTTGTTTTTTCTCATATTTCTTTTGACGGCAACATCAAATTGTTTCTGATGGGAAGAGATTATCGCTCGTCATGTCCTCAATAGAGTCCGACGGTATTTTGTATGCGACGAGCAAGATATTTTGTCATGCAGTTGGTCGTTAGTGAACAGTTTCATTACAACTTCATCGAAGACAGTTTAAGCGACGAGCGTCGTGATCGACAAAATTCCAAATATCTAGCAGAAATCGCTGACGACTACTTCGTCTAGGACGATTTTACCAACTAGATTACTAAGTTTTTATTCATGCATCATAACCCTGCTCCGACGAAAGCTGATGACCGACGAAAAGAATTCTATGGTTCTTATACGCTCTGGTATGATGTTTTTGTTGTGTACGTGTAAAACGGCGATTGTTTTCGGCACATCATCGTTTTCAAACAGATTAAATCACATCTGAGTGATATCGTGAAACTACCACAATATTTCAATTGTACCCATGCTTGGTAATGCTATGTTTAGGTACTCTGTATGCTTTGTAATTTCAACCACTTTCCATGGTCGATAAAATATCCAGTTCAATGCTTCAGATATGTCATGCTGATATTTTCCCGCTTTATCGGTAAGTTGGTATTGTACTGCTAAACCCTGAAAAAAATTAACTTAGTATCCCTAAAATTACCGCCCAATAGCATAATGTTCTGCTCTCTAAGGCTATGAAGATCATTGTAAATTACCACCTTCTGAACTTCCTTGAGAACAACGATATTCTCGGCGACCGACAGACTGACTATCGTAAAAACCGATCAGCGGGTAACCTGATAGTTTTCCTATCTCAACAATGGATTCGATAAATACAGAGATTTATGAAAAGCAAGGCCTAAGCACTGACCTGCTGTTTAAACTCAAGGTTAGTTCACCTGTTGAAATACTGTCCTTTAAATTATCATTTTAACTATTCAAGTACCGAAGTCCTGCTGAGCATATAATTATTTCATTTCCCTAGAAGGCGGATGAACCATCCCTCTGATAAGGGAAGAAAAGAGGCAAATGCAGGGCATACAGACTCATTTTGAGCCTGCATCTGATCCAGGATGGGCGAGTATGATAAACCTCGCTGGCATTAGGCAAAAATCCATAGTGAGCTGGGCTTGACTCCGCCACTGTGCACGTCCCTCGGGGATGCCATCGAAAATGATAAGGCTGATATTACTGCTATCCAGGCAATGCGATGGATATGGCTGTGCAGGAATTTAAAAAAAACAGCTACATTAAAAAATGCATGAATTTGGTTGCAGATTTGTAGTTGTTGTCTCTACTTTCAAACCTTGTGCTACCATCGTTGTAAAAGCGAAATTTTTTAACATTTTGGTAAGATATAGACGATGTGATGGTTGTACGTGTGATTCGAGCCGTTAATATCGATTTCGATCTATGCCCGTCTACAACAATCAGCACAGTGTGATTTGTAGGAAAACTCGAAATAAACCGAGTGAAGTACTACTTAACAATTGTAAGTATAAAAAAGCTAACCATATCATACACTGTCGAAGACCTTGGAAATTCCTAGAGTTACAACCTTGCTTTCCCAAAATCTGTATATTGACCCGATAAGTGGAATATATTACAAAGCTATACCTGAGCTTGGTATTCCTGCTAAACTGACCCGCCTTTGTCGAATGTCATTGACCAACGAGAAATCCGCACTGAAGATTGGTAAGGATCATACAGAATCATTTAATACGATCGCAGCCCCATGCAGGGCGACACCCTTCCATGGATCTCTTCAGCATTACAACGTGCTAGTCGCGTATGCTGATGATGTAGACATCATTGAGCGAAGCTTGCGAGAAGTTACTGCTGGATTTTCGAGTATCGATTTGGTATAAACCACGAACTGTTTCAATTGAATCCAGACATCGACGTAGTTATGCGAATTAAAATAAGGTAATTATACTGGTTATGTCAGGCCAAGAGGAATGGATCGAAGCGAACCAGTATGAAACGTATTTGAATGTGTACTCGAAATTCATCGACGAATATGGCGACCAAGGCTTAGCTGGAAAACCAGGGTGACTCTTCATCGTCGCGTATATCCGCTGATAAAAACGGCCCCAGCAACATATTGCAGTAAACGTGTACATATATGTTCAGCATGCATTGTTTTCATAAATTGTTCCTTCGTTGTCTGACACGGTATAGTTTTCAGCAGGTTTCAACAAACAAGACCACATTTGGGTCACTGAAACATATATTATAACCTGGTAATCGTTTGTGTTGTATTTGGACACAGGTATACTATATTTGCGCCAAGCTAGAACACTCCATATTTGCATGCAAACAACAAAAAATCAGATTATTCAGCGTTTGGGTGATTCTGATATTAAGGAATCCGATGGTTTGGACATTAATTTGTATAAATGTTATATATGAAGTGGCTACTGACGAATACATGCGTCTGGGATTTTAATGATACTTCATTCCAACTCATCTCCTTGATATAGACACTACTTAAATCCGGCCGAATTTGAATTATAATCCATACATATGGGAGGGAGCTTTAAAGTATTCTTTACAACATCTGAACCGGGTTCCGAAGTGGGCAAATACGATGGTCTCCTCTACTTATACTATTTCTATCGAACATAGCCAGGGTATGAGTTGTGGGTCATTGTTTTATCAATATTTTAATAGGACGTGTTCCTCTAGAATGCTCGACATTATTGCAGAGGTCAGCGAATTCCGCCGTACCACAACGTTTCCTCAAAATTCACAGAAAATGCATTCCTCTGGCGAATATATGTCGACTAATCTAAAACCTTCAATTTTCTCTAACACTTTCGACATCTGTAAGTGTAACTGCAATTCTCTCTTTACTTTTCTACACCCATCTTACTTTTGTGTAACCCTTAGAATAGGAAAACAAATAATAGAATTTGCTCCCTCGAAATTTCTTTGACACCACTGTGCGACCATATGATAAACTGTCGCCGTTCTAGTACATTTAAATGTTATATTGTGCACAACTTTGCCAACGCCTGAGTTTTAATCAACAACAGTTGCTCCTCTCTGTAGCAGGTCCATTTCTTCGCTGCCCTGTCACACTCTTGTATTTCCTCATTGTCAAGTAAATGATTTATGTTAAATTTCTTTGACTTAATAATTTATTTCTATCATCATAAACTTTACTTCTCAAGCTTAAGCAGATTATTTATGATTTACTTTAGATTTTTTTCTACTCAACTTCATAGTATACGAGTTTTATTTGTTCTCCTTTTTCCATACAATGGTTGCCAACCACCACTCGACCACCATTTCTCGAGTGAGTTGTATGCAGATTTATTTCATCACTTTTTGTTCTACTAGAAACGCAAAACTTGAACTGTGAAGTTCCATTCAAAAGTTTTATTGAAAAAGTTAAATTTCAGTGACGCTTTTTCTCGTTACCTCAATTTGTCGTGCACAGCCTACGGAAAAGGAAACAGTGAATAATGATTTTCTATCAAGAGTAAATTTATTATTGATTGCAAGCGGAAAGCGTTTTGTGTGAACTTTTACTTTCGTGATAGTTGGAAAAAATATATTTATAATAGATTTAAAACTTTCATCAAAAGAAGACATATTATTATAATGGTGAGAAGTTTAGTTTCCTGTTTTATATTTCCGATTTGCTATTTTGTCTGTGGATTATCCTTTCCCCTGCACTGTATTCTTAATGCTATATTTTCTGTAATATTCAATCCAACCTTAACGGATTTTGCCCAATTTTTCCTTGCGGAAGGAAACTAACAAAAAATTCTTAATATTCGCACTTACAAATTTTATCGGAAACATACCCTTGGGCATTAAGGACTTTCTTCTTGTAGTAGAAACTTTTCAGTTTTATGTAAATATTACAATATGTGTATGTACTTATTATGAAAACTTCTGGGAAAATTGTAAAGGGTGTCCGAAAATGAATGCATGATTCGAATATCGTGTCATGTGTGCGGTAAAAGGTTGCTGTTGAACAAAAAACAACAGCAAGTCAGCTGACAGTTAGGGTGATTAAAAATAAAACTCTAAATTAGCGAACTTTGCATTTTCATAGTTAGCAAGCATTTTAAAAATAATGAAGACATATCGAACAAAATCATCTTCAGCGATGAGGCTCATTTTCAACATGATGGCTTCGTTAGTCGACTAAATTGTCGCATTTGGAGTTGAGATACAACACGAGTGATTTTTGAGAAATAAATGCATCAACAGCGTTTAGTTAAGGTTTTGAGTTGGGGCCATCATCGGACAATTTTGCTGGTGCTCTGTTGCGACATAGCAACATAAAGTGACTGATATTGATGTGGTTTCAGTCAATGTTTCAATTATGTATGGGAAGTTCATAAAAAATGACTGACAAAGGTCAGGATCATCTTTTCAAGCGAAAAGTGGCGGTCTTTTGTTGAAATTATAGGCAATTCTTCTCTACTCCGAGACAAGTGCATTCTAAGATCCCTAATTACTGTGCCTGAATGAATCTAAACGTGCCTTACATCTCGACAAACAATTAAATTACATTCCATCTTGCATTACTTTTGGAACGCCCTTTATATACAATACACCTGATAGAGACGGGCGCGGGTTGCGCGTGCTTGTGAGTAGGATATATCTTTCTCCGTGAGTCCAATCGTTGCCTGATTGAGTGCGTGTGGTTACTATTATCGCGTGAATCACGCACATTTCCGAGGGTTTGATTTCATTTAACTTCTATTTTTTTTTTTTACTATTTTATAAGTAAAGGGTTTTTCAATAAGAGCGCTACAAAAGTTTTTTTAAATAAATAAAACCGGTTTTAGATACCAATGAAATTCTTTATTCCTGTGAAGTACGTTCGATGCTATTATGTATGGAACTCGATTTCTTTTGCATGGCCACCGCGGGCACGCTTGCAGAAGTCCAGACGCTGAACCCAATTTTGGACGGTTTTCAAGCATAAATCGGCCGATACTGCTACAATTTCACGTTCAATATTCGTACGAAGTTCATCAATCGTCGCTGGCTTGTTGGCATAGACCATAGACTTGACGTAGCCCTACAGGAAATAATCTAACGGCGTCAAATCGCACGACCGAGGCGGCCAAACGACTGGGCCATTTTGTGTGATAGCACGTTCACCAAACTTGGTGTCCAATAAATTGATTGTGGCATTTGCTGTGTGGCTTGTGGCGCCGTCCTGTTGGAACCACATGTTCTCCAAGTCCATATTATCCAATTGGTGCCAAAAATATTCGGTTATCATTGAACGGTAGCGATTCGCATTCACAGTAATGTGCCGGTCTTGATCATCACGGAAGAAGTACGGCCCAATGACGCCGCCGGCCCATAAACCGCACCAAACCGTATTTTTTTCGGGATGCAATGATGACTCATGGATTACGTGTGGATTGCTGTCTGACCAATAACGAATATTTTGCTTATTGACGGAGCCATTCAGCCAGATATGAGCCTCATCGCTGAAGATGATTTTCCGATGAATTCCGCTCTTAAAGTTGAGGCCACTGACTCCAAATTTCGGTAGTAAATTTTAATAATTTCGACTCGTTGTTGGCTCGTATATCTTTCCATGATGAAATGGCAAACCTTACTGAAGAGAAATGTCAAAAGAGCGGAAAAAAATATGGCGTCGTTTGCTGTCCCTATCGATTTACTTTTGTAGCGTCTCTGTTGAAAAACCCGTTATTTCTGAAGACTTCTTTCAAAACTTCGCTAATATTCTTCTGTATTCCAAGGAGTTCAGCTACAAGCGAAACTGTGTTTTCCACGTCTGGAAGTATACTATAGCTGATTTCTTAAATCAATCTTAAGTATTAATGTACTGACTTGGAAGTTTAATAGTCTCAAAAAATGGGACTGCGGCGCTGAATCAGTCATCCCGCATATTATTTGATTATCTTGATCATAATGGACGCTCAATAAGTGTTGTAAGTCAGAAAAGACATAAACGAAATAAAGGCAAAGTTGTGTCTAATTCTGCGTCTAATAACGTTATTGTAGCAAATTACGTGAATCACGCTTGTATACGCATGAATATGAGAAGAATTATATTTTGCCTACGTGAGCGTGCGTGAAAATATCTTCGTACGTGAGTGACCGTCTTTCTATTGTAAGCTTGAGTGCACGTAAACGAAAACGTACTCACGTGCTCATCTGTAAAGTAGTTCCTGAGGGTGTTTTTAATTTTCTTGAGTTCTAAAGCTGTGAGTAACCATACATTGAAAACATAACGTTTCGTCATATTTAGTGTGTTTATCTTCCTGCAATGAGCAGTTCCGTACATCCAACAATTTTCTCATTGTTGCAACAAAATATGTCAGACGAGATGTTTCTGACCATTTACGGTGGGTGCCTACATTTTGCACAGACTACGAATGGGGTTTCTGATTTGAAAATATTTTTCGTAGACTATGGTGATATAATATGACCTTGGGTTCAGAATCCACAGTGATCAAATGCAAAATGCCATAGCTGCGCTGTCGACTTGTGCCTGTGGCTGTAGCTTGGGTGTTAATCCGACGAAATCGGAATTAGGCCTTTTCACGCGTATGCGAAAGATTAAAGAATTTAGGAGACCGAGTCTAGACAGTGTAGAGTTATCTTTATCTTCTGACATAAAGTATATTATTATAGTTCTTGATCAAAAACTAGAGTGAATCGGAACACTGAGAGACCGATGTTGAAGCGACAGAATTTTTTTGTATGCTTGCCGAAATTCGATTGGTGGATGAAAAGGACTATGTTCGAAAACTGTACAGTGATTATATGCGACTAGTGTTCGTACAATTATTAAGTTAAACGGACTGCAGCGATGACCATCAGTGGAGACGCAGACGACGTTAGATATCAATCGCGATTTCACTGCTCTTGAAGCTTACACGAGAAGCGCTCTTCGTTTGAAACGTATAGTCAAAAAAACACGAACAAGAAATGTAAAAATCAATATTAAACAAAGTAATTTGGTTTTACATTTTAAATATTTATTATATGAATTTGAATTTTGTTGACCGATTTTGTTAGTTTTTGGTTAATGTATGAGAAATTCATACTACAAGCTGAAAAGTCATGAACATTTTTCGAATTAAAAAATTCTTGGTTTTTGTTGGAAATAATAGACAATTCAGTTTCAACACACACTCATTGGCGTGACTAGTTTCGAACTCCGTGACAAGTTCATCATCAGATGCCTAACTACTGTGCCTGAATTGATACCATCGGTTGATCATCAAACGTATATATACAAACTCAATTCTGTAATTCACATGTGCGAATTAGTATCGATCGAAGATCCCTAAGTATCAACATAACTGAAACGCCTATAATTCCAACAACAAGAATATGCAGAATTTTTCCACCATGTTCTTCTTTTCCTCGTGCACTCTCGCAGTGTTGCAGTGTCTTGAGGTGAGTTTTTAATCAATATCACAGAGTTGTATTTTTCCGTGGTATAGCATTTTTGAAGACCGTGCTAGTGTCAGTTACATTTATTTGAATTTGAATTTTGTTGACCGATTTTGTTAGTTTTTGGTTAATGTATGAGAAATTCATACTACAAGCTTACAAGTCATGAACATTTTTCGAATTGAAAAATTGTTGGTTTTTGTTGGAAATAATAGACAATTCAGTTTCAACACACACTCACTGGAAATTCAGGCACAGTAGTTAGGCATCTGATGATGAACTTGTCACGGAGTTCGAAACTAGTCATGCCAGTGAGTGTGTGTTGAAACTGAATTGTCTATTATTTCCAACAAAAACCAACAATTTTTCAATTCGAAAAACATTCATGACTTGTAAGCTTGTAGTATGAATTTCTCATACATTAACCAAAAATATTTATTATATATAATATATTTCCTCCATTCATCTCTGAGTTTCCTCTGTATTTTTTTTAAGCTCTTTTTTACTTTCTCGATCAGGCAATCTACATTTTTGTCCAGGTATCCGTTTCGGTAGACTTTTCCTTTTAATTTGGCCAAATGGTTGTATAGGTCTGAGTTGTGGAACGTTAGGAGGGTTGGTTTCTTTCGGTAAAAGATTAGTTTTTCTTCGACTTACATTTTCTGTCTATTTCTATTGTCTTTTTGGTGATGTTTTTTGATAAATTTATCAAGTTGTGGAATTCATTTTTCATTGTTAACCTTATCTGTAAAAATGAATGGGTTACTGATGTCGCGGTCACTGACCGCTAACCGCAACAAACCCTTTCTAGGAAACTTTTTTTTTCGAATGTACCTTGATTTTTGGGGTGCTTTACGTTCAGAAGTTTCAAAGTAATACTTCTCCTGCCATTAATTCCCGTCTACGGTGAAGTATGATTCGTCGTCCATCACATATTTGTATTCAGAGATTGCAGAGAAATAGTTTTGGGAAAGGAGACGCAGATTTGATTTTATAATTTTTCCTGTCTCTCAGTTGTTGCTGGTGCCAATTTTTTCTTACGTTTCACAACGTCCATGGACTCTTAATATTTTTTAATTGTGTTTTTGTGGCAATTACACTTTTTTCCCAACTCGCGAAATGATTTTGTACTACGACCTACATTTTCCGCTTTCAATTTACGATGAATTTTAGCATCTTGAAATCGACATCTCCTACCCGAACCCAGTTTTTGTTCAACACATTTCTTATTCTGGAACGAGTTAATTGTTTTATAAATGAATGTTGTTTTTTTAAATCCGCACTTGTTAAAATTAGGAACAATTTTGGTTTTTTTCGTGGATGAATTTTCTTCACAAAATGTATAGATTAGTTTTCGACGATGCAACTCGTTAGTGATATGTCTACTACTAATTGACCACTGCACCACATGGTAATAATTTCTAATAAACAGCATCATAGTACAGTTACACTTCAGAAAACTTGTGGTGTAGTTGTTGTTGTTTTGTGTTTTTGTAGTGTAGTTTTTGAATTGTTTAGGGCTCAACTAGGCGAGACTCTGCTCGATTCCAGGCCATAGTAATGACGCGAGGAATGTGGCAGAGGACTCTTATGGTAAAAGGGGTTGTACTACTACTGATCAGAGCTTGTACGCTTCTGGTGATCAACCAATGTGCTACCTGTATGATGTTTGGTTGGACGCGTGGCACGGCCAATGCCTCATTTGTAACGGATACGGACTGCAGAATTTCAAGGGATTGGGTCTCCAAAGTAATCGAGTAGGACTCAATTGCTACTGCTACTGGATAAGATTGGCATGCGGATATGCCACATGTGATTACGGGCCACTGCGATGTTGGAGACTTCAGTTGGACGTGGGTTAGTGATGCGATGGACAACTGTCGGTTGTGTGGAGAAATGGAAAAAACTGCGACCATTAAACACATTCTATGCCACTGCCCATATCAACAATATAGAAGGGTGCGCTTCTTTGGATGGTACTTTGTGTATCATCTGTGTGCCTTTCGGAGAGTAGACACTGTGGTCTTTTTTGGAGTTTAAACGGAATTTATACTGAGTTTATACGAACTCTACACGGATTTAACATGGCTCTATGATGGTACTGATGCCAGTAATATTTGGCCTCAATTACCACTGTTAATCAGGTATGCTGAACTTGTGTTTCTTGGACATACATTTATGGAGGACATAGGTATAATGTGTTGATAATGTATGGATCGTATTCGTTTATTAGACAAATTTTTGTGCGCAAATATTTCTTATTAAATGTTTGCGTTTATTTTTAAATAGTACATGATATCTCTTTGACACACCTCCTTCTCACCAAGGTTCACCTTGTATGCCCACTTTTCTATTATGAAACTATCCAACTGTGTATCTATTGGGGCTCACCCTTCTTTCTGTTCTTCAACATCACAGGATAATCGCAATGGGTCGTCGCCCCCGAAGGTAGTGAAATACGGCATGTACGACTGTCTATTCTTAATACGTGTCATAAACCTAACCAAATCTAACTTCTACAAGGGATTCCGTTGGGTAACCAGGTAGTTCTTCTATAAAAGGCTGCTCTAATGCTGATAGCGTGTAGACTATTCTGTTTATTATCTCCGGCTCGTATTTTCGAACGACGTTGCCCTATAATCCTAACATCACTATGCGTACTGCACCTTGAAAAAGAGTTTGCTTCATCACACATTTCCATAAAACATTCTGCTTTGCTTTGGTTTATGGTTGTTTCAGATCCGTTCTCGCTACATGTCCCCTGGTTAGGAAGTCTCGTTTTGATAAGGTCCTATGAAATAACCCTAGCTTTCAAACATGATTTAGGTAATTCCGACATGTTATCGTGTCACCAGAATGATTCTTTCCGTTACGGCTCTGAAATCTTGTGCCTGCCGACACATATACGCAATAGCTTACTGTACAAGACGAACGGCAACGGTTTTATTACGATACCAACGAAGAAAATGAAAGCTAAAAACAGCCAGCAAAAATTAACATCTATAAATATTAACAGTCATCGGACAGAAATGCAAAATATCACATTAGTTTCAACTACACATATGCAGTTTCATTTCTGTTGTGTGTCCTCATGACGCCGAGTTTTTTTTTATTTCCCAAGTTGGTCCAACGTTTGATTAACTTTAATTTTGTAACAAAATTAAACCACATTCGAGTATGTCCATAATATTTAAGCACACATTTCTGTAATGGAAATATATTTCCCACACAATGAAATCTAATATTCCTCTTTCTTTTCTTTTTGCTTGCAGACTCAGAATTAGAAGAATTTGAAACACCAGCTCGTTATCGTCCCGACTCACTGAGTGCCCTAAGTCGTGCAACCCGCTTTACAGAAGATGAAATCAAGCGAATTTATCGTGGTTTTAAGGCTGAATGTCCAACGGGTGTGGTGAAGGAGGACACATTTAAAGTGATTTATTCGCAATTTTTTCCACAGGGAGGTTCGTGCGGTACAGTATAAAATGTTTTGTTAACACTTTTGCTATGAATTTAGTTACTAATGCCTGCCTCTCCATACGTTTCTCTTTTTCTTTACTCTCGTTCCTTCGTTACTGTCCCAAATCATTTCGATGTGTATTCATTTACCATGTGTATTAGTAATATACATCATTATTTGTATGTGTATGCGTGCGTGAGCAAGTGCTTGTGCGTGTGTTAGCTTTAAATGCATACTACTACAAAATTTAGAAATGTATTGAAAAATGATCAGTAGACATTCATGCTAAAGAATATGTCGTTGTATTTGTTGTTATATTTCGATGTAAATTAATGTCATTAACTGTGCATTTCATTATCGGCTTTGAAATCATTTGAGATTAATTATATAGTTATAATTTTAAGTGCAATTATTACATTATTACATTTAGCTTTAATTTATAATAGTAGTTACTAAGATGTCTGAGTAATCATTGATTAAATTAGTTGATACATGCCCTTAAACTAACCTAACCTATTAAAACATTTTACTCTGAAATATACTTGTACTTTATACCATAAGGCCATTTTCACCTGAGCACCCCTGAACTCTATTTTAATTGAATGTACTTTATTTTGTTCTTTGTATTGAAATCACATTAAATTTAAATTCTCGATCCAGCCGATTCTTACACAATCCAGTGACTGAAAATTAGCAAACAAATTTATTGATATTTGCCTGTCCAATAGTGTTGGCTTACAATCAACCACCAACTTATGTTGTACAACATGGAACTGGATTTCGCAATGCGTACCGCGCTTAAGTGCTTGCGATATTTTCTTTTACAGGGTACTTATTGACTTTAACTAACAGCCTGTTTCTGTAGGTCGATTGAAAATCAGAAGTACGAAAGACAGACGAACGAACGAGTTTACAATTTTGTTTCTACAAATTGTATGAATATAAATATTAAAAAAAAGCACACGTACCCGTTCGTTGGCTTATGAGGAAACTCTATTACCAGTACCAGGGACCCATAATAATGATTAATTTCGTATTATTCCAAAAATATTGATTACACTGTTGTTGTCGAAAAATGTATCAGTGTTCTAGTAAATTTTCAACAGAGACGCTACAAAAGTAAATCGATAGGGACAGCAACCGACGCCATATTTTTTACCGCTCTTTTGACATTTCTCTTCAGTCAGGTTTGCCATTTCATCATGGAAAGATATACGAGCCAATAACGAGTCGAAGTTATTAAAATTTACTACCGAAATTTGGAGTCAGTGGCCTCAACTTCAGTGGCCTCAATCATCTTCAGCGATGAGGCTCATTTCTGGCTGAATGGCTTCGTCAATAAGCAAAATATGCGTTATTGGTCAGACAGCAATCCACACGTAATCCATGAGTCATCATTGCATCCCGAAAAAATTACGGTTTGGTGCGGTTTATAGGCCGGCGGCGTCATTAGGCCGTTCTTCTTCCGTGTTGATCAAGAACGGCACGTTACTGTGAATGCGAATCGCTATGATAACCGAATATTTTTGGCCCCAATTGGATAATATGGACTTGGAGGACATGTGGTTCCAACAGGACGGCGCCACAAGCCACACAGCGAATGCCACAATCAATTTATTGGAAACCAAGTTTGGTGAACGTGTTATCTCACGAAATGGCCCAGTCGATTGGCCGCCTCGGTCGTGCGATTTGACGCCGTTAGATTATTTCCTGTGGGGCTACGTCAAGTCTATGGTCAATGCCAACAAGGCAGCGACGATTGATGAACTTCGTACGAATATCGAACGTGAAATTGCAGCAGTATCGGCCGATTTATGCTTGAAAACCGTCGAAAATTGGGTTCAGCGTCTGGGCTTCTGCAAGCGTGCCCGTGGTGGCCATGCAAAAGAAATCGAGTTACATACATAATGGCATCGAACGTACTTTCACAGGAATATAGAATTTCATTGGTATCTAAAACCGGTTTTGTTTTATTTAAGAAAACTTTTGTAGCGCTCTTATTGAAAAATCCTTTATATACATTGCTATGTTCGTACATACGCTATACACAGTGTGAAGCTGCAAACAGAAGCTGCAAAACAAAAACATGCCAAAAAAGGGCATATATTCGATAAAAAAAAAACAATTTCGTAAACCACTCATATTCGAACACCCTTACCCATAGGGATAGGAGTATATATCATTTGATACATAAAAAAATTGTAACGCATAGAAGAAGTCAGAAGTTGCGCTATTCCCGTATGTCTGTATGCCGTGCTGGCTGGTCAACATGGTAACTGCCGTAAACCTTTAAGAACCACAATGAAATTTTGTCATTGCCTATTTTTTAACCAAACTTACGATAGTTTGGGATTGAAAATATGTGTTCTGAACAGGGTTTAAATTTGCTGGCTGATATTCATTGCTTAACTGATACACTGACTGTGACTGCGCAAATGATTCGAAAAAACTGGCATAAAACCGCACGCACAAAAAACTTTTTTCTCTGCGCTTGGTTAGCAAGAGGCGACCGACGTCGTTGTCCAAACTGTAATCGATTTTCTCTTCGTCATTGCATATCTCAGGTACCAGTAGCGCGGAAAAATTATATCTCTATACTCCCAGCATGCAGTGCACATCTGCAATGAGATTTCCGTCCTTGTCTTTATAGCACGAACTTTTGACTTTTCGAGCTTCGTTCTTCCTCCTGTATGTCTCAATTTTCTCACTATCGCGTTGGTTTCTCGCGAAACCAAGTACGGTCATTGCAGCAGTTTTTATAGAGTCGGAAATGGGTTTCCACTGCGCATAATGATCGACATCGGGATCAATTGCGAGAGTTTCCTTGTGTAGGCTCTAGCTACATCTGGTAATTTCAGCTTTCCGATGTCTCGCTTTCTCTGTGTCCCGTTTCGCACGATTTTTCCGCTACTTAATCTTGTGCGAACCTTTGCTGCTACCAGATAGCCCCTCTAATCTCCCGTACGTCCATTACACTGGCTGAGTGCCTTCCATCAATTACCACGTGATCAATTTGGTTCTTCGTTCTTTGATCAGCGGATACCCAAGTAGCCTTGTGGATGTCTTTATGCTGGAATCTTGTACCACTAATGCCCATGTTTTTTTGCCGCGGTAAAGTCAATCCGTCTCATACCGTTTCTGGAACTGTCAGCATGTAGACTGAAATTGCCAACAGTTAGATGAAACACATTCTCCCTGCCTTCTTTAAGATTAAAATTTTCTAGTACAATATTTATGTCATGGCCAGGGCAGCGGTCACACGTTTCCTCTACGTGCTCATAGAATATGTCTTTGGCATCATCATCTTCCTCTTCTGTTGGGGAAATATACAAATATTTCGCTTTTATGAGGATTGTGGCTCATGGGATTGAACCCAGAGACTAGGTGTCGCAGTCTTTTACCAACTACAAATCCGGAACCAAATTCATGTTTTTTCTCATGGCACTGTAGTACATGTCGCAGTTTCTTTTCTTGTGCAGCCATGTCCTGTCCCACGCATTTCCTGGATTGCGGTATTGTCAGCCTTATAACTTTCGAGGGCATCTGGCAAATGGATACTTGCACCGGATCTACATATATAGAGTTCTCACATTCCAGGTGCATTTCCGTAAATCGTGGTCCTTATAACGTTTGCGGGGGTCGTCTACAAATAGGGGTTGTTTATTTTTTCTCTTCCGTTTTTGTATTTTTACTGTGGTGGGGGGGTGTTTCTGTTTTCTCTTTCTTTTTTGAATTTTCACTCCCATTATGAACGGTGGCGGGAGGCAAACCCAGTCCACCGGGTTTTTGCATTTTACCTACTGCCAGGATAGTTGATCGCAGCCGCCGATTATAGATCAGACGCTGACCAGGATGCAATATGTCAAACCTGGATTTTCTTCTTTTGGTTTTTTATCCGCCGTTGTCACATATGTTTGGCTCATCCGCCTTTTAAAGGACAAAAGAATATGCCCGATAGCTTGATGAGCTTCAGAGACATCAGTCACCTACTAAGCCTGAGTGTTTTATTTCCTGTATTCAAAAAGGGTGATCCGTGTGTCTGTTCCAACTATCGCAGTATTAGTCTTTTGTCCATCGAGTATAAGGTCTTGTCGAGCGTATTATGTGAAAGACTAAAGCCAATTATTGAAAACCTGATTGGACTTTATCAGTGTGGTTTTAGACCACGCAAGTCCACGACTGACCAAATATTCACGCTACGCCAAATCCTGGAAAAGACCCACGAAAAGCAAAGCGATACATACCATCTTTTTGTCGATTACAAAGCTGCTTTCGATAGCCCCAGACCGGGAAAACTGTACGAAGCTATGTCTGAACTTGGTATTCCGGCAAAACTGATCCGCCTCTGTAGAATGACGCTGACCAACCCCAAATGAGCAGTGAAAGTGGGTAAAGACCTCACTGAACCATTCTGTACCAAGCGAGGACTTAGACAAGGCGACACACCTTTTTGAATTTTCACTGCCATTATGAACGGTGGCGGGAGGCAAACCCAGTCCACCGGGTTTTTGCATTTTACCTACTGCCAGGATATTTGATCGCAGCCGCCGATTATGGATCAGACGCTGACCAGGATGCAATATGTCAAACCTGGATTTTCTTCTTTTGGTTTTTTATCCACCGTTGTCACATATGTTTGGCTCATCCGCCTTTTAAAGGACAAAAGAATATGCCCGATAGCTTGTTGAGCTTCAGAGACATCAGTCACCTACTAAGCCTGAGACACATCAGTGATCGCATAACCAATCAGGCTGTTCATTTATTTTCGCCTTCTCACTCTAGCTAGCTAACGGAGGTTTTCGATAAAGCCATTGCCCAGGACATACTGCGTGGAAGTAGTGAGCTGCTTGGACTGCCCAATGGAGGAATCATTTCTGGCGTCTCCCAAGTGAATGGCTATCAGAAACTTTCTTATTATTTATTCAAGCGATTTTGTTATATTGGCGATTTTAAAAATATTAAAAGACAAGTGTCATTATTTTCTTGGTTAATACTTTTTATTTTATTCCAACAAAAAACAAAGAGAATGCAAAGAAACAGAAACATGTGCATACATACATTGTTATGTTCGTACATAGGTTACACTTGTTCACACAATTTTCGTTGCTCTCTTAATTTCTCATATGTATATACATGCGACATTATTCTCTGAGAGTGCTCCGCATCCGTGTTTTTTATCGTAGTCTGACAATCTGTGTGTCGGAGTCGGACAAATCTTTGTTCTATATAGGAGTCGGTCACCCTTATCATTTAGCGGTATGAAAAATAGATTTTGGCCGATTCAGTGACCTGTTATTTCGGAGGACTTTAACGCCAAACAATCTGTGTGATCGCAGTCGGCCAATGTAACACAACAAAAATGTTGCAAATTTGAGGTCTTTATAAACAGCAGTTCGTAGTGTAAATAGGTCTCAAAATGTTCAAATTGAAGAGTCGAAGAGCAATACGCTTCCAGTTAAACATGGAGTTTCATAGGGGAATATGTTGGGTCCCTTGTTGTTTAAAATCTATATAAATGATTTGAAAAGCATAAAGCTCAATTGGCGGTTGTTTATGTTTGCTGAATATGTCTGCTGAATATGTCTGACGCAGCAAATTTTTTAAGAATTTGGTCGCATAAAAAGTTGTCCTTAAACAAGACCAAAGTTAGAAGATTTAAGCCTTATGTCAGCAGGAATGATGTAAATATCTCTGTTTACGTTGATGGAAAAGCCTTAACTGAATGTGAGAGTTTCAAGTATCTTGATATGACCGTCACGTATATCACATTGTGGGATGATGACGATAATGAAATTATGGCTAAGATTTCATCGGCTACTGAACTTCTAAATAAATTTAAGAACAAGCTCAGTACTGAAACTAAGTTAATGATTTACCAATCCTTAGTACAATCAAATGTTACTCACCTACCTGTTACATATCTGCGTGGAAGACAAGTGGTAAATTAAAATCTCTATAATCAGCCCAAAAGAAGGCATTGAAAGTTGTAAACAATTTACCATTAAGATATCCCTCACTGGATTTGTATAAACGCGGGGCAAAAACAATGTTGCAAATTCGAGGTCTTTATAAACAACAGTTCTTAATGTATATGTTCAAGTCCATACGAGGTTTAGCCTCAATATCCACAGTATTTAGCCAAAACTAACGCGTACAGGACGAATTACAAGGAAAGCCGACAGTATTGCAGTAAAAAGTTGAATTGATTTTAGAAAGTAACGTATTGTGAATAAGTAATTGTGATTGTGAATAAGTTTTCGTAGAATAGAAAGAGCGTAATTAAAATGAATTAGTTAATTAATTTTCTAGGGATCTCTCAAATAAAACGCTTGCATTTAAATTAGAAATGGTGACATTTAATTTTGACACTTAATTTGACATTTAATTTTATCACCATTTTTAATTTAAATGCAAGCGTTTTATTTGAGAGATCCCTAAACAATTAATTAACTAATTCATTTTAATTACGCTCTTTATTGAAAGTATCTAGATCATTGTTGTTGAAGTGCTAAGTAGGCGGACCATTGTACAACCCCATCATGAAGAAGAATATACTTGTTGAGGGAGGCTAAGAGAAAAATTATTTTCTAGTTTTTAGTGCATTTATAAATAAAACACTGTAACTTATTTTTTTTTAATTATTTTTTTATTTTTAATTTTTTAGTAAATAAATTTTTAATGTTTTAATATTTTTTTTTCATATTCATGTATTGTCATCCAAATCTGACAAGTGTGCAAAATTTTAGTTGGATTGGTCAACTGCAACTGTGTTAAAAATGAGTTACTAGATTTGAACAATACAGACTGACAGACAACAAAGCAAGTTAAATAAAACACTGTAAAAATACACTCGAGTTATAATCAAAAAGTGCAAATTTGTTTCAGGGCAACCATTGTACAAATACACGATAGTATCAACAGGCATTTTTTTTTTATGGTTGTGGACATGGCTTCTGTCAAATTCTCCACAGCTATATACCAACAACAAAAGTACAAAAACAAAATACATATTTTTCGGCAGTTGGCAAGTGACAGGGTAAGAACATCATCAAATCAAATCAGCTGTTCTAACAATAAAACCTCGATCATTTCCACCATGAGACAAACACACAAAGCCTTTCACATTCGCGCGTGTTTATTGCTGTGTATACCAACTTTTTGAAAGCAGGCATCGTGACCTTACCTAAATGAGGGTGGTTGTTATTTGATATCATTGTTATCATCAGTGATGGTAAATGTGGTGAATTTGTAAACAAATTCTAAACCTATTTTTCAAAATTCCATCACTGATACTAGACTGCATAGACTAACTGAGCGAAAGTTTTTAAGGCAGGTGGCGAAGGCCTGCTAGCCCACATGCATCGACTTATATGCGGTATATGGCTGGGGGAATCTATGCCCGACGATTGGAGTCTCAGTGTTTTATGTCCTGTATTCAAAAATGGTAAACCGTGTGTCTGTTCCAACTATCGCGGTATTAGTCTTGTATCCATCGAGTATAAGGTTTTGTCGAACGTATTATGTGAAAGACTAAAGCCAATTATTGAAAACCTGATTGGACTTTATCAGTGTGGTTTTAGACCAGGCAAGTCCACGACTGACCAAATATTCACGCTACGCCAAATCCTGGAAAACCCCCCCAAGAAAAGCAAATCGATACATACCATCTTTTTGTCGATTACAAAGCTGCTTTCGATAGCTCCATACGGGGAAAACTGTACGAAGCTATGTCTGAACTTGGGATTCCGGCATAACTGATCCGCCTCTGTAGCATGACGCTTACCAACACCAAATGAGCAGTGAAAGTGGGGAAAGACCTCACTAAACCATTCTGTACCAAGCGAGGACTTAGACAAGGCGACACACTTTCGTGCAATGTCTTCACCATCTTAATGGAGATAATAATGAGAAAGGCTGCAGTAAATACGAACAAGACCATTAACACGAAAAGCCATATGTTGCTGGCGTATGCTGACGACATTTGCGGGAGGTTACTGCAGTATTTTCAAGAATCGAAAAGGAATCAGCGAAGTTGGGTCTTGCTGTTAATGAGGGCAAGACAAAATTGATGGTGTCAACGACTAGAGAAACCTCTCGACTTGGTCCGCACATGAACGTTGACAACTGATTTAATTTTAAAGTGGTAGATCAATTTGTCTACCTTGGATCCGCCGTGAGTAAGGATAACAACGTCAGCCTGGATAGATATGAGAATTGTGCTTGCAAATATATGCTATTTTAGGCTCAGCAAGCAGTGTAGGACCAAAGCCCTCTCTCGACGGACAAAAGTCCAGCTATATCAGACTCTCATTTTACCTCTCTTGACATATGGGTCATATCGCAAGCGGATGAAAAACAGCTGGGAGAGAAAAATTCTCCGTAAAATTATGGTCCTGTTAGAGAAAACGGCGAGTGCCGACGTCACTGGAACGCAGAGCTGTATACTCTATATTCTGAGGTGGACATAGCTAGGCAAATCAAATTAGGCCAATTGCGTTGGCTAGGCCATGTTATCAGAATGGATGCAGATGTACCAGTGCGGAAGGTTTTCGATAACATACCCGATGGAAGCAGGAAATGAGGACGACCAAGACTCCGCTGGGAAGACCAGACAGAAGAATCCTTCCGAATCCTTGGTGTTATCAATAGTCGAGGAAAGGCGAAGGATAGAGCCAGTTGGAAGAATATGTTGAAATTTGTTTAATTAATATGTGTAAGACGTCTGACCTCATGAGGTTGTAAAATAGTCAACAAAAGTAAGTACAGTAAGACTAATCGAGGAAGTGTCGAAGCAATTTGATTTCTTCCATGCTTGGTTATGCTCTTGGCTCGTTTAACCTGTATTTTATCCGAATATGAATTTCGAATCCCGGTGGTTCATATTTATGTTGTGTGTTCTTCTTGACACCACTTGAATTGAAATAATACGGTCCTGCTTGGTTTTTGTCTATTCATGCGGTTAGTAGAACATGCTGATTGAGGAGGCACGATGGGTGGTGCACGTCGGTTCGATCCCTCATCTCCACCTTACATTTCTTTCAACGTCGGTCACATAGCTTAGTGACGACGACAATATCGTGTAGTTAGCTATGAAAGAGGTTCTCAAAATACCGTTCGGTACCGGTGTAAAACTATAAGTATATGACCCAAAACTAGAAACTAGAATAAAAATTAAATTATTTAATTTTCTCAATTCTAAATGAAATCTACACACCGTTCTATGTAATATAAAGTCCATCAAAACTTCTGTATTTAGATTTCACCAAAAATTAGCTTAAGTTAGACAAATTTTTGTTGTGCTAAATATTGCTTGTTATGTTATTTAAAAACTATCTAGCGCTTTCCATCTGTCTGTATGTTGCAAATACGCCAGCGTCCAAACGAATTAACTCGAATGGTTGAAATTGTCTAGCCGTATGTCTTATAGTAACAAAATCGGAGCAGAGGATAACAATTCGTATATAAACTAGAAAAAATATATTATTATATACGTTCGCTCATTATATCGCCCAATAAGAGGACGTGATCGTAGGTTCGTGGTAGCGCTCATTGGACCAAACAGTCAAATACTGATAACCCTGGAATTATACTAGGTTTGAGGATTCTTAATTGTGTAGAAAAAAATGTGTATCATGCGAAGAATGGGCCGTATGGCGGTTCATACCCTACTGCTATTAGCGTAAAGATATCGGGATTAGGAGTTAATATTAAGTTTTTCGAACAATTCAGCATATAACTTGATCCTATCTGCCTAGTGATCCTGAAATTTGTGGCATTCATATGTCTGCGAACTTGGGATTTAAGCATGAGCGTACATTTAGAAGGAGCAAACCTCCATGCTCCTCATCCAGTGAGACACCGAAGTTAGCTCACAGTATAGTTGTGACGAATTTCTGAATTCGTTTTCATTCTCTCTGGCTTCTGTTAAGATACTCAGATAAGTTGACGACAATACAATATCTGGCAAACAACAAGTGTATATAATTTTGGACAGTCATTTCTGTTTGAATGAGAATTGTCACTTAGACTTTGCCTGTTGTGCAGAGTAGTCGACAACAATTTATTATGGACCGTTTAACGTACCAACAAAGCGTTCAAGTTATTAAATAATTTTATCTAAATAATCGTTCAATTGTAAATACACGAAGAACTTAGCGGGATTTTTGGGTTTAAATATCACAGTGCAATACATAAAATGCAAACTCGTTCTTGTTTGAAATTTCTCGAAGTATTTACTTATCGAAACTAACAAACCCCTAGTTGGGTTTTGCTAGTTTATCTGCTGTTTGGATTTTACAGTCCCATGTATATTTTGGGTAAAACTTAATTTTTCGGAATAACATGCAATTTTTGTCACGGCTATATCTCGGAAACCAATTGCAATTTTGTTTTAATGTCTTCGGCGCAATTGTAATTATAAAATAGGAGAAAAAAGTGTCGAATATACTAACCTCAAACAACTGCATAAAATGCCTCAAATTTACATTAGTTTTAATTTCTCTTAAATCCTTTTTCACCATTTTCGTCCCATATTCTCGACAAGAATTGCTGTTTGGGTTGCATAATAATGAGTATTTAAAGTTTCTATTTCAACTCAATCAATTTTAAAAACTTTCCCCTGATGTTATGTATCAAATATCAGATTGAAAATGAAGTACATAGTAACACACGTGTCTTATATGACACGGATTTGGCAAACCCCTGCTTACAATACTCATATTAGTCTTCGGAAAGTCATATGAAATTTATGAATGTTTTTAATAAACTGTAGGGTGTTTGAATTCTCGTGAAATTTATGAACAAAGGGTGAAAACGAAATATACAATACTGGTCCAATTGTACGGAAAAAACCATATGAAATTTATGAATCTTTCTTTTTTTTGGATTCTTAGAATTACAAAAAATTAAGTAATAAACAGTAGAGTATTTATGATTGAATTCTCATGAAAATCACACACAAAGGGTGAAACCCAAATTATCGTACTCTATCAAGGAAGCAGGTATATACACCACACTTGACAATGACACGTATTCAGAAATCACTTTCAGGAAAATTTTGCATACAATTTTTTCCAGGTACTTCAGTAACAAGTAAAGTATTAATGATACAGTAGTGTATCTATGATTGAATTCTCATGAAATACAATTTCTGCATCACCATTTTGATGAGTTCTCACACCAATTGCCCACCGAATCGGACGGACAAGGAGAGCGATTCCACCAGGTCACTATGGCAATGGAAAAACGATACAAAGGGAAAAAGCTGGATGCATTGCCTGCAGACGTTTGTTGGTGGTGTCATAAGGTATCCCAATATGAAGATGAAGATGCAGGATTTGAAGGAAACACCGAAAGAGATATGCCATTGAATGTGATATCAAGTTCAGATTATGATGATGACTCAGATCATGGACCCGAACCAGCATCGAAAAACCCAATAGCATTAACCTCACAGTCTTCACCGAGAGCATCAACTTCAATGGACATTGATTAATTTATAATTTCCGTCTTTTGTCACATATCTCGAATTTTCGATGTAAATAACAAATGGAAAATGAATATTTTTTTTTTGTGATGGAAATAAAGTTAAGAAAAGATATCTTTGTGGTAGTTTACGAGATATGTGTTAAAAATTTTAGTTTTCGTGTGAAAAACCGGTATGGAAGTCCCCTGTTTCGCAGCTATGTGTCGAAAATGGTGCAAAAAGATAGAAAAAATTAAACTTTTCCGAAATTTTTGCAATTTTGAGGCACTAGATGCAGTTTTTTTGACATTAGTTTGTTCTTGTGCCGGATATACTTGTTATAAGAATATCATGTTCTTCGGAGTGTTTACGATTTTGGAAAGATATACATGACGCAATAATATCCGAACATCAGCTAAACTGACAAACCCCAAGTAAACCCAAAAAAGTTTTGTTAATTTCGATAAGAACTTCGGGAAATTTCACACGAGAAGGAGTTTGCACTCGATGACTTTAAAAATGTTGCTTAGTGTAATGCGCCGAGCAAGTCAATCATTCAGCGTATTGTAAAGAATTTTGAAACGTTGCATACACTGGGAGATAAAGTGAAGTCTGGCCGAACACGTAGCGTACGTACGGCACGAAATGTTGCTGCAATGAGGGACAATGTTGATGACAGCCCAGACAAGTCAGTTATCTAGACATCGTGCACAAGAATTTCAAATGTCATCGTCAACTTTGGAAAATTACCATCTGCGCAGACGGAAGTAGAGTAAAAAGGTTGAAAAAAACATCGGCCTGGAACATTTGTATTTACCCGCATATGCCTCATCGACTCTCGATGGCCCGTTTGTGCGAACATATGGCCTCTGTGACTGTACTGATCAAACTCACATAGTTAAGTTTGAAGCTGAGTTTTCCGACCTAGATAATTTGCACTACAATTCAGGCAAATTTCCATTATACCTAGAGACAATGGCTTATTATGCGAATCCTTCTGGTACATAGTACGAGCTCGGTTTCTCTGGATTTACTTCCAACCCATTCTATTTGCCCATTTAGATAGTCGCCTGACATTCTGGTAATTGTAGTTTGGCTGGCAGTAAAATGTGTTCTAGTAAAATGTCCTGCATATCATAAATTATGGCAAGAATCTGGACAAAAAATGTATATTAAATATTTTCCATGTAGGGAAGGAGGAGAGCTTCTCACAATCAGAACGCCCACTCAGTGATTGGCACCTACAGTTTAACACTGATTCCGATAGGTATTCTGAGAAAGTGTTTCATGGCATGGCGTCGTCGTCTATAAGAGAGGTGGACATCGTCGATCGAAATCAAGTGCTCATGTACATGAGTCACGCAGACTTACTATTGCAACACTGTCCTTTTGATATAAAACTCGAACCCCTTGGCTGAATTAGCTTGGGGGTATATTTAAGGTATGTATGTTTAAGAATCACTTTAAAAGAAAAATTTTCATTTTTCACAACTTTCTTATCTTTTATTAACATACTTTACTATATGAAAAGCTTTAACCTAATCTAGTATCACAGTTACTTAAGTAAAGTAAAATCACTGAAGATATGAAGCTTTGTTTTTAGATTAGGGCATTATTTTTAGATTAGGGTATTCGGTATTAAGATTTTGCGATATATCAAAAGTCAGTTGCTTAAACCATGGCCTTTTAAAGGGCTTTATGTCAGATATTTTTTCTGCAGTTTTTTTTTTGCAATATTTTGTTGCAAACTGAGCTAGCGATTAACTAAATACTAAGATCATATATGTTACGAAATGTAATGAATTTACGACTCATGGAATCATTACAACATAATGAGTTTCTGTGTAATAAAACATTTCAACTGATCCATGTATGAAAGCGTGCGATGTGTACACTTTTACCCTTACTCCTATACCAACACACCTATACAACTATGGATGCTATAGGCATTTAATGCCGCGCCAACAGATGCTGGCATATTGACACACATAAAGGTTATTCTAGCACTCATACATCATGCTCTTCAGTCCATTAGTAACATTCAGAGGAAAAACATCAAATTTGTTTCGTTTTTTTTACTCTCAATTGCAGGATGAGCTTGAATTTGTGAATGGAATCATATGAGTCTGTATATTTGCAGATACATATGTACTTATAGGAAAACGACGACATCATGTATATACGTATCTACAAAAAACAACATTCATATGATATCAAAAAAAAAAAACAGATACATATGTACATAATACGATTATCCACAGATATACATACATTCCAAGTCTACATGATGTTCAGACATGTTTAACAATACATTTTACTTAACATACAAACAAAAAATCACATCAAGAGAAACATGTTTTTATACAGAAATTGAGGAGGGTCTTATGAGGACGATTGAACTTATAAATCTTCTATGGGATAAACAGATATTTTGGATTTGTATACACTGCTATGTGATATATGTATCTATGGGACTATAGACGGCGATGTGTTTCGAGATTTGCATGTAAATATGAAAAATGCAGCAAATCGCATAAGCAAAATTGAGAATACTTTCCAACAAACAAACCACTTTGTGGTTAAAATTGCTTATGCTGATGCTATTAATTAACCATAATTATTATGGTTATTATGATTATCATTATTGCACGTTAAAATCAGTCTTCAAACGGAAACGGAGCACAAAAAATCAATTTAGGAACCACATGATTGAACCAAAAAAAAAATGGTTTTGATTCCGAATTTGCCTCGATGATTTTCTTTTTGTGTACGGACATCAACAACCTGTTCAGATCAAGTGTCTTGCATAATTTAGGCAAAATATCTTACTTTTACTTTTATTGACTATTTTACAACCTCATGAGGTCAGACGTCTTATACATATTAATTAAACAAACAAATTAAACAAATTTCAACATATTCTTCCAACTGTCTCTCTCCTTTGCCTTTCCACGACTATTGGTAACACCAAGGATACGGAAGGATTCCTCTGCCTGGTCTTTCCAGCGGAATCTTGGTCGTCCTCTTTTCCTGCTTCCATCGGGTATGTTATCGAAAACCTTCCACACTGGTGCATCTGCATTCATTCTGATAACATGGCCTAGCCAACGCAATTGGCCTAATTTGATTCGCCTAGCTATATCCACGTCAGAACATAGATTATATAGCTCTGGGTTCCAGCGACGTCGGTACTCGCCGTTTTCTCTAACAGGACCATATATTTTACGGGGAATTTTTCTCTCGTATACTCTCAGGTGTTTTTCATCCGCTTGCGATATGACCCATGTTTCGAAGGCATATGTCAAGACAGGTAAAATTAGAGTATGATATAGCTAGACTTTTGTCCGTCGAGAGACGGCTTTGTTCCTAAACTGCTTGCTGAGCCCAAAATAGCATATATTTGCAAGCACAATTCTCCTATCTATCTCCAGGCTCTATCTCAAGGTAGACAAATTCATCTACCACTTCAAAATTAAATCGGTTGTCAACGTTGAAGTGCGGACCAAGTCGAGAGCTTTCTTTAGTCGTTGACATTTGTCTGGCCTTCATTAACAGCAAGACCCACCTTCGCTGATTCCTTTTCGATTCTTGAAAATACTGCAGTAACCTCTCGCAAATTTCGCCCAATGATGTCTATGTCGTCAGTATACGCCAGCAACATATGGATTTTCGTGTTAGTTGCAAGCACAATTCTCCTATCTATCTCCAGGCTAACTTTGTTGTCCTTGTTCACGGCGGATCCAAGGTAGACAAATTCATCTACCACTTCAAAATTAAATCGGTTGTCAACGTTGTCGAGGGGTTTCTCTAGTCGTTGACACCATTAATTTTTTCTTGCCCTCATTAACAGCAAGACCCAAATTCGCTGATTCCTTTTCGATTCTTGAAAATACTGCAGTAACCTCTCGCAAATGTCGCCCAATGATGTCTATGTCGTCAGTATACGCCAGCAACATATGGCTTTTCGTGTTAATGGTATTGTTCGTATTTACTGCAGCTTTTCTGATTATTATCTCCATTAAGATGTTGAAGAGATTGCACAAAAGTGTGTCGCCTTGTATCAGTCCTCGCTTTGTACAGAATGGTTCAGTGAGGAGTTACCCCTCTTTTACTGCTGATTTGGTGTTGGTCAGCGTCATGCTACAGAGGCGGATCAGTTTTGCCGGAATCCCAAGTTCAGACATAGCTTCGTACAGTATTCCCCGTTTGGGGCTATCGAAAGCAGCTTTGTAATCGACAAAAAGGTGGTATGTATCGATTTGCTTTTCTTGGGTCTTTTCCAGGATTTAGCGTAGCGTGAATATATATATATATATTAATTCATTGCAATTTCTCTCCACTTGTTCCTCCAAGCTTCTGCAGGCATTTTTCCAAATAATTTTTCCTGGAAAGTACTGATTGTCTTATTCTTCCGCTCATTCGAGTAAGTCGTCGAATACTTACGCCCTGTATATATATAACCATTCTACTAATCTGGCCAAAACAATACCGTAATTTCTTTTGACTCTTTGAACCACATTGAGGTAGTAATATAAGTCTCAGAGCTCGTGATGCATACGACATCATTTTAAGGAAAAGGATTCTCTCGAAGATTCTCAGTTTTATTTCATCTGTTGCGACCCGGGTTTCAGCACAATAAAGCGACGCCAATGTTAAAAGAGCCTGGTAAAGCTGAAGTTCTTTTTTCAATTAATGGTTTTATCTCTCAACTGATTGCTTATCTCGAAAGCACGGTTGTCCTATTCATAACCACGGTTCTCCCATTGACTTCCAGGCTGACATTGCCGTTTCTGTTTGCGTCGGATCCGAGATAGGTAAACTACTGATCTTCAACTTAAACTGTAAGAAATACACGAAATAAATTAAATTTGTGGATCAATTTGTGAACGAGTTCGTCAATCCGGGTCCTTATTGGGCAAAATAACTAGTGTAAATGCACATCCAGTGCTTTCAGTGTACTCGAACAACTGTCAGCATAAACTTAGTACTTCTTTTCTCATAATTTAGCATAAAGGCCCCGTTATGAAGGCTTTGATTGCTTGGCTGAAGATGAGCATCTTGACCGAAAAATCAGTTTTTCCGATGAAGAGCATTTTCATCTCGGGGGCTACGGAAATGTCTCGTCGAAAAGAGGCCGATACATCCTCAATGAGTGATTGTATGGTGCGGGTTTTTCGCACTGCGGCATCATAGGCAAATTTTTCTTAGCAAATGAGCAAGGAGCCCCTGTTACCGGCAATGACGACCGTTACCGTGCTACTGTTTTGTTCTCAAAATTGAAGAGACAGCCAACGTTACAATCGAACTTTAGCGCACTGTGTTCGAAAACCGCATAATCAGCCCAGTCCGTTGGCCGTCTCACAACTGCGATTTGACCCCGTTAAATTATATCTCGAGGGCACCGTGAAAGATTAGTGTTAGACAAACTCAAACACTGAGGCCTCAAAACATTTAATCGACGCTGTTATTCACGAGATATAGACCAAAACAGTCGAAAATTTACTGAAAAATTGGGCAGATCGAATGGGGTCCTGTCAACCAAGTCGTGGAAGCCATTTGAAAGATGTTGTGTGTTGATTCTTAAATGTCAATGATGGGTCTTACCAACAAATGGATAATTTTGAAAAAAGATCACATTTTATGCTGAAGCCACGCATTTTATAAAGGGCTTTGATAAGATGATTACTAACGTTTAGTAGTTAGTGTCATTCTTCAGAGCCGTATCAGCTCGGCAAGCTTCAAAGAATTTTTCCCGTATCGAGCTATTGAAAACAGCTTCATAGTAAACAAAAATATGTCTCATGTCAATTTTCTTCCCTCGTGGGTTTCCAGAACTAGGTGTAATACAATATCTGGTCAGTTGAAAATTTTTCAGATCTAAAGGCACAATCGCACGGGCCGATCAGGTTTGTTTCTATTGTCTTTACTCATTCACTCATTACTCTCGAAATGGCCGTGCATGGAATGGATAAAAGGCTTGTTCCAATACAGTTAACAAACACTCTTGAATCGCCTTAGTTAAAAACTGGACACAGTACGATGAAACTCAAAATGTCAGGCAAGATTTCATTTACCCATATCCTGCCCAAAAGCTGATGAATACATCTTCTCAGCTCTTCGCCGCAAGCCTTAAACAGCTTTGCTGGAAGTCCATCGGCAACTGCCGCTTCCTCGTTTTTAAACCGAAAGATTGTTGTTATGACGTCTCCTTAGTTAGGTAGATCGAATCCGTTTGGAATATTCTTCTTACATTTTTGTCCCACCACAACCTCAACAAACTATTGTGAATCAGGATTAAGACAAACTAAAAGTTGAGTTGAGTTTGGTGCACCCTAGAGGTGCCTTAAATTGAAATTTTTGTGTTGTTTTCTCGTTTGAAGTCCTATAGACTTGGTTGCAAAAAAAACGTTAGGCGTTCGCACCCTAGTGTTAAAGGCTGGTAAAGACATTTTTGTCACAAGATTTCTATTTTCATCGTATTATTAGCGAAGAATTGTATTATGGCCGTAGGGTTTCGTTATTTATCCTGTATATTGCGGGTTTCTCGTTCTGGCGCAATGCGAACTGGATTTTTTCGCCTAATATTTTTGTTCTCCTGCATCCTTATCTTATTATAACAATCAGTTACAGCGTGCGTCGCAACATTCTGCAGCTGCGCCATATATGCAGCGTTCTTTTCTTCAGGTGGTTAGCGACATTCTTCATTGTACCATGGTTTCTAGAAGATGTTTTTCCACTACGCTTGATGATTACTGGGAGGAGGTTTGATTTGCTCGACAAAATGAGTTAGATTATTTGTATAGGCTGTGCCGACTACTGGTAATTGAAGCTGTCAGATGTTCACCCTTTACTATCTGTGGTTTCGTTCTATTTTCGCTCAGTTTATCCTTGTGCGAACATTTGGTGGAACCAAGTAATGAGCCGAGCGTGTGAGCGTCGAATCACACGTATGAAAATTGCACTGAAAGAATCAATCATGAAGTGATCTATCTGATTTTTTCAGTTTTGATCAGGAGATTCCCAAGTACCTTTGTGGAAATCTTTGCATTGAAATCAGTAGCACACGGTAGACATGTATTCATGACACGATATTTACCAGTTGCATGCCGTAATCGGAAGAGTTGGCATAAAATCTGAAATTAGCGACGGTTGATCGAAATCCCATTTCGGCATTCGGATAAACGTCACGGCGGTTGTAGGTTACTTGTAGCAGCTGTGACTTCAGCTTCCATTAGAGAACATACATAAATTAACAGAATGTTGAAGTTTTCCGCTATTATGAGGATGGTGGTTATGCGTTCATGCACTAGGTTGAACCATAGAAAAAAAGTTTTCCATTACATCCCATGAAGCGATTGGAAAAAGCTTTTAACAACCAGTGAGCTGTGCGCTTTTTAGTTTTATCACTCACTGATTCGAAAGTTCCATACCGGTTTCGAGCGGTATTTTAAAGAGCTTTTTCATAGCTACTCGAAATGTACTGAGGTCAGAGGTCAGAGCAGGGATTGAAGTCCCGTTCTCATGTATAAGAGTCGCGCACACTAACCCTTGTCCCCCGATCACAGGCTAATAGATAAGAGTTTTCTTCAGCTATTTTGCGTTCATCGTGCTAGTTGAAAATTTCCTGGAGTTCGAGTTCCTGTTCTGTTTTACTCTGTGTTGGGACATAAAACGAAAAGAGAATGCTGCGTATTTTCGTTCGATGCAACCAGCATCAAACATAATTTAGCTCTCATCAATATAAATTAAACACTGTCTAACCTTTAGTTTGCTTCATGGTTTCCTTATAGCTCATATCCCCATCCACTTTCTTCTTTGCCAAATTCTAACTAGTACAATTTCGGTCAGCTGTGGCATGAATGACCCCTACTCGAACCTAGAGACTAGATGCCGTAGTCTTCGGCCAACTATAAATTCATCCCATCTTTCATATCCAAGTTCATCATATGTTTCATGGCAGGTACAGTATATGTCACAGATTTATTCATTTCATTCTCAGTATAGCTGTAATATCAGTCATGTAATTTTCGGGGTCTGCCGACAGTTGGATACTTGCATCGGGTCTGAATAAATTTCGTCAATTAATGGTACATATTCGTAAATCGTGGTCCTCATGCTGGCAGAGTTTCTTCTTGTGTGCATTGGCTCTACAATGTTCATGATTCACAGATCTAAATTTCTGAAAGAACTTATAGAACATGCCAAAACATTTCTGCCTCAAATTCTCTAATGTTCCTGACTACTAATACTACCCTTTTCGTATCCTAATAATAGCAATCTCTTTTCTGCGATGACGTTGAAGTTAATCGTCATGATCTCAGGTCAGCAATTTTGATTTAAGTTTGTCAAAAAGGAAAATAGAAAATATCATTTTCATTTCCTTCCCAATACGACAGAATGTACAAAGCAAAGAACAAAATTGCATAAACAAACTGTTTAAAATACAATTCCTGATAAACTAAACATAATAATGTTGCCTTAAAGGAGTGGCATTGAAATGCGTTTGTACAGCTTTCACTGTAAATACCATATCCTGATAATACTCAAGTGACAGTAAACGCATGTGATTCTGTGACGTCCTTTAACTAAACCCATCAACTCGCCCCACAATTCGCTTTATCATAAACTCGTAATGTAATCACATCGAGATAGTGAATACAATTCACTTGATTATTCTAGTTTCAAGTCATAGTATGTGAATATGAAAATATGAAAAAATTACATGTCATGTATGGTAAACGTGCATCGTGTAAACCTTGTTAAGCCTCTTCTCCGAGTTGTATGCTTGCGTATCTGCGAAGGGCAGTGCGAGGAATCACAGAGGTAGATACCGAAACATTCATGGGAAATGGAGACATAAAAAGTCGAATTTATTTGCGTTGCCAGGATATCAAATGTTAGACAAATATTATTAAGTTTTCTCTCTCTCTCTCTCTGTATTTTCCTGCCCTTCTTTCCATTGTCCCTTTTTACTTATCTTGCTAACAAACATAAGAGGATTCATTTTTTGTCTTGGGATGACGTGGAGGTAAAGGAATGCATAGGGCTTAGTACGGTAGGAGACAAAAGTTTTGATTTATGATTTTTGTCGTTCATTTGGATGGTTGTACAAATACACTCTGATATACTCTGATAAGGGAAATACCAAGTTATATAAATTATGAAGCAGGAGGGGAATTGAGGTGACAATGAGGTATTGGCAATTTATCTTAGAGATAAAAATCTCGTATTCTCTAAAGAGTTTTACTTGAAAAGTACAATATCTATATAAGTACTTAGCAAGCAAACTAAGCACAGAAAAAGGATATAGAATTATCTAATTGGAATTTATTTTAGTTTTGAAAGTTATCAGACAGAAGTTGGGGCTGATTATTATCGTACGCGATTCCTCTTCATAACAACTTGGGTACCAGTAGCAACTACTTTTCAGATCTTTCGGCAATGGTCACATCGCTTAGTGACGACTCACCAATCACTTCATGTGATGAAGTGGGAAAATACATTTTTACCGACTTTCTAACTCTGCCTCTAAATGTGCAGGTAAACTTGATAAAACAAAATTAAATCAAATTTTGGCGACAGCCAATATTTTATTTTAAAATCCTAACCTGTTGTATACAGCTTATAAATTATCTGAGATTTTAGTGTACGACATTCATAAAAAAAATTTCGACCAACTACTATGCACGCTAAGTACAGCACACAAAGAAACATGTCGCTACGTCCAAAGTAAAGCTTAATTATATACAAGGTGGCGCAAAAGTAAACTTCCGATGTTTTTTGGCTGTAATTTAAAAAAAATGAAAAACTTTGATTCTTCTTGTGGATTATTTTTATTTGGTCTTTTAATTATTTTTACATCAAGTCGAGAATATGATGTCATGTAAATGGCCGCCGCCGCAGTTGATTGTCATTTGAGCCCTTTTTATGGCATTTTCCATCACTTTGGCCAAAACTTCCGGCGATACGTCTTCACATTCTTGACGGATATTGTCTTTAAGAGCTGCAAGAGTCTGAGGCTTGTTGACATAAACCCGCGACTTCAAAAGGCCCCACAAAAAGAAGTCTGGAGCGGTCAAATCAGGCGATCTTGCTGGCCAGTGCAAATCGCCAAAACGGGAGATTAGGCGCCCGGGAAATGCATCCTTCAGCATATCGGTTGTAGCACCTGCAGTGTGTGCCGTTGTACCGTCCTGTTGGAACCACATGTTTTCCAATCCCAATTCATCAAGTTGCGGCAAAAAGAACTCGTTGATCATTGCTCTGTAGTGCTCACGGCGCTTCCATGACATCGACGGCGCATCCATGACATCCTCGGCTACAGCAGCAATATTCTCTGCAGAACGGCTACTCCGGGGTCTGCCACGCCTGGCAGCATCTCGTGTTGTGCCAGTCTCTTCGAGGCGAGCTGCTAAACGTCGCAGTGTTTCACCAGTAGGCGTTGGACGGCCAGGAAATCTGCGACGAAATTCACGTTGTGCCAAAGTCACCGACCGATTATTGGTCACATAAATAGTCAGCAATATTCCGCGTTCTGGAGCAGTGTAGCGTAACATTGTTTATTAACGTGTATTTAGCATGTGTTTACTACACAAATGTCAAAACAGAACTGACATTAGGGGCCGATCGCAAAATTTATAGCATTTTCTGATAGGAGGATTACTTTTGCGCCACCTTGTACAATAAAAAATATAGATAAAGAACTTTTTTTTTAATATAATTGCGGCAGACAAAACACTCGTTGAATCAAATATAATCCTCCCTTTGAGATTAAACTCGTCTACAAAAACTTAAACCCTTTAACAAAAACTTTTATATGGTCTCTCGAAACTCAAATAAAAGTTTAGGAAAGCGAAGAACTTTTCCAATAACTGTTCTTTCGTTTACCTCAAACGAGGTATAAAAAATGTTTTCCCATTTCATCCCATGCATGGATTGGGGAGAGTCTTACATCCAGTAAGCTGTGCCCGTTTTTCACCCAATGGTATTTTTGAGAAGGTTGATCATGTCCAAATACTCGTTAGTGTCACCGAAGCGATCAAAAGAAATGTCAGGAGGTCTGAGCAGCGATCGAACCCACGGTTTCATACATAAGAGCCGCACACACTACCATTGCACAACCGACGGCCACACCCAAACGAGTTATAGTACCTCAAAGCTCTAGAAAAGTGACTGGCGATTAGGGAAGTGAATGACTGGATGAGGGATAATAATCTAGCAGTCTATGAGTTCAATGTCCCGGTACCAAATTCCCTGGAATAAGCATACCATGACTTAACATCTGTCCAGGGCTGCCTCAAATCTCTTATCGTCTCTTATCGAGATGGCCTCGCAGTAATATATCCACCTCATATGGGTTCCTAGGCGCAGGGGTAACTGTGGAGTAGATGAGCTGACCAATCTAGAAACTACTTTATACGATAGTTGCCAAAGGAGTGCGTGCCCCTGGCCACTTGTAAGCATATCGCGATCGTAGCTATTAATGACCACTCCTATATGATGATGCACGACAGGTGTATGAAGGCCGCAGATTGTGCATGCTCATGACAGTTCTTGTGTATAGGGGATAGAAGGAAATCCATGAACTTTCTGTCTCTAGGCAGACCCATGGTATCAATGCTTCATTCAGATTTGGCGAGCCACTGTCTGATTGGTAGATATACAGCGAGACTAAGACCAGGGTTAATGACTTATGTAGAAGCTGTAATGAAGAGGAAGATGAAGATTCAACTGAACATCTAATTTGCACGCATCCAGCACAAACCGGCAGGAGGATGTCTACTTTTGTATCCTATCTAATTAGGGACCAGGCGGAGTTATCTCAAATAAACGTGGACAAGATTTTGAACTTCTTGGGGTAATTTAACTGGTTCTCCTGTGGGGCAAGCGCCTAACCCCGTTAGCTTATAGTCTCTAAAGGGACTATCATCGTCGTCCACCAACACGGAACCTAGTCTAAAACCACAATGAAAAATATTTTGCGAGAAACGAATAATTTTTGGGGACGAACAGTTTTTTTTTTTAATTTAAATTTTCTGACCGAGTTTTATTAGTTTCAGTTAATATATGAGAAGTCCATGCTACGAGTATAAGCTTACAAGTAACTGACACTGTTCCGGTCATCAAAAAATCTATATCACAGAAAAATGTCAACTCTGTGACAAACTCACCTCAAAGCACTGCAACAATGTGAGTATGCAAGAGGGAAGAAGAACATGGACCAAAAACACCATGTGCTTGTGTTGGAATTATGGACCTTTCAGGGTGTGTTGGTACTTAGGGATCTTCGATCGATACTAATTCTCATATATAAATTGCATAAATTCAGTCTGTATAAGATTGATGATCTACCGATGGTATCAATTCAGGCATAGAAGTTAAGCATCTGATGATGAACTTGTTACGTAGTTCGAAACTAGTCATGCCAGTGACAGCACTTTTCAATTATAAAATTCATCCTGACCTTGTAAGCTTCTAGTATTGACTTCTCGTACATTAACTAAAAATGTTTTTTTCATTTACGAATTATATTTCACGGATGATTTTTTTTTTTATAATTGTTCGGCATTTTTATTGGTACTTTTTTATTTTATTGTTCAAGCTCAAGACCATTTTCTATATCTCTATAAATAGAGATATAGTTGTTTAAAAAATATATTTTCCAAACAAATAAAAAAAATAAAAAAAATCATCCCTGATGAACGTAGAGCACGACGAAACAACAGGCAATAACAGTTGCCTGTAAACATTGTGTTGTCTTTTAGGCAACCACAAAAAACATTTCTAATGGGGACCGATGGTTTTCTGGAGATGGAAAGAAGTTGGTTGCAAATGATTTTCTTGTGTGTTTTGCTACGACATTTTTCGAACACTTGTATATTGGAAAATTCTGAATTCAGATGAGTTTTCGTTTGCATTTAGTTTGATGAATTTTTCAAAAGCAGCATACCAAAATACCACTGATTAAGATCTGTGGCGAGATCTGAAATAGCTATACGGTTTGCCAGGAATCATGAGGATGCATTTAGAAAACATATTTTTTAAACAACTGTATCCCTATTTGTAGAGATATAGAAAATGAATTATAGCAGTACTTTTTTAATTTTTAAAAAATAATTTGTTTTATTACTTACGCTTTCACTGAAATGGAGTTGAACACAGGCACCTTTACTGAGTGCATACGTGCGAAGACTGACAAAAAGCCTAAACATTAGTATTTGTTTTGTTTGTTGCCAGAATACAGAATCCATACACATACAGTGTAGTTTTTGTACAGTTGTATAAATTTATTGTCTGTCACAGAAAAGGCGCATTTCAAGAATGACTGCGTCAATGCATACACAATATCGTTTATCATAAATAGGTTTCTTTATTTTTAAATTTTGGGGGTAAATTAAGAATCGTTTACAGCAAACGAACCACGTTCACTATAAACGTTTTTTTATTTGCGGAAAAAGTATCAACGTTTGGGGTAATCATGGGACTAATTAGCGTGTATCTAGCTTACTTCATTGGTAACTGGGCAGTTTCGCATCCCTCCAATTGATTCAAAGGAAGTAATTATTTTTCTGATTGTCAGCAGAAAGCATGATAGTGATATATTCTGCAACGGAGATCCAACAAATCCCACAGAAAAATAAAAAAATTATTAGAAATTCCAGTATTCATTTATACAAATTTCAAAAAATAAAGTGTTCTACCCAGAAAGTAAAACTACATAAGTATATAAAATTATAAAATATATCGCAACCCACATATGAACGTATACCGTGGGTATTTATACATATCTGTCCTTTCGTTCTTGGCCCCTTTCAGAATGATATTCTACGTGCACACCGAAATCGAAATAACAGAAACAAATAGAACAACACTTAAGTAGTTTCTCGTATAAAGAATCTTTTATATCATTTCATTTTAATCGAACGAAAGTGCGTTACATAAATGTGAAGTACATATACACCAACATAAAACAGATACGTACAAAAATACGTATATACATACGAGTATATATGGTATGTGAAGCATGTCCTTAAACTTAAGTACTACATGGTTACCCACAGACACATCTCGTCTATCTCTGCATCCTTACCCAGGGCCAATAACGTGTAATATTATTATGTTGTACTTATGAGAAAAGAGAACCAAAATAAAATATTATTCATACCCAAAAAAGAATTCAATGCAAGATTCCTTAATAATGAAATTTCAAGGTATTCTAACGTAAGGACACAGTGACAGAACTAGAGAATGTAATTTATATATTTTTTATGTTGCATCTTTAAGCTCAAAGAAAACGGATTTTTGTAAAGTTTCTTTGAAGATAATAAGACTAAGATAATGAGAATTTTCATGTTTTCTTATTTTGAAGAGAACCTACAAGGAGATATTTTTAAGAAAAACTTGAACAAAAATAAAGGTAACATTTAAAAATTTAATCGTGTAACGACTTTTTGTTGGAGAAAATAGAGTAGTTTTAAAATTGAAGAAAATTTAATAGGATTTGAGACAAGATTGATGTTTTTTTAGGTGTTTTATTAAGAACAAGAAGAATGTGATATTTAGAAGAAAATTTTAATCGCACGTGTATATTTTTTTCTGAAGGGGTCGAAAAAGTTTAAAATGTGTTAATCACAGAACGCAAAATGAAACCAATGGATATTTTAAATTGAGTGTAACATTTCCCTAAATCAAAAACTAATATTTTCCAATTCCATCCCATCAAGAGACAGAAGAAAGCTTCTCACAATCAGTGAGCTGTGCGTGTTCTAGTTCTACACTCACAATGTAGATGATAAAATTTAATAAAACTAGTTGGGCGTGAGATGCCAACCATTTTTTTATTTTATTTATGGTGCGCATCCCACAGGTCGAAATTTAGATGTCTCTGGCGCATAGGCGCATAGGCTGGATTTGAGCAATGGCAGGGGCTATGTTAACTCAAAGTGCACCGGCCCTTAGTGGCTTACTGTCATAGACCTTCGACTTCAGGAAAACCCACAAGAAGAAGTCTAAAGTGGTAAAATCGCACTATCTCGGTGGCCAGCTCACGTCGCCTCTGCGTGAGTTAATCATGCTCTCAAATCGCTCATGCAGAATGTCATTTGTGTCATCAGCAGTGTGTCAAGTAGTGCTGTCTGGTCAGAACCACATAACGTTCACATTCCTATCATCCATTAATTTTGTCCAAAAGATATAGGTTATCGTCGATCGGTAGCGCTGTCACTTGACGGTGATATAATTGCCATCAACGGCTTCGAAGAAGTATGAACCCATGATGCCACCGAGCCACAATCCATAACAAGCAGTGACCAGTGAAAAAAAAGTACTGGTTGTAACATTAATAACTTAATCATGGCATCTTATTATGCCGATGACTTGTACAAGGTAAGGTGAAAGTAATCATCCTATTAGAAACCCCTTATAACGTTTGGAAATGACGGTGCGAAATTTCAATTCGGTTTTGATATTTGTGAAGTAAACAAACACAGAATACAAATCTGCAAGCCATGAATCGGTTTACTCCGCAAGAAGGCAGAATAATTGTTTCCATTTTTTTCCACAAAAAATCGTCGGTTCTGTTGGCGCAGCGTGAATTTCGTCGCAGGTCTCCTGGCCGTCCGACACCAACTGGACAAAGACTGTGGCGTTTGGCCTCTCGCCTTAAAGAGAGCGGGATAACACGAGATCTTACCAAGGCTGGCCGGCCCCGGAGCAGCCGAACATTGACCAGACCAGATGACGTGCCACGCAATTGGGCATTAATCGGCGGTCCATACGCAGAATTTTTGTGAAAGATGAAGATGTTCCCATACAAAGTGCTGACAGTGCATCACCTGTTAGCTATTGACCGCTAAACGCGTGTAACCTACACTCAAGCCATACTGAATCTCAATGAAGAGATGGACGGTTTTTCATCGAAAATTATCATGAGCGTTGAGGCTCATCTCCATCTTAGCGGTTACGTGAATAAACAAAATTATCGTTTCTGGGGCACCTAATATCCGTGCATCATCCACGAAGAACCATTACACCCGCTCAAAGTTGCTGTGTGGTGTGTGGTTTAAGCTGGAGGAGTCATCGGTCCATTTTTTTTCAGAACGTCGTGGGCCAAACGACGACTGTGGACGGCACGCGCTACAGAGCCATGGTTGCCGATTATATTTTGGGACTGGAGAACATGTGGTTCCAACAGGACGGTACAATGGCGCACGCTACTCGAGCCACAACCGATATTCTGAAGGAAGCATTTCCGGGTCCTTATTCTGAAGGAAGCATTTCGGGGTCGCTTAATCTCTCGTTTTGGTAATTTTCACTGGCAGCCCAGATCACCCAATTTAACCGTTCCATATGGGGATTTTTTAAGTCGCGGGATTACGTAAACAAGCCTCAGGCTCTTGAAGACCTTAAGGAGAATATTCGACCTAAACAATGCGAGAACCTGTCGCTGCCACTTGGCCGTTATCATTTTCTCAACTTGATGGAACAAATTCGAATGGATTAAATAAGCAAATTTCATAAGTAGAACCAAAGTTTTTCATTAAAAAACAATTACAGCAAAAGAACATTGGGTGATTACTTTCGCCCACCTTGTATATTTAAATAAAACACTGGTTTTGTTTCCCTAGAAGCAGTCTTATATCCAGAAAAAAAGTGGTATATTCAGAGAATACTACTACTAATAATACTAATTTGAAAGCTGTACGAGTATAATTGAATCAATAACTATCATATTAGATTTGATCCAAGCATAACTGCAAAATATCGCTACGATGTTACAAATATTCAAAAATGTTAGTGACTAAACAATTGACTCATTTTTTATTTTAACTGCTTTTGACGTATTTTATTAAAAAAATCTAAAAATCTTTTCATATTTTTTTCATTACAAATCTTTATATCAACATACGAGTATTCTAAACAATGAACGTAGCTTTAATTCGTAAAATGAATTATATGGTAGAATAAGTATAAGAAATATGCGAGAGTGTGTCCGAGTTCGAAATAGTGCAGTCCTTAATTTTATACGTAAAACTATTTGTGGATTTGTAGTACAAGACATACATATGTATACATTTGAATTACATAAACAGTATACAACAATATATAACAAAAACAAAAAAAAAATAAATAAAAAAAAATTAAGTTACAGTGTTTTATTTATAAATTCACTAAAAACTAGAAAATAATTGTTCTCTTAGCCTCAATAAGTATATTCTTTATCATGATGGGGTCCGCCTACTTAGCACTTCAACAACAATGGTCTAGATACTTTCAATAAAGAGCGTAATTAAAATGAATTAGTTAATTAATTTTCTAGGGTTCTCTCACCTAAAACGCTTGTATTTAAAATAAAAATGGTGACATTTAATTTTGACACTTAATTTGACATTTAATTTTGACATTTAACTTTGACATTTAATATTGACATTTAACTTTGACATTTAATTTTGACACTTAATTTGACACCTAAGTGAACATTTAATTTTGACACTTAATTTGACATTTAATTTTGTCACCATTTTTAATTTAAATGCAAGCGTTTTATTTGAGAGATCCCTTGAAAATTAATTAACTAATTCATTTTAATTACGCTCTTTATTGAAAGTATCTAGACCATTGTTGCTGAAGTGCTAAGTAGGCGGACCATTGTACAACCCCATCATGAAGAAGAATATACTTGTTGAGGCTAAGAGAAAAATTATTTTCTAGTTTTTAGTGCATTTACAAATAAAACACTGTAGGTTAATTTTTTTTTAATTATTTTTTTCTTTTAATTTTTTAGTTAATAAGTTTTTAATGTTTTAATTTTGTTTTAATTTATTCATGTATTGTCATCCAAATCTGACAAGTGTGCAAAATTTTAGTTCGATTGGTCAACTGCAAATATGTTAAAAATGAGGTACTAGATTTGAACAATACAGACTGACAGACAACAAAGCAAGTTAAATAAAACACTGTAAAAAACAGTGACTTTTCACGAAGGATATCGCCCCAAACCCGGCAATTTTGCTGCTTTACCTGCCTATATCCTAATCGGTGTCCGTTGCCAACTGCCATTTCGATAGTAAAGTTTTATAATTTGCTAGTGTTGCTGGACGCACTAAATGGGCTGCCGTTAACAAATTTGTATGGGAGCTTGAGTGACTTTGTACCCATCTGCGAAAAGTGAATAATTGATGCTGGAGTTCGGAAAAGGCTAATCTCAATATACAATGATGGCTCCTAGATGGACACACGCACAAAATGAAAAACAGGAAATCATTACATCGCAAGAATTTGCAGGCTGAAGTAGTTTTAGTAGATAAGACAGAAAGCTCTATCTGCTAACATGGGCTGGTATGTGGACAGTCTTGCTGAACACGTACAATTGAAAGAGCTTAAAATCCTTTACCCTAATGCAGGTGCCTAACTTCATACTAAACTGATGGTCAGGACACCGTATTTATAGCTATCGCGTGAAGGCACTAGTAGTGAATCTGCGCCGATGTAAAAACCGGAAATCTCCGACATACGATTGTCATGAGTTACGTGCTCGTCTGATACTGGTTATGCAATAGGCGCACACACTCTTTCGTATGACATAATGTGATCGATCCCTATTCTAACCAGTGTATATTTCGTTCGACGACACACAGTGGTTGAGAATCGATTTCTATCTCCCAAACCTGAAGAACTTGTGATCTGGTATAGTTTAGTGAAAAATCGATGTGTGGCAAGGAGGCAAATATTTGTTTTCAATCATTAAGTTAATTTAATTTTATTTCAGATACAAAATTCCATTTATTTTTTTTTTAGTATTTGTACCGCATCTCATACAGTAAACCCAAATATACACAATATGTATATTGTAGAAAAAATTAGTTTTAACTCAATAATAGAAATTAAACTAGAAAACCAAAAAAAGCAATATGGAGATCAAGCTCGAAAAGTGTTTATTACTTATTGTTAAAAAAAAATGTCGAATAACAGAATATAATCATTGTAACTTTTTAACGATAAAAGTCGGTAGTTAAATTGTCAAACTTAACTAATTTTTACCAGATCTGCACCCTAATGATGTAACGTTTTAAAGATAAAATTTCCGTAGCAAATCTTCGAATTTAACTTCCGCTTTTTATCGGTAAAATGTTACAGAATTCTGGTGCAGATCAAAGTTGTTGAATGTATTAAGATGGAAATCGTTTCTGTTCCACTGTGTGATGATCTCCTCGTTTGGTGGCTCTAACACAGTCTAGGAAAGCCATGAAGAAGCTCCTCAAAATACTGCTCGGAACCGTTGCAATTCTGTGGGGGCCCAATCAGTGAATTGGAGGCTGGAAAGCGCAAAGTTCACTGATTGTGGGAATCTATCGCTTCCGTTCACGGGATGTAATGGGAACACATGTATCTATATATTTATGCTAATGCGATCCAAATGGAATACTGGGGAAACTAGTAAACTAGTAAAATTGCCATAAGTTGAATTAAAGCAGGACAAAAATCTTTCTGGCATTCGGCAAAGGAAAAATATGTATTCTTATATATGGGTGGCCTGGCTTTATACGGTTTACTTATAGAACAATTCAATTATATAGCATCTGATTATTTAATTTTATAAACCAGCTAAACGCTAAAGCTAAACCCAATTTTTTATAGCAAACAGTTGATCTAAATGGTATTTTCTTTAACAGCAACAGTTTCTTCATAATGTAAAAACCCAAACTATCACAAATACGAATTCAGAACAAAACGAAGAAAATTTAAGAAATGGTTTCGAAACATGTAATAATTCTGCCAACTCCACTGCACTTTTTTTCTGAGTGTATTGCAAATGAGTATCAAAACGACACTCATGGTTTATTGTCTTAAGCGTGTGTGTAGGTATGGAAAAATATTCACAAGAGTAGTAAAACTTATACAGGTCAATCTTTTACAACTCAGATAATCTAAAAATTATGAAAATCATAGAAATCTTCCCTTAAGCTTTCATATTGTATTTAGGAAAAACTACGGCCTTAAAAATTGGGGAAATTTAGATAAATGATACCTTCATACTATAGTCATTGTTATAAGAAAGCAAACTTAATACCGTGTTATGTAAAGGATACCAGTGCAAATATTCGTACGTGTAAAACTTCAGGAGAATATATTTATAAAGAGTTTGTATCTATTTGTACAAACCATATATGTATCGACGTGTGTGTACGTACCTGCGACAACCTACTTCTACAACAGCCTGTTGTGGAATTCTCAGTAATAAGTTGTGTACTTTCATTTATTCATTTGATTATGATGACATTTTCATTGCCTGCAAAGAAAAAACAAACAGAAACCGGCATTTATTAGCAAACAAATACACTAAAATAATATAAAAATATATACATACATCTGTAATTCTGTATATTACATATAAGATAAGTTAAATTTAAGTGAAAATAAATATGAGAATAATTGAATTTAAATAAAACTATAATTTAATATTAGAAAGAGACACGTAAATTGTGGCCAACATATAATCACCAATCAGCATATCACATCCTTGGGCAAATCAAACCTAATCATTATTATCAAACCCAATCAGTATCCAACACACATCTCTGTAGCAGTCAAGGATTCTCCAAGGGATGACTATAAATTTAACCTACAGCCTTATTACATGAGAAATACAATCATGCAGTAATCACCGTTCATTGATCATAGCTTATTGAAAAATTACATATTTGTGTTACCCGCCTATCAGAGCAAATGTAGCCGCAACAACTGCAGCAGCTTTTAGCTTGGCCAATAGTTTAATGTATTAATTGAAAAACAAAAAAAACAAAACAACAGTTAACAAAAGTAATCAATGTGTTTTTAGTTTTGTGAAATCCTATTTATACGTTTTCAATGTCTGTATAGTAAAAATCTATCATACGATTTTCTATGTAACAAATATTTAATAGCCAACTTTCTATTCAATTTCTATTTCAATGATGTCATCTGCCTTTGGACGCGACCAAAATAGCAAATCCAACGTTATATGCCCATTATGTGTTTAACACACTCGATCAGGATCGTTCGGGAATCGTTAGTTTTGAGGTAAGTTTTTGGAAAAAGTTATAAGAGATTATTATGTAAATTATTGAAAATCATTAGTTCCATATTGAAGCCATCCTTTCATACCGATTCTTTTGAACTTATCTTATTATGGTTACAGAATATTTCCAAGATAGGTGATGTTACTCAGAATAGGTTAACCTCTGTGATAATATTGTGACTTATTTTTAACGCACTCTGTTTCATCCGCTCCGATCATATGACTGTTCTTTCAAGTCAGATTCAACTCCTTGAAGCTTCAAGCTTAGCGAAATGTTCCTGACAATGCAATCTCAGTATTTTGATACGCTGGATTAGGTCAACTATTCACTGTTTTTTTACAATCGGTTCATATATTTATATTTTCCAAAGCATGTTTCTTTTGTATGTTATAGTATATTTTCGAAGCATTTGCCTTTTGGACGCTTCCAGCACTTCTTTTTCTGCCGGCGTGATGGCCCCGATATCTGAGACACTCAGAGTGTTTATCTCTTGAACGCTTGTAAGACCCTGAGTAAATTATATTCGTAAGCAAATTTCTACATTTGATTTTCATGATGACATTCATATTTCTGTTTACATTGCAATCGAGGTAAATATATTCGTATCCTACCTTGAAATTATACGGGCTAGCAAACTTCACGTAAGTAAGTGGTTTCCCATTACATCCCATGAAGGGAGAACTTCTCACAATCACTGAGCTGTGCGCTTTCCAGTTTTCACTCACTGATTGGGACCTACAATTTTACACCGATTCCGAACGGTATTTCGAGAAGCTTTTTCATGGCTATATACTCGATAGTGTCGCCGTCACTATGCGAGGTGACCGCCGCCGAAAGAAATTTAAGGTGGTCAGAGCAGGGATCGAACCCAGGATCTCAAGTACAAGAGGCGCGCACACTACCCATTGCACCACCGACACTCACAAAAAAAATCGGTTGAGTTGGCAGTTTATAACTAACGAATTTTCGATTTCCACAGCAGAATCAAAAAATCGCATCAGGTCTCATGGGACACCCGGTAGGAACGAAGTTTTTTTCGCTATATATTATGTACTAATTAGTTCCAGCACGTATAAAGCGCCCGTTGAAAAGTACGATAATTTAAGAAAAGGTACTTTTTGTAAAATAATAAACTTTTTAAGAAATTTTTTTTTTCTGCAATGTATTTTGAAAAAAAAAATTGTATTTTTAGGCTCTTTTTGTAAGAATATGTATTATATTTTCCGAAATTTTTTATTATATAAGTCCATTTTTAAAGAGGGGTACTTCTTTTATTTAAAGATATTGTTTGTTTGTAAGAAAAGGTACTATTTTTAAAAGGAAGTACTTTCTGTAAGAAAAAGCCATAAGAGTATGACTTGTTTTTTTACAAAGAAGTAATTTTGTAAGAACAGGTAATTTTTAATGAAGTGGAACCCTTTGCAGGAAAAGGTTAGTTTTTAATAAAATTTACTTATTTTCAGAAAGTTTACTTATCTAGTATAAAAAAGGTAATATTTTATTTTTAAGAAAAGGTAATTTTAGGAAAAGGAATTTTTGTAAGAAAAGGTATTTTTTATAACAAGATATTTTTTTGAGGAAAAGTTTTTTTTTAAGAAATGGTATTTTTTTAGAATTGGTCCGTTTTTCAAGAATAGGTAAATTTTTAAGAGTAGGATTATAGTAGATAGTGTCCTATTAAATGAGACAAAATTAAACCATACACACAATGTAATATATAAATATTATAAAATCATAAGCAAATATCGAATTGATGCAACAGGGGGTGGGGAAACTGCTATATTAATCAAGAATAACATACAATATAAAATTCACGATATCAAAAGTAGATATTCGCTAGATGCTTTAGAGACATGCGCCATAAAGATACCCGTTGACTGCAACAACTTTTTAGTTATTACATGTGCGTACTATCCGGCCGGCAATATAAATACAATACGAGCAGACTTCCAAACACTATTTGATTTTATGAATCTTCAAAATTCTAATAAATACTATGTACTAGCGGGAGACTTGAACTGCAAGGACACAGAATGGGGTAATACTGTTAACGCAACAGGCAATAACCTAAAAAAAAGTCAACATCGAATTCCTTACACTTCCAACATGTTCAGGCAAGCCCGCTTTCGTTAGCCCTAATTATTGAATTGAATTCACAATGGCATGACTATCACAAAGCCAACATGAAAGAACACAACCCGCATATACGTCCCTGACTGTACAACTCTAGTAATAATTACCAAATCCTAAAAGAATGCAGAATAATACTGGGTTGTAGCATAATACGGTTAAAAAAAGTTGTTTAACATTCTTTCCCGTAAGGTGCGATAAGGAACTGCGTTCCAAAATTTTATGAGGTTGTGGCAATCGAAAGTTGCAGTTGCTGCAACTGAAATATTTGTGAAATGAGGTTGCCCCAACAGAATTTTCTTATTTTTTTTTATCTAGCTCATAATTTTTTTTCACTAAAAATTGATTTTTGAAAGATTTGAATATTTTGTGAAATATTAAATTTGATATAATATATCTCTAATATATAAAATTCTCGTGTCGCGGTGTTAGTTACCAAATTCCTCAGAAACGGCTGGCCCGATTTGTATCAAATTTTGTGTGCATATCGGCTAGGTCTGAGAATCTGCCAACATCTATTTCTCATACCCATTAATTATAAGGTTGATCCAGGCGGTGCCATGCCTCCTGTTCAAAAATCGCTCTGACTGTTATTCTAATATGCCGATTGTTATGAAAATTGCACAATTTGGTACTGATGACCTGCTGATAGTCCTTTTCTATACTTGGTAGCTATTACATAAAGGGGCGTGGCACCGCGCATACAATTTGAAATTTAAAATGGCTATGTCTCATGAACTATCAGTAGTATGAAGATAAGATTAGGTATATATGTTGTTTGTACAATATGAATTACTGCCAGCGTGGAAGAGGGTTATGCCACGCCCCTTTTTAAAGAAACCCTTATAGCAGTCATAATAATAGTCTGATCATCCTGAAAATTTCACAGTATGTTACAGTTGGCCTTTAGATACGAATTTGGAAGCAAGTTGACAAAAAGGGTCGAGGTGCCACCCACACACGTCAATATTTGACTATTAAAGAACATATATTATGTCACACAATTGTCCGTAAACCAGGCACTTGAGAAAATATTTCAATGTATCTCAAAAAATATATGGCCGATTCGATTTAAATATTTTTTTTTTTAAAGTAGAATGCTTCTAACTTTAAAAATTAAATATTTGAACCAAATCGACAATATATTTTGAGAGATACATTGAAATATGTTCACAACTGCCTGGTGTACGAACAATTGTTTGATGCAGCGTAGGAATGTGAGGTTATGTACATATACTGCTGATATCATGCAAATTACTTTTTGGGGAAAACCAGTAAAACTACGACTATTAAAAAGGTCAGACTATAAAACTATGAAAGTGACCACAGCTACGAAGGAATATGAATATCATTGAGGCAGTTTCGAGAGCAGCCTAAATATTGTTATCCCAATAATGATTTTTTTTTTAAAATTCAGAATAATCTTATAAAACCGATGTACTGATTCCACGTCATCCCATGATACCTACGAACATGCCCATCGATTTCAAAAGATTGCAGTTTCCGATTCGGTTGCCATTTGCGATGACCATGAATATAGCGCAAAGGCAGTCGCTTAAAATCTGTAGCTTAAATTTGACAAATCGGTGTTTTCCCATGGACAACATATGTTGCATGTTCACGTGTGGGTAAACCTTCCGACTAATATATAGTTGCGCTTGAATAAATACAACATATAACAAAATTATGATTCATTAAAATTACAATTCAGGGGAAGCGAAGCCCAACGGGTACAGCTATTATAGTATAATGAGAAGCTTTTTAGACAAATCAGCACACGATCGAAATCTAAACAATTACTTCTAACAAATAGTTATTCTTCTTCATAATATTCCACTCAACTACAGGTTTATTTGCCCATTGTAGTTTTGTCCACCATTACAAAAACTTTGAAGGCAAAACGAAGTTTGCCGGGTCAATCTATATTTATATATAGATAGATAGTTAGATATTGGCTACAGGCGCTGCTCCTAGAAAACTTCCCATTAAACAAGAAATTTCCCACCATATGTTAGTCTAGACACAAACCAAACCAAGACTACCCAATATAGTTGATAATACTGGAATGTAATAAAGTTGTTAAAAAAAGTTTAATTTTTTTTTCATTTAGCCCCCTCCCCACGACGTGCGATAAGGAACTTCGTTCCAAAAAAAAACCTCAAAAAGTATAATTTCCGTTATACGCACACTTTTGTGATGGTATGTTTTTCCCATATAAAATGTGTGAATTCGACTCACTTAGACTTATAAGCGTTAGCCCTACCGGAGAACCACACAGTTTGATCCAAGAAGCTGAAGATCTTTTCTACGTGTATCTGAGATAATTGTCTCAGGTCACAAAATTGGTAGGATTCCTTTTGTGCTGGACATGAGCAGAGAAAATGCTCAATGCAATCTTCCTCATCGTTACAGTTTCTCCAGAAGTCATTTGTAACACCTTTAGTCTCGCCGCATGTCTACCAATCAGAGAGTGTCCCGTCAAAACTGAAATAAGCATTGATGATGATTGGACTGAATATAAACAGAAGGTTAATGTATGTATCTGCTTATATCCGCTAACGGGCAGATTTATATTGACCTTACACAATCTGTGCCCCTCGTTCATCTCTCCTGCATCATCATTTAGAAGCGCTCTTGCAGGATACGCTTACAAGTCTCGTGGGGCATGCCAACAAGTTCCAATTCCTATGAAACCTGTATTGTTGTCTCTGTTCTGGTCTGCACAACCGCTCTGCAGTTTGCGGCAATGTGTGTGCGCCCTGGCACCCACATGAGATGAATATTGTACTTCTTTGCCTTATCGTTAAGAGAATGCTGCTGGACTATTATCCCTCAGCCATTCAGTCACTTCTCTAATAGGCACAGTTTCTACCTGCTACACGCTACAATGATTAGGTAATCTACGAGAAAGGGGCAACCCTAGTTCCCTAGAATTCAAGGTTATCTGCCAAAAAGCAAACGACACCACGCTACCGGATTTTTTCAGAAGTGGTACTGACTCGTAGTTCCAAATGAACATCGCATGCCTACGGATACCATCTACCGCTTCGAGTCGTCCGATTTGCCAATTATGTGCTGGAAGTTCGGAATTACTATCCTTGAGAATGTACTCCAGTTTCTCCACGTCAGAAGGGCTGGCTGTGATCCAGCAATGTACCTTGTGCCTGGATAGGAGGTCCTGATTCTAAACGACACTAACTTTGCTTGCACCAGGAACCAGACGTCGCGGCGAACGGTTCAGAACGTATACTGTGGATAATTCGTATACAACTTATTTGCAGTTATCCTTCTGAATAAATGCGTGTTCCTCCCGCTGGTCAGTATCCACCAATGCCATGTTGTCTTTTACAACCTAACTAAAGGACTTTGGGCCAGACCTTTGTATATCTGACCACCTTAGCCATCCTCGGCTGCTCTTCGGGTGAGCGAAGTATCTTCTCCGTTTATGCCGATGTGGAAGCCGCTGTATTCTATTGATTATCAATAATATTAGGAGTGGATTTCAGAGAATCTCCCTATCTAGCAGAGAGGAGCCAAGGATTATTCAGCGGTATTACCATTGCAAATTTAGTGGGGACTTCTCAATTCAAATGGTTTTCTTTTGCATTTAGTTTGATGATTTTGTCAATAGCATCCTTCAAAATAATGGCTGATAAAAGTCAGGAGCGTGATCTGAAATAGCTATACAGTTTTCCAGGAAGTATGAGGATGTATTTCGCAAAATGTTTTTTTAAAAACAATATCTCTATCAATAGAAATACACAATGGTCTTGAGTTTGAATAACCAATATAAAATAGTTCCAAATTGTTTATTAGATCAAAAGATATTGCATTTTAGTTGATGGTAATTGCTTCTGAATCACTGTGCAAAGCCTAAAAAACAATTTACTATTATTAGCCGTGGCAAATGTAAAATATTAATCCACACTCTCTTTAATATGACATTTAAAATTGTAACAAATTTAAATTTGTATATTTATATCTACTAATACATACCACTTTTCTGAAATGAAATATTATTATTTACGATCCTAAATGTTAGGCCTATAAATATACTTGAAAGATTAGTTGGAAACATGTACGATACGACTAAAAACATGCTGCAAAATTGTTGAATAATAAATAAAAAAAATGTTTTTTTGGGGACAACTAATAAATTCTAAAGATAAATATTTACACATGTCTTGCGAACCACGACCCATATCAATTCGAAAATGTTTTTATCAATATAGGGCATCAACAGGAGTGTGGGGGGAGAGAAAATTCAATGTTGTGTTTGGAGCAAAACCTTGAAGGAACAGATAACACATAAAATAGGAGGAATGAACATCCGTTTGCTGAATAACATGTAGTTTGCATAAGATTTCTCATGAAAACATAAAACGCATTAGGAAACAGTAAAATATAATTACGTGTTTATTCTATGAATGCTGCCTTAACAAAATTCTAAATAACTTTCCAAAATCCCCCAAAACTCATTAGTTTTCAAAACTTTAATAATTTGTATGCATTCTGGGAAATTTCCAGTTGCAATCGTAAAATTAACAATTGTACTTAAATGTTCAACAAACAATTGCTCTGCCAAATTTTGCACATTTTTCATTTGAACAATGAAATTTTATTCAATTAAAATCCTCATTTAAATTAAAATGTTAAAGCAAAAAACTTTTCAAATTTCCATTTCAAGCAAAACGGCAGCGCTTTGTTTTAACGCATTGAGTTATCATGCTGCAACACATTTAGCGCTTCAATTGTTTTATTCAAGTGCAATCAAATGAGTGCAGATTAATGACATTTTCAACTTGAACTGAACAAACAATAGATGCATTTTTATTATATGTTTATTAAAATAGAGCAACCAAGATACAAAACAACGCAACTAAACCGAGTTAATCTGAATTGAGTTGAATCGAATAGTGTCATAAAAGTAGAATAGCAGTACAAGTAAATGAATGGACATAATTACAGAATGTCAAATAGATAACAATGAAAGCAAACTGCCAAGGACAAAATGTAAACTGTTATAAATTGCAAGACATCTTTTGAATTGGAATATGTCGCACATCACGGGGTACATGGACTAGATATTACGGTAAGAGAACCGAGTTCCTGGTGACTCTGAATCCAATAGCTATGATGGCAGCTGTCATAACCGGTCACTAAACGATTGCTACGCATGGTGCTAACATTCGCATAGTTGCGACGTAATTGCGACGACGAGCTTATGGCTGAAACCCATCTTACAGAGCCCAGCCTTGGCAAGTATAAGGACGACAACTTTGGGAAATCACTTTTTTTTCGGAGTAGATGAACTGGGGAGTATTGAACTCTTCTAAAGCACATTAACATTACTTATTGGGAAGAAGTGGGCTACCTCTATTTATTACCAGCACATTCTTTTATTTTCTTTATATTCTTTTCAGAATAACGTGGATACTCAAAACGTTATCACAGCTTCCTTGGGGAGAATTCACAGTCAATCTAATCTTTTTGTTGTTGTTGTCGAAATTATTGAAATATTTTCTGTGATTAGGTACACGAAATTAAGCTACAGGCTATAACAAATTAAAACCATAATAATACTTATTCTTTAGTTAAAAGGCTACGACGTAACAGCTATTTAAAGCCATAGCTTTAAATCTCCCACTCCCACTTCTTGGAGTGACTGGTGACTGTATGTGTTTTGGACTCAGATGTACAGAAATGCTAAAATAGCAATTTTAGTACAATGGTTTTGCCAATGGCCCAATTTTGACGACATTTGGCATAATTTTTAGTCAGTCTCTGGCGACATATATTCTGCCGATAGTCGCCGTTCTCTATTAAAGGACCATATATTTGTCGGAGCATTTTTCTTTCAAAGAATGACGATGTTTGATAACACTAGGTCACAAATAACAAAATTTTCTCTGTGATTTGTTTCTAGCATACTTTTTCTCATTGATTTTGACCTACTAAACACGGAAATGAGTTTTAAAAATTTTTCTGTTGATTGGTTTTCGAGATACAAATTTTTGAACTTTTTTTTTTAAATTTTTGGAGGTACACTTACAATTTTGAGCATATCTTTCGTCTTCTTTGACGTATTTGATCCTACTACTACTCAAATTAAAGCAAATTGAGCCGTCTACAACTCATTCAAATACAAATTTTCAAATCGGGTGAGTAGTTTTGATGTTGGCGGCTTAAAAAAGTTAAAAAACTGCGTTTTTTTAGTAAAAATGTGGCAGAAAAATCATATAAAAATTCATATAAAATATAAAACGCTTTGCTAACAGCGATTTTGGTTTTTTTACGTATAGCTGGCATTTTCCCAAAGAAAATAAGCACTTACTTAACAAAATCTGACAACAAATGGCGGACTTATAATTTTTTTGGTAAAACACTGAAATTCCGCTATTTCACGATATTTTGATTTTCATTATTTGCACAGCTAACCTACTAGGAGGGATCGAAAAAGCAAGTTTTTTATAATCCTTTTGGAATAGAACGGAACAGTTGCTCCTATACATAAGTTACTTCTGTTCAAAATTTCACCACCCTGGGTTAATGTCTTCTGTTCTGGCAAGGGACGTGAAATTTCAAAAATTTTGTTAAATCAGCAATTTTTTTTTTTGGAAATTTTTTTCAACTGTCACAGCACTTAGCAGTTTTGATAAAATTTTTAAATTAATATTAATAACACAAATATTTCATAATTGTAAAAAACCTATTTACAATACCGTAGGGACGTTTCGTCGATGTTTTTAAGAAAATGGTATAATGAAAATGCAGAACATAGAACACAGGTGCATTTTACGATACGAATTTTGGCAAACCCACTTTACATGTACAAAATTGTTTGGAAAAAACGTTTACGTAATTTTTATGATTCTCAGAATTAAAAAAAATAAGTAATACACAAATAGTTATTTAATTTTTATGATTGTGGTTGCAGAGTAATATACGCTTCTGAATGTGCGTGGACGCTCTTCGTGTTCCTTTATGACTGCTACTCCGTTCACAGTCAATTAAAGGGAATTACACTTTTTTATTGATGTGTGTTTTCCCGATGGCTACCTGCATCGGATTTTTTTACAGAAATTCCCCCCACATTTGTGAGTGGTCATTATTTGGAAACTTTTCCACAATTTGAAACGCACACTTGCTGAATCAGGTATATAGCCAGGTATAGTATTTATAGGTGTTCATTTATCGTTTTTTGTCATTCAACAAGTGTCTACGAACGCGAGTAGTACGAGTAAAAAGTGAAACAAATTGAATTTAAGTGCATATAATACCTACCCAACAAGTAAGACAATGAGTAAAAGACTACGTCTGTTCGAGTGTTTGAACAATCCAGACAATTTCTGCAATATTTGTGGCGAATAATCACGCACACACGTTTACTCCAGCAGTGCAATTGCACTATTTGAATTATTTTGGTATTTCACCAAATATCACAGAATCATGGACACCTAAGTCGCTATGTGATCTTTGCTATATAATCCTAACCAACTGGGCAGCTTGCGGAAGGTAAGAATTTTTATTTAAACACATTAAGCAAAGCAAATAAAGTAATTTATTTTAATTTTAGGCGCCATATGAAATTCGATACACCAATGATGTGGAAAAAGCCGCTATGCCATTCCACAGACTGTTATTTTTGCCTCACCACAAACAGTGGGGTAGGGAGATTTTTAAAATGGAACTACGCTCAAGTGGGATCGTTTGCACTTCCAGTACCACATTCGAATGATGTACCATATCCAGTGTGCCCTGGTGCATCTCTTCAAAAAGCAGAATCGTCAGATCAAGAGTCCGAGTCAAGTGCAAGCGAGTTTGGGGCGTGCAGAAAGCGAAAATTACTGTCACAGGCCGAACTAAACGATTGGGTGCGCGATTTTGGTCTCACTAAGGAGAAATCCGAACTTTTTGCGTCTCGGATGGTACAGTGTGGATTTGCGGATTCAGAAGTGAAAGTAACAGCGTACAGGAAGCGTCACCAGCAGTATGCAAACTTGTATACAAAGAAAGACCAAATATGTTTTTGCAGCGACATTTCCGGCTTGTTCCAAGAGCTTCACCAAATTCACAACCCCAATGAATGGAGGTTGTTTATTGACAGCAACAAAGAGAGCTTGAAGGCAGTTCTCTTACATAATGGGAATGAAAAGCCATCTCTTCCTATTGCTCATGCGGTTCATTCAAAGGAGAACTATGAAACTATGAACATTTTGCTGAAATGCATAGAGTATAGCAAATATAATTGGAAAATATGCGCCGACCTCAAAGTTGTGCCCATTCTGTGTGGACTCCAAGGAGGCTATACGCGACATTGCTGTTTTCTGTGCCTTTGGAATCGCCGCGCTGATGATCAGCATTATATTCAAAAAAATGGCCGGAACGAACGAAACCTGTAGTTGGAGAAGCGAATGTTCAGCGCAAACCACTAATAGAGAACCGTGAAAATATAATACTTCCGCCGCTGCACATAAAATTGGGTTTGATAAAAAAATTTGCCAAAAAATTGGACAAAGAAGGTGAAGCTTTTGCCTATTTACGGTCAATTTTCCCTTACCTTTCGCTGGCAAAAATTAAAGAAGGAGTCTTCGCAGGACCCGATATAAAAAAAATGTTGAAAGATGAAACATTCCCGAAGCTGTTATCACCCATCGAAGCCGCAGCATGGAATTCCTTCAGGCTTGTTGTGGAAAACTTTTTAGGAAACAACAAAAGCCATAATTATAGGGACATAGTTGAGGATCTGGTAAAGAACTATGAAGCAATGGGTAGGTTTTTTTTGAAACAAATGTTAATTTAAATAGCGTTTTAATTCTCGTTTTTTTTTCATTTTTGGGTAGAAGTGCACATGTCACTTAAAATACACTTTCTGCATTCTCATTTGGATTTTTTCCCTGAGAATTTAGGAGACCTGAGCGACGAACACGGCGAGCGCTTTCATCAGGAATTGAAGGCTATGGAACGACGCTATCAGGGCATCTATGACACGGCTATGATGGGTGACTACATTTGGACCCTAATACGTGAGACCAATTGCAGCGAATACAAAAAACAAAGAAGAAGTCAGCTGTTTTTCCACATGGCATAAAATGTACAGTTATATCTTTGTTTCTACTCATTTTTTATGGGCGTTGATTTGGTTAATTTCGTTAGTTTAGCTAACCTGGCACATCCATTTCTAATTGTGCCATACATTGAGTATGTAGTGCTCTAAATAAATTAAAAAATAATATACTAAGACTAATTTGTTTATTTTAAATTAAGTTCAAATGTATTTATTCGTTTGCGTTGGGTAGGTAAGCTGTGCAAATAATGAAAATCAAAATATCGTGAAATAGCGGAATTTCGGTGTTTTACCAAAAAAATTATAAGTCCGCCATTTGTTGTCAGATTTTGTTAAGTAAGTTCTTATTTTCTTTGGAAAAATGCCAGCTATACGTAAAAAAACCAAAATCGCTGTTAGCATCGCGTTTTATATTTTATATTAATTTTTATATGAATTTTTCTGCCACATTTTTACTAAAAAAACGCAGTTTTTTAACGTTTTTAAGCCGCCAACATCAAAACTACTCACCCGATTTGAAAATTTTATGAGAATGAGTTGTAGACGGCTCAATTTGCTTTAATTTGAGTAGTAGTAGGATCAAATACGTCAAAGAAGACGAAAGATATGCTCAAAATTGTAAGTGTACCTCCAAAAATTTAAAAAAAAAAGTTCAAAAATTTGTATCTCGAAAACCAATCAACAGAAAAATTTTTAAAACTCATTTTCGTATTTAGTAGGTCAAAATCAATGAGAAAAAGTATGCTACAAACAAATCACAAAACGACTGTTGGCTAGTGTAATTTGTCAGTGTAAAATGATCAAAGATTTTGAGTCATAAAGCAGGACCGGTTGTATGAGAGATTGATGGAGTTGATAACTGTTTTTTGAGAGGGGGTCTTAACCCCGAAATAACACCTGTTTCCAAAGGGTACAGGTTTAGATTACGGCAGATCCAAGGCAAATTAATTCGTCCACTACTTCGAAATTATAACGGTTATTAACACTTTCTTCCAGTCGGGTGGATGTTCTGCTTGGCGACACCATTAATTTTATCTAGTACTCTCAAGCCCATATATTCTGATTCCTTATCAATTCCCGAAAATACTGCAGTAATTTCTGGCAGATTTCGCCTATGGATATTTAAATCATCTGCATACCCGAGCAGCATGTAACTATTACAGCTGATAGTTTTATTCGTGTTGACACAGCTGTGCCTTTAATGATCGCGATTAAGATCTTGAAGAGAACGCACACCCCACCTGAGGCCTAGCCTCGAGTTTGTTGGTTCGGTGAAATCTTTCCCAATCTTTACTGAGGATTTCGTGTCGGTCAGTGTCATTAAACATAGGCGTTTCCGTTTAACATCTTAGCTTCTTTCGGTTTGACACGTATCGGGCTATCGAAGGCAGCTCTATAGTCTACAAAAAGATTTAGGTGTTTTTCGTGGAGTTTCGCCAGGACTTATCGTAGTGTAAACATCTGGTAGATGGTCGATTTTTCGGGTCTAAAGCCACAAGGTTCGAGTAGGACTGCAACAAATGACACATGACACGGTCAAAAGGACATTGTATGCAATGGATAAAAGGCTTATTCCACTACCGTTGGTGCATACGCTCGGGTAATCTTTTTGAAGAGAGACTATAGTATGCTACGGTTCCAATCATCGGGCATGCATTAGTCTAACCAAAGCATGCGAGCTGATGCAAGCTCCCTTCCAACTCGTCGCAGCCAGCATTGAAACCTTTAGGCGGTAGTCCATAAGAATTAGCAATGTTGGTGTTCTTAAGCTGTGAATTGCAGTTATTCTCTCCTTTGGTCTAGGAGGGGGCAATCGTCTTGAATTTGCTCAATTCCCTTATCTACATTGGAGTCTACTGGCACAAGAAACGTAGAGAACATTTTCTGCACATCTGCGGCCATCTACCGTCCATATTTCTACAGAAGGTAGAAGACCTTTACCCGTGGTCGTTGATTTCACTTGCAACTTTTCGGTAGAATTTATGTGGCTGATACTTCCGTCACTTCGTCCGCCATTCAACATATGGCGGTTGCGATTTTCACAAATGCTTTAAATCGACGAAAAATATGTAAAATATTTTGAAAAGAGCGTATGCAGAATGAAATAAAAAAAATTTAGATCTGGTTAAAATGTTGAGGATCACCCTTCAAACGTGTACAATTATTGCTGTGGTGGCATATGGATTAATAGTTAGCCTGAGCATTTTGTGAAAGATACGACGAAATATGGGGCAAGAAATGATTCCACTGTATTCACCATATGGTCATTGCATTTGTACTAGAGATATTGAAATACCTACATTGGTTCCAGTGCGAAGGCCGTGTTCATAACTCAGTCGATTTCACTGACAGAGATTGGGGAAACGTAGTTATAACAAAAATAGTAATTTTGATAACAGAGGGCAAGCGATACCGGAGGTCAGTTAAATAACAGTAAATCATTCCAATCGTTCAAGCATTTGCGTAAGTTTATGTTATCATTAAAAGGTAACAGTCGGCGTCATTTAATGTCGTTATCGACGTAAAGTCCTTAACCACAGATCAAAACCACATCACCAAAGATTATATTAGATACGACTGATAGCGTCTCCCGCAGGATATCAATGATACGCCGGCCTCGAGATAAGGAATAAGAACCCTTCACCTTTGGTAAGCCTACGTACACCCACAGATAAAATAATCGATTAGCCGTAACCGACTGTAGAGGTTGCTACAACCACATTAGATACCATCATATCCAGACTTGAGATTGTCATAGCCCCATTAGAAGTTGCAACAACTAGAGGTTGCTTCAACAGAATTTCAGTTGTGGGGATTAAAATCAGTCGAACCACAATTCGGTTCTGGCAAATGCAATTCGGTGGCTGCAACCCAATTTAAGATTGCTACCACTTCTTTTCACACATTTAGTTCTGTGAGTGTAAGTGAATCACTAGCCCGCAAAACAAGCTTCTGCAAGTGAAAACTCTTTCTTTCGGCCACGACATACCAGTTGAGCAACCTGCTGTATATTAGTGGCTCCACTTGGGAAGATGTCACAGAAGATGCCTCCTACCAGATAGGGCATACTCTGTGGTCGGAGTATCGCAGTGAAGCTGCTCCCTGTTTATATTTCACATCATGTATTGGATTTGTCACCCACACCCTACAAGCATTATCGTGAAACTATTTCCACAAAACATCATTGTCAGTTGTCAGACAGTTGGATGTTGCAATCTATCTGGTAGAAGCGATGCTTGTATCTACATCTTCCGTTCGATTAAAGTGATTGCCTACCTATACTAAGGTTTCGCCTGATGATACCCCCTTTTGTCACATACTACTGACTGAAAGGGCACAACTTCGGCACCCTCCACGTGTTATTCGCAACCAACACATGCCGTATGGGAAATGTGGTATCAATTCAGTAAAAGTACTTGTCCTGAGATAGGTGAAGAGGTGAAATGTTTCTAAATTGGTACTAAAGTGTTAAAAAAGAATCAACTGCAGTTGGCAGTTCATGGCAGTAATAACAAAATAAATTAAAGAATGATCAAGTGGATCGGAGCCATGGGGTCCTTCTATCATGAAAAGATACGTGTCCTTCTAGAAACAACAAAGTGTGGGCATTGAAATTAAAGTCGGTTGGTTTACAAATTTTATTGCAATTTTCTTTAAAAGTAAAAGGCGATAGAATTTTTTTCATATTTAACCTTGCGATAACTTAGAGAGTTATCGAACAATTGGATATAATTTCCTTGGCTTATTTTGAGGTAGTTACTATAAAAATAATAATCAAATCCAACTTTCCCTAAGTCGCACAGTGATTAAAATGGTAGGGCTGCTCTCAAAATCTGTCACGAAAATGGAAGCAAATGACTAAAGCATAAGAATATTTAAGGACTAGAACTATTGAAAAGGAACTGAACAAGGTTTTTAATGTGCAGTTCAAAGACTGGTTTTAGGCCTAGAACTATTGCCCTGAAACCGTGGATACTCTCTCTTTGTATCTATTTTACTCTCTTGCGCTCACTAGAGAGTAAATAGTGCCCAAACATGGCTATACTTGGGTCACAAACACATATATTACAACATATTAATCATTATGTCTCCAACATCTAATCTTGTATTTGGACACAAGTATACTATACTTGCGACAAGCGCCAAACACACGTTACGTTTTCATGCAAACAATAACAAAATACAGTCTTTTCAGCGTGTGGTATAACATTTTTAGACGGAACAAAAAAGTGTGCTCACGCTGAAAATCAGTTTTTTGTTGTTGTTAGGATGCAAATATAACGTGTTTGTAGCTTGTTGCAAATATGGTATACTTGTGGCCAAACACATTGTATTTTCCATTCAATATTACATGTTGTAATATTACATATGTTTTTTTGATCCAAGAGTGGCCTTGTTTGTTGAAAAGGAACTAAGAAGGGGCAGATCTTCAATTTATTAAAACAATACTCACAAACATATTCAAGGTTCATGCAGTTTGGTGGTGGGCCGTGTTTTTTCAACGTGTATAGTGCTTTGCAGAGGTTCCATATATTACATTTGAGTGCCCAACTGTGCTACATAATGCACTTTGGCCTTTTACGTTCATTGGTTTGGTTTTGTTTAAATTTTAGAGGTCTGACCTAAAAGTAATATAACTCATTTGAATAGATTTAAGTTTAGGAGATTTTCCACTAATACTTGTACTAGTTCTCTTTATAATTAGTGCTTTTAATACTAAATCGTAAACTAAGACAACTGGAACTAGATCAACTGGACAAATTTGTCCATTTCAGCAACGCATCGAACAAATTGTGGCAGCAACGACAAAATCGTGGAATTTTTTGAATTCCAGCAGTGTTAACACTCTAACGAACATGTTTCATCAATCCGACGAAATATTTGTAATTCAGTGAAGGCAAATTAACCATACAAATGCTTTAAAAAAAGCCCCAAGAACATCTAATGTCAAATGTTTATAGCTTTTTGTTGGAATCTGCTTTTGTAGTAGGTGCTGTAATATGTACACATTTCCTCCTACAAGATTTTTCCCTTGTAAGATTATTCTAACCTCTGGTAACTACGTTTCAATTATTTTCAACTTTGACCTTATAAATGTATTTTTCTGCAATTAGGTTAATCTTTAGGTAGCACTTGCTCGAACTTCCTAAACTCTCAACGTGTTTTCACAGGAAACATCGAGAGTCAAGAAAACTTTTAAAGTAACCAGGTGTTGTTGGCAAATGTGTAGACTTTCTAGCCATCCGCTACACAAGATGCATAAGAAAGAGCATTTTACTAGCGACTCTTTATGCCATTTTAATGTTACGCTTAATTAATTATAAATGTGTTTATTTTTTATACGATGGAAATGGAACATTTTACTGAGGGCACTTCCACCACGATTCATTCATTTATTCTGTGCCACCCACTCGCTTTTCCGGCTCAAAGAACAGAGTATAATTGAAAACAACTGCGCCTCTTAACGCCGGTTACGATGAGTGTCTGACGGTGCTCGAGCTTAATAAGCCACTAAGGAGAAATTATTTTTTATTCCTTTGGATAAAAGAAATGAATTTACTCGTGAATCGTAAAACTCGCCAAAAGTTTAAGTGAATTTCAATAACGCTAGGCGTGTTAAAAATAAGTTTGAAAGCTTTAATTTTGTCCCAAATAAATATATTGAAATTAATAAAACAAAGTTTTGTTTTTCCTTCCAATTTTAGTTGCATAATAACAACTGAGAGAAATTCTTTGAAACTCAGGAAATATAAAAGAGTAAAAATAATATATTACAATTTTGAAAAACAAAAACTACACGTTCGTTAGTTAACATTTATAGCATCCAGCATATTTTATGTGCTTTTTTACATTATAGTTTGGCATCGTATGTACTTTGGCATCAAAATGTACGTTATTGGTACATTTTATGTCGTTTTTAATACAGTTTGTGTACTTTTTTTGTACACATTTGGGCACTTCCATGTACTTTTTAGTACACTTCAAGTATTTTTAGTACACTTACAATAAACCTACTGCGCGACAGATATTCTTTCCAAGTCAAAAATATCAATGATTCTAAAAATTATATATTAAAGCGCTTAAGAATACAAAAATTTCTTTAGTGAACATTAAAGAGTCAAAATTCCCGAACACTTGATTTTTGAAATTGTATCTACTTTGTTAATAAATTTTCTGTACTTTTTGCTACACATTTTCGTACGTGCATATACTTTTTTGTACACTTTAAGTACTTTTGGCACAATTATAGTTCACCTGATGTACGACAGAAATTATTTCCAAAAAAAATAGTATCAAAATATATTAAAACTTTTAAGAACTATTTTTATTACATGGCTTACTATTACTATTTTTATTCTTACAAATTTCATTAAGATAGATTTTGGTTAATGGAAGATTTCATGTCGATCAACCAGAAACCCCCACGTACAAGTATTGTATGGGAAGTTAAAAAGAACTGGGAGTGGCAAAGTTGTAAAATTTTGAGTACAAAATATCTCTTGACAAAAAAACACTATCCAGTATCAAACTTCTTTAAGTTCGTTAGATAATATTTAGTGTTCCTATCCAAATATCCCACACAGTTTATATACCTTTTTTGACATTTACATAGTAGTACATGGTATCAAAATGTACGATTTTGTTGCACATTATGTAAGTTGTTAATACACTTTCTATACTCTTTTGAACACGTTTTGGTAATTGCATGAACTTTTTAGTACACACCTAGAACTTTTTGATGCACCTATATTACACCTGATGTACTTTTTTGGTACTTAGTTTGTACTCTAGGTCCAGTTTGTGTACTTTGTGGGACATTATTTTTATTTTGAGGTAAATCATATTTACTTTTTGTCATGGTGAATGACAACAACGATCCACATTCATTACTTGCACCAATTCCTTTTACCTCTCTACATAATACAATTGTTTTCATGGATTAACGATCTGCTGCTTTTTGGTTTTCTTTTGTTTGTCACGGTGTTGTTTTCAACAAAGAAGGCCATATTTGGATCACACAAACATATTAATAATCGTGTCCCAGCATGTACTATTGGAATGCAAACACAATGTGTTTAGACACAAGCATACTATATTTGCGACAAGCTACAAGCACGCTATATTTTCATACAAACAATAACAAAATACAGATTTTTCAGCGTGCCGTATTATTGGATTACACAGTGTTTTCCCTCTTAAAATTAGTTTCAAACATGTTTTTGTATTTTTTCCGAGTTAGAATCGTAATGAAATGGTTTTTGAATATAACATTTTTAACTTTTGTTGCAATAGTTCGCGTATTTAGTGAATTTGGAGTGGTTTTTAGAAATAGTTCTTCAACGGTTTGGTAAATTTTGACCCATAAAGACATGATGAGGGATAAATGTGAATGACATTTGCGGAATGAAATTTAGAAGTATGTATTCGATACATTAACCGCCTTCATATTGAACTTTGTCCCTAATGAGCATTCGCACTGAATACTGACAACAAAAGCAAAAAAAAAAGTTTTAGTACTCGTTGTGTCACTATCACCATAAATCAAATAAACGGAAATAGATTACATATGTCCCTGTTTGTGGCTCTGCCGTAAGAAAAACTGAATCTTGTTTGACCTCAAACACACATACACACACGCTAAAATCTAGCAAGGACATTCTCCTTGATTTCTCATCTCTCTAATTGCGATAAATAAGGAGTTTGTGGTGGAGGCGAATAAAAACGCACACACAGTGGCAAACAAAAAGTGATTATCTTAAATGTTCAGCCACCAATAAAGATCTGAAGGAAGCATGAAAATGTTACATCCTACATGGTATAAAATATCTACAACAGTTGCAACTTTTACATGGTCAGCCACTAACTGAAGGGTACAAATTTTGAGACCCCAAATAGTGTAAAATACCTTTAAAAATGTCAACACTTAGTGGGCTATAACCTGTACTTTACATAACGTATATATATAACACATATACATATTTATACCGCATGAAGGTACAAATGCATATGATATGTGGACGAAGAAACCTAAAACATAGTCTTGAGTGAAGATAAAGTTAAATACCGAAATAATTACTAGCTGTACATTGTAGTCTGATCACAATGAAACCAATTTGTGGGCTTGCCTCTTAGCGATTTATAGTATTCCGGAAATGGGTTGATTTTTATTTATTCGGCCTTTTCATTGGTACTTTTGTATTTTATAATTCAAGCACAAGACCATACTATATCTCTATATATAGAGATATTGTTCTTCTTGTATAAGAAGTTTTTGCAAATGCATCCTCATGTTTCCGTTCAAACCGTAGAGCTATTTCAAATCTCGCCACAGATCTTCTTCAGCGAGTGTTTGAAAAATATCGCAAGCAAAACACACAAGACAACTTTTGCAAAAAAACTTTGCCCATCTCCAGAGAAAAATCATTAGAAATCATTTCTAACGGGGACTGATGATTCTCTGGAGATAGGAAGAAGTTTATTGCAACTGTTTTCTTGTGTGTTTTGCTTGCGATACTTTTCGAACACTTGCATAGTGGAGAATTCTCAATTGAGATGAGTTTTCGGTTGTATTTAGTGCTTTGACACCAATTTCTGACTTTAGGACAAAATTTTTCACTCATACCCGAGGCAGAAAGCAGTAGAAGGAAGCATATCAGGAAATTAAAGTCATTTATTATTCTGTACAAATGGCTCCAAACTAGACAGCAAAGCGGGTTTCGGAGTCTATTCTAAAGGGTTGAGTATAGATCTAGCACAAAATAAACTGGACCATTGCACAGTGTGTTCCAGGCAATAGTCACAGCAATCGGTGAAGTTGCACTCTGGCTGGGGCAAAATCTCAATAAAGACATTTACCCTGACAGTCAGCGTTGACCGTAGTGTTGACTTTTCGTACAGTTTACTGTATTAATGACTCACCTCGTCAGCTGCAATATCGTAACCTATCGGTCACTAGCCACTAGGCCTTAAACGTTTATACCGCGCCTTCACTGTGAGAGCATTCACTGTCAAATACTGCACGCTGAGAAATCTGTCGTTTTTTAAGTTTGGATGCAAATATAATGTGTTTGTAGCTTATCACAAATATACTATAATTGTGCCCAAACACATTGTGTTTGCTATTCAATATAACATGTTTAAGAAACAATGATTAATAGGCTATAAATATGTTTTTGAAACCCAAATGTGTCTTTGTGTTTTGAAAACCGCTAAAACCAAAAACGATACAGACAACAAAGAAACAAAAAGGCAGCAGATCTTAAATTCATGAAAGCCATGCTTGCAAACATGTACATATTTCCTGCAATATGTTGCTGGGGCCGATATTTTTCAGCGTGAGGGCTAGCTTACAGCATAACCGAAGTCGACACTGTCTCCTCACTGAAGTGATGTTTTTCGTCACCACTACAGTGGCTATATCATGTATATTGCCACTTAATGAATTCAACAGTATGTCAGATTAATAGAGCTTAATGATAATGATAATCACACAGTTGTTAGCTGAAAGCTACCATTCACGATCCCACCACAAAAGGTTGATGAATTTGGTAAGAAACTGTTGCGAAGAATTGGGAAAAGATGGCGCCATTGCAAGATGGTTCGAAAAATGACTGGGTAATAAAGCGATAAATAAAACATGGCCGCAAATTAAAATTCGTAACAATATTAATCTAACGATAATTTTAAAGGGACTGGTAATCAACTATGTAATAGACAATTTTGAATGACAAATATCTGGAGACGATGTAAGCAGAGGCGGATTTTGGTTGGATGTGGCCCAGGGCGCAGAATAAATATTGGGCCCCTGAAAATTAATCAAAAAATAACCACATTTTTGTTGAAATAATCCAAAATTTTATAAAACTTAAAAACGTACTTTAATTACTTTAAGTACTAATTAAAATACAGAAAATTTTTTCTATCTTTTTGGCTTGCAAACTTGTAAATTATATCATTAATATCAATAATTTTAAGTAAATCACTACCTATATGCAATACAGCAATAGTATTGAGTCTTTCTTTCTGTCATGGAATTTCTTAAATAATTCTTTACTCTTTTAAGACAAGAAATGATCCTTCTCCAGAATCGTTTCCACATTTGGAAAAGTTTCTTTCATATCTTTGGCTTTTTTTTATCTAAACTCCTAGCTGAGCCGGCAGACTTCGCCCTGCCGACAAAATTAGTCAATGATGTCATAGCCACTAATGAATTCACACATTTTATATTTGGGAAAACCAAACCATCACAGAAGTGTGCGTAGATTTGGTTGGTAGGCATTTTTCGATGTTTTGTAGTTGTACCTTATCAATATATCTTGGATGGACAATTGACGCGTTGCAGTTTGCTGAGCTTTTAGTTTTTATTTGAATGCAAGGCGAGACAGACGTGTACGTAAACAGTGATAAAATAAACAAAAATTGCAACTTTTTTTAGAACAAACTTTATGGGTAAGACCAAAATCATAACTAAAAGTCTTAATGTAAAAGTAATGATTCGCGCAACTGTATTCGTGCAAGTATGACCTTAAAAAACCATCATACTGGAAGATCTTTAACTTCGTTATGTCCTGTACATTTAATTTCAAGGAATTTTATTGTGGATACAAATCTTCGTAAAATGTTTCTCCAAAACCTTTCGTTTTGCATTACAATTTTCGCATTTTGTGCATTGACGCAATTTGAAACCATGGAGCGCTTGTAGAGTGTCCACATTGAGGCGACATGTTGCTTTGATTTTTTATGGTCGGACAAAGTAGCTCCAATATGTTTCCAATTTTGAAACCCAGTTGTCAACTTGGATTTTGAGCCCAAAAATAATTTTCATGGATAGCATTATATAGATTTGGATGTTTCGGAAAAAATTATCCACGTTATTTCTTCACATTCTCCACTCAACGATTTCCTATAAAAATGCAATCACCGTGTTTATATATCGATTTAATTTGACTAATATGGCCAATATTTATTAGTTTATTACAAATGAGAAATTCAACTATTTCTATTCTTAATACATTAGGCCAGAGAAAATGTATTTTAATTTTATTTGGTTGGTTGGTTGGCAAGGCTACAAGACAGCACGCTGTCTAGCACACTTAGGCTATATAAGCCCATTGTGATACCTGCAGTTTCCTCCATAGCAACTATCGACTAGTCGTCCAGCCAATTTGCCCTTTCAATAAATTTGTCTATAAGACCTACAGGAATATCCTATAGGGCTACTGTGCTAACTAGATGTGTTCCGAATATCCTACTTCTACTTCAGAGCAGGGCAATCCAAGAGAAGGTGTTTCGTCGTTACCACGTCCTCTTCCATGCAGCATCTACAGAGAGTGGAGTTTCTATGTCCCAGTCAGAGGGCGTGTTTTCCTACAAGACAATGTCCCGTAAGTGTTCCTATCATTGTGGATAACCTGCCTCTCGGCAAGTTAAGTAGTTGCCTAGTCCTCTTCCTGTCCACCTGTGGCCAGAGGACCCTGGCTTGTTTGCAAGCTGAAGTAAGTCTCCACTTGTCCTTGAACATATTGTGGCCCACTGCCTGATCTGCAAACGGCAGGTAGAGACTGGCATACTAACACCTTCTTTTGCCGGAAGAACCTGTGCCGTAGTGCCCTGTCTAGCTAACGCATCCGCTACGCAATTGCCTGGAATGTCGCTGTGTCACGGTACTCAGATGAGCCTGATGTCAAAATACTCTGCCATCACCCTAAGTGATGAGTGGCATTCTTTCGCCGTGAGGGACGTAGCAAACATGGCTTCCAGGGATTTGATGGCAGCCTGGCTGTCTGTTGAGATACATATTCTCCGGAAGGTTGTGACACTACTTTTCGGTAGTTCAGCAACCTCCAGTTTGGGGGTAATTTTCCGCCTGAAATACACTACAGTGATCAGGCAGCTTGACGGAGATATTTATATTTAGGTCCGTTGAATGGACCCCATAGCCCACTTGCTCGTCCAACTTTGATCCATCCGTGAAAAATCTGATGCTACTGGTATCCCCTTTCAGTGACTTTTCCCAGGTATTCCTGTTCGGAATAGAAGTCCTTAGATTTGTCGCTGGTAGAAGGTAGAGTATACAGTAGTCCGTGTTTACGGGAATAGAGTTGATCCGGTGTAGTAATTCAGTGTGTCCTTAATGTCCCGATATCAAAACGCCACAATCTCTGATTCTCACCAGGGATGTAACGGCTGCCTATTCGGCCATGATATCAGGAGTAAAGATGTTCAGTATAGCGCTAAGTGCAGTACCTGACGTCGTGCCCATTGCCCCATTAACGCTAATCAGTGCTGATCTTTGAATTTTCATCAAGGAATTCAGAATATATTTCTTTTGGAGGGACCTCCACCAAACTACGATACCATAGAGAAGTATTGTTTTGACTATTGCCCTTATAAATCCACATTAATTTTATTTCCAATGAAATATTTTGCGACTTACTATCGATATTTTCCATCGGCATATCTTGCCTGCCTTTGTCTACAGATATTTCACGTATGCCTTCTTCTATACCAAGAGTTTCAGCAAACTCATTTTGTCGGCTGGTGGAAGCTGTAAGTGCATCTGTTTTTTTGTGCCCACAGAATTACCTAGAGTGATCATAAATTTATCTAATGCTCCCTTCTATTGGTTGATAACTTCTTCATATTGTTTTTTAACTTTTCTTTTTTCAGCGTCTGATAAATGGCGTATCATTGTTCATATTATGTTTCAAAAACAAAGATTGCAGATAAATAAATAAGTTTTTAAACATTGCCTTCTGAAACATGTTATTTAAAATTCACGAGAATGATTTGTAACAATATTTTTATCATGCAGTTTTAATTGTTAAACTCGTGGTACAGTTTGTAAATAATTCACCGTCAGGAAAGTTGCAATACAATTGGGAGGACAATTTTTAATTGATTTAAAGTCTTAAAAACAAATTTATTTCGAATGCCACCTGATACTAATTATTTGTAATGACATAAATATAAGTATATAATTTTATAATTCAAAATTAATAAAGATAAACATCGTTACAACAGGTGGACTATAGATTGGCTTCACAAAAATAGTGGGCGTTCAAAGTTCATGAAAATGAAATTTTCTATAAATAAGTTCCATTTTAGTTTTCTGGACCATTATAGGTAAATTTTTTTGCAGCATTTGATAAAGATTGATCCTTGTTTTAATATATAATGGATATTTTGGTAGAAAAATAAACACTTTAATTTTTATATGTAGAAGAAAAACTTGATTTCTGCACCCTTTTTGTATGACTTAGCTTATTATAGGAAGATTGATAAAGTCACGGGGCCCCCAAAACTGCGGGGCCCCTTAAATCCGCCTCTGGATGTAAGAAAACACCCTTCGTAAAAAATAATATTGCTGCCAGCTCTTATTTTTTACCGCATAATGCGACAACAGCTATTACAATAAAGGTTAACATGAATCCAAGCCACCTCAAAATTACCAAAACATTCTAAAAGTTACTAGTTTTGCTTTCGAATTATTTTAAGGGAAAACTAGTTATAGATAGGACTCCGGATTTACCCATGCATATTGTGGCAAATATTAGCATTGTTGCTTACTAAAATCATGACCATAAAATGCTAATTGCTATGAATGACATACCATTATAACTAATTCCCAGCAACATTTTTTAGATCAAGTTGCCAACGTCACATTTCCAGAACAATATAAAATGTGACACTAGGAATGTTGTTTCTCAATAGCTCAATGCATAGATGCACGGCTGAATATCAATTAGCCTCGGTTCGAGTCCTGATGGGTGATCGAGGAAATAATAAATATTTAATTTCATAACTATTCTTTACATTTACATGTAGTTTTGTAAAAGTGTATATGAAAATAAGTGTGGCCGATGTTTTTAATAACTTTAAAACAATTTTCGTTTATCTAATATATTTCCCAAACATGTTCTGCAGGAACCATGTGTATGTTTGGAAGACACGTCACACATTCATATGTTTGCAAGTCCCAAACTCAGTTGTATTTAGATATAAGCAGTACCATGTTTAGTGACAAACATATTTGCTTTTACGTGGAAACATATGCGTATTTCCTTCCAAACATAATAATATTGAGAAACGAATTATTTTTTGGTTTCAATATATATATATATGCTATTTATTATAATTAATTTTATCAATATAAATCGACATTTATAAATAATTAATACAAAATATTAAAAGATTTGAAACGGCCATTTTTACAATTACTTGCATTGAATGCATTATTTTCTTCATGAAATGAGAATGTGCTGCTCTTTTGCTTCTCCATTCTTTGTTGTCTCTCACGCTTTTGTTTTTAGAAGGTTTCAGCTATGCGTTAATTATCACTGCGCTTGTACATAGACAATATTTTTATGTACAAATCTTGTTCATGCAAGCCAAACGTGGATTAATTACTTGTATGTTTTTTATATACTTATTTCACAAACGGTCCGCTGTTCAGATTTTCTCAGTAAAGGCTTGGACAGAAACAGGGTTTGACGTTGTTGCCCTTTCCAGATTCTTTCATCAAAATCTTTTCTCACTTTGGTAGCACACATACACAAAACCAAAGCAACATCACAAACTATGTAGCCGTCCGAGACTTCGTTTACTCTTTTTTCACCAATCATGAGCTTTTGATATCCTCTGTCCTTGGAACCATTGACAACTGAATACATGAAACTAAAACGCAATATATCATTTAAAATCAGAAATACTGACTTCATCTGCAATTAATACGCACATTCAAAAATATTTATGAATCAGTGATGGAGAGAATAATGCAAAAATACAGAAACACACTTACTAGACATATTCTCTCGATGTCTCTCTTTTATTCTCTTGCTCTCGAGAGAGTGTAAACAGTTCAACAAACACAGCTGTATTTGCACCAGAAACACCGATATATTTGGGTCGCAAGCACATATATTATTACATATTTATCATTGTGTCCCGAACATGTAATATTGAATTGCAAACACAATGTGTTTAGACACAAGTATATTACATTTGCGACAAGCTCCAAACACACTTTAAAAATACAGATTTTTCAGCGTGTATACACAATAACAACGTATTTCAGCCACAAGCATTTTGTTATACTTGACGATGTCTATTTTTACGCGTTTGCAATCAGAATGGTCCAAGTTTTGGTAATTATATATAAGTATATACTTATAACTTGGTGCCAGCCGATTCCATAGCCGTCTTGTAATAACGCTATCTGTTCTCGCTTGTTCCCGCAAATACTGCAGCGACTTAGTCGTTAGTAGCGACATCGCATGGTAGCGTCAGCGAATTTAGCAAGCGTTCATGGTGAGGGGTTGAGAAGGGTGGCCACTAGGCCGAGCCGACAAAAATTGAGGGTACAGGATTTGGTTAGCAAAAAACTCGGTCTATGGTCAAAAACAATTAACCCATTCATGCCCCGCCATGCACTTGAAGCAAAAACGATATGAAATTTCACATTTTGGAAAATTTTAATATAATTGGGATACATTTTCAAAATTGTAAGCATGGTGAAATATAGCACGCGTTATGCTGGTATGAATGTGCATCAAAAGTTTTGAAGAAAAAACTTATAGATATGCAGTAAATGCAATTTGCTTTAAATTTTGAAGTAGAACATTTATTTTTGTAGCTTTTGCTCTTTAAAACGGAAGCAACACAATGCAGTTAAGAGCATATATCCGCGAAAGCACCTGAGAGAGCAACAAAAACATATGAATGATGCTGGAACATGGATTAGGTTGTACTGTATAGTATATTCTACCCCTTATTCTTTGTAACCGAATCCCTTTCTGGGTTTTATTAAAACAATAAAAACGCAAAGTTAAATGAATTGTTCTGCTTTGATGTTTTATACATTTAATACTTTTTTATAATTTGTAATAAAAAAATGAATTAAAACAAGTTTAGCTAACAATTTTAAAAATGTTGTAAACGAAAACAGGACGAGGGAATGAGTATGTGTAATGTATAACTTTTTGTACACTTAAATTAAAAATAAATTAAGGTCAATAATATAACCTTTTAAGGGTTAAGTCGTTGTGCTCTGCAACAGTAACGCTCAGTTGAGCGTTAAAAAATCTCAGTTACAAAATTTAAAGGGAAATATAATTATTTTTATTCTGTTGTTCGACCTTTTCTTTATCAATAAATAATCAATATTCTTCCAGCTTGAGGTCAGATTTGCTCAAGCTCGAAGAATATTGATTACACAGGGTGACAAAATGAAGATTTTTTTCTGCGGTTCAACTTTTTGGAGTCAATTTAGATGTATGAGATAGTGATGTTCTTATCCTATAATTCACTTTTTTTGAATTGTCTCTGGTTCTCGAGATAAACCACTATTTTAAAAATGAAGGAGGTTTCAAAACACATTTTAGCATAACTGAAGAACAGTTTGTCCGATTTGGTTAAGTAAAAAATGTGAAAATCCGCTGCTAAAATACCTTCAAGTTACACATACAATGTTTTTTGAGAAAGTCAATAGTTTCGAAAATATTCAGAAAGTGCTTCCAAAAAAAATTTTTTTCATCGAAAATTGAAAATTTTTTTCTCGTTTTAAAATTCATAAAAAATCTAAAATGTCACAAATGCTATATTTTCGTGTTTAGTTTTAAACATAGATATGTTGCAAATAAAACTAGCCATATTTCAATAAAATCGATTAACAAGTTTTGCTTTAATTCACAATTAAGTGATGGTATCTCATTTTGATAAATTTTTTAAATGAATATTAATAACACAAATATTCCATAGCTATAAAAATCACGACACATAATTATAACAACTTAAGTAGGCCAAATAGACGATATGTGACAGATAAGTGAATAAATACGTACATATGTCAAAAAATATTGAACTGTAATACCTTGTTAATCCTAGTGTTGAAAGTGAAAAGGTAAGACTTATCCACAATAAAATTAAAAAAATATTAAAAAAAAATAAAATTACTCAATTTATAAGGCATTGCTTATGATGAGCTCTTTACGTAAATCTTGTGCTAATAACCCCGACCATTTCTGCTACATATGTGGTAAATATTGTGCAGAAAAGCAACTAAATAATATTACAGCTTTTGTAAAACAAGCTTATAAGGCTTATTTTGGACAAGAACTTCGACAACAAGACAAATGTTGGGTCCCACATAAAGTTTGTAAAACTTGTGTCGAGTCACTTCGATATTGGAGCAAAGGAGAACGCAAAGGGCTTCCGTTTGGAATACCGATGGCGTGGGCAGAGCCAAGAAACCACCTTGATGATTGTTACTTTTGCGCTGTAAATGTAAAAGGCATGAACCGATATAAAAAGCGGTCTTGGTTTTACCCAAACGTTCAATCCGTTAAGCCACCAACGCTGCATAGTGAAAATTTACCAATACCGGTATTTACTTCATTATCGGCCAAATATTCTAATGATGTTGAAATGTTAGATAGTCACAATGACAGCAATAGTGAGTATGAGTTCGAAGAATGCAGTTCTACATTTCAAGGATTTTCTCAAGGTGAGCAGAATGACTTAATTCGAGATTTAAATTTATCGAAAAAATCAGCTGAACTTCTTGCATCAAGACTAAAAGAAAAACGTTGCATTCATCCTGGCGTAACAATAACTACTTACCGAAATAGAGAGCGAGACATCCTTCCATTCTTTACCGAGGCGAACGGTATTGTATATTGTAATGATATTTCTGGGCTTTTAAATTTAATGGGCCTTCCAATATACCACCCTAAAGACTGGAGACTTTTTATAGACAGCTCAAAAAAAAGTTTAAAGTGTGTGTTACTACATAATGGAAATAAATTGGCTTCGATTCCAATAGGTCATTCGACTAAACTTAAAGAAGACTATGAAAACGTGAAACTGGTGTTAGAGAAGATTTCATATCATCAACACAAGTGGTCCGTCTGTGTAGATTTAAAAATGGTAAACTTTTTACTGGGTCAGCAAAGTGGATACACTAAATATCCCTGTTTTCTATGTCTATGGGACAGTCGTGCAAAAAATGAACACTGGAGCAGGACAAACTGGCCATCAAGAATGAACATGACTGTAGGAAAAGTTAACATCGTTCATGAACCTTTGATAAGTCGAGAAAAAATCATTCTTCCACCACTCCACATTAAACTTGGCCTTATAAAACAGTTTGTCAGAGCTCTCGATACGAATGGCGATTGCTTTAAATATATTTGTCAAACATTTCCTGGTCTTAGTACAGAAAAGCTAAAAGCAGGCGTTTTTGACGGGCCACAAATCCGTACTCTTATAAACATCGATGATTTCACAAATCACATGAGTCAGGTGGAAGTAGAAGCATGGATAAGCTTTGTATCAGTTGTCAAAAACTTTTTGGGGAATAACAAAGCTAAAAACTATGCCGAAATTGTTAGCAAAATGCTCCACAATTTCCAAAAACTAGGAGCTAATATGAGTATAAAAGTGCATTATTTGCACAGTCATTTGGATAAATTTCCTGAGAACCTCGGCGATTATAGTGAAGAACAAGGGGAACGATTTCACCAGGACATCAAGATCATGGAGGAAAGATACCAAGGCCGGTGGGATAGCCATATGATGGCAGACTACTGCTGGAACCTACAACGGGACTGTCCAAACAAAAAGTACCAAAGAAAATCCCATACAAAACGGTTTTCTTAACTCGTGTTTTTTTATAATTATGGAATATTTTTGTTATTAATATTCATTTAAAAATTTTATCAAAATGGGATACCATCTCTAAATTGTGAATTAAACCAAAACTTGTTAATGGATATTATTGAAATATGGCTTGTTTTGTTTGTGACATATCTATGTTTATAAATAAAGATCAAAAAACAGTATTTGTGACATTTTTGATTTTTTATGAATTTTAAAAAAAGAAAAAATTTTCAATTTTGCAGGAAAAAAATTTTTTTTTCCAAAAAGTTTCTGAATATTTTCGAAAATATTGACTTTATCAAGAAACATTGTAGGTGTAACATCAAGGTAATTTAGCTGCGGATTTTTAAATTTTTTACTTAACCAAATCGAACAAGCTGTTCTCGAGTTATGCTAAAATGTGTGGTGAAACCTCCTTCATTTTTAAAATAGCGGTATATTTCGAGAACTAGAGTCAATTCAAAAAAAGCGAATTATAGTCTTAGATCTTCATCAACATATGCACCAAAATTTCCTTACAAACCCCGCACCGCAGAATCACTGTTGCCCTGTGTTATTTATTGGGAAATATAATTCTTCAAATTAAAGTTTAGAAATTTTTAGAAAGTTATAATAACTAAAGGTTATTATAAAATATTGTATGCAATATAATGAATCCTATCTAAAAAAAAGGAACCTAATCCGCATCTGATTACTCATTTCAAGCAGCTTCTATTATTTCTACAGGTGTTGGTGCTCGTTAAGTACTTTGTTCGAAGGGAATGGAAAATAAATTAATTTAAAATATAATGTCCAATGAATATTTCTGGTGTTTTATACTAAATTAACATCTAATGAACGAAAGGAAGCAAACTAAGAAATCAATTACTATATTTCCTAATTAAGTTGTCATTACAACCAAATTTGTTATATGACTTCAAGCATATTGTATCACCTTAAACAGAATAGTTCATCAAAATCGACATTAAATCGACTTTAAATTCCATGAAATCTCTCTTTAAGCAAATACCCCCATGTATGTAGAAGCCAGTTGAACTAGCATTTTCCTACATCCAATAAAGTTCTACATCATTTTCCTACATCGAATATTTTTGTTATCTTTTGTTTATCGCATTAATGATTCATAAACAAAATTTATATCTCTTAATTTTTATTCTCTACACAGGGTTTGTTGAAAAACTACATAAACACACAAAGATAAAATTACGGAAATCTGCTTGACCTTAGGGCTTTACATTATTAAGCATCTCTTTGGGTGAACTAAATTTGTTGATATTGACGGGGGAAGTAACTCTCACTATAAGTCCATATACATATGTAGTAGAGCAATTCCGATTTATAGCGCAAACATTTAATATTTCAAAATGTCAACACAATTTTTAACTTAATTCTCCAGTGGAATCTGATTTTTAAACAAAAATCATTCAAGTAGCTTTTACATTGATTGTACCCTATACTTGAATGCAGTGTCAAATAAGTACAATCCTAGAAACGCAATTGACGAGGTCATACACAAAATTTTTCTTCTGAAGGTCTTGTGTCGAATTAAATACACACCCACAGGAAATTTCGGTTGAGATAAATGAATTAGCTGTAACCGAGTTTATGGATGTGTCAACCACTATAGATGACCTTCAACCGAACCGCGGGTTGTCACAACGGAACTAGAAGTTTTCGCAACCTCAGCAGAATTTGTAATAACCGCACTAGCAATCACCACAATCGCATTATAGGTTGTCTCAACCTCACTTGAGGTCACTGCAAGCATTTGTCCAAGGTATCACAACCGAATTTAAAGCTTATAATAACCTTATCGAATTTGTTGTAGTAACCAGAAACTCAATCGAATTGTTAAATATTTTTATGGTATTTTAGATTCCACTATTATCAAATTATGCACTTTATATCGGCGAATTTTTGGTGGAATAACTAAATGTTAGAAGGCACTTCCGACAGTTTTTGAAGTCCCAGCCTTCATGGTTCACAACCTCAGTAATGATGTGTTGTGTCGATCGACTTGGGTCTTAAACCCCAACATTCGGCAGTTCAATACTAAAATTATGGTATGATGTTTTAACTTTGACGTGCATATTACCGATGCTGAAAATCTTCAAGACCGTTGCCACCAACTTGTACTATACAAATATAGGCATCATTAGCAAAATAAGACATTTTAAGGCAAAATCCATAATTACAATATTTTTCCATACGCTTCTAAATAAACACAACAAAAAATCCTGTTAACCGTGACAGAACGAATGTCCTTTTCGTAATAGGTTTTTTAATTGTAAACGTCAGGTTTGAAATATATAGAACCGAAGTGCATAACGGGTCAACAAAATTCGAGAGAAATTCGGTTACGGGGGGAACCAAATTTTTCATAAATTCGAATTTTACAAGTGAATTATAGTCCTTTTCATAATAGGGTTTTTAATTGTAGACCTCAGGTTTGAAATATATAGAGCCGAAGTGAAAAACGGATCAAGTTTTCCCAACCAAATTCGTGATAAATTCGGTGAAGGGAACCTAAATTTTCATAAATTCGGATTTTGCAAGTTATTATCGCCAGACTCGGTTGTTGGAACCCACTTAAAGTCAAATTTAGCTGTTGCGACCGACTTGACATCATGTACTACGGTTGCAACTGAATTGGCATCAACAATAGATAAGAAGTGGGAAATGCAGTTGTTAGAAGTAAAGGGTTTTTCAACAGAGACGATACAAAAATAAATCGATAGGGACAGCAAACGACGCCATATTTTTTTCCGCTTTTTTGACATTTCTCTTCAGTAAGGTTTGCCATTTCATCATGGAAAGATATACGAGCCAACAACGAGTCGAAATTATTAATTTGGAGTCAGTGGCCTCAACTTTCAGAGGCCAACTTTAAGAGGCTTCAACAATCAGCGATGAGGCCAACTTTAAGAGGCTTCAACAATCAGCGATGAGGCTCATTTCTGGCTGAATGGCTTCGTCAATAAGCAAAATATGCATTATTGGTCAGACAGCAATCCACACGTAATCCATAAGTCATCATTGCATCCCGAAAAAAATACGGTTTGGTGCGGTTTATGGGCCGGCGGCGTCATTGGGCCGTACTTCTTCCGTGATGGTCAAGACCGGCACATTACTGTGAATGCGAATCGCTACCGTTCAATGATAACCGAATATTTTTGGCCCCAATTGGATAATATGGACTTGGAGGACATGTGGTTCCAACAGGACGGCGCCACAAGCCACACAGCGAATGCCACAATCAATTTATTGGAAACCAAGTTTGGTGAACGTGTTATCTCAGGAAATGGCCCAGTCGATTGGGGCTACGTCAAGTCTATGGTCTATGCCAACAAGCCAGCGACGACTGATAAACTTCGTACGAATATCGAAGGTGAAATTACAGCAGTATAGGCCGATTTATGCTTGAAAACCGTCGAAAATTGGGTTCAGCGTCTGGACTTCTGCATGCATGCCCGTGGTGGCCATGCAAACGAAATCGAGTTCCATACATAATGGCATCGAACCTACTTTCACAGGAATAAAGTATTTTATTGGTATCTAAAACCGGTTTTGTTTTATTTAAAAAAACTTTTGTAGCGCTCTTATTGAAAAACCCTTTATAACCGAATCAATTATGAAACTAGGTTGTTTCAACCCCATTTCAGTTGTGGGTAATAAATTCAATTGTTAAAATCGTCAGCAATAGACGAATTTACGATTGCTACAACCTACTGTCAAACAATTAGTTCAATGAGCGTATGCTACATCAAGCCATTCTAGAAGGTTTATTTCTTACTATCTTTATACGTTCCCATTCGTTCGCATTGCTTTATTTTGACCGTCCAAGCACATCGACATTTCTTACACATTGGAATTTAATGATTACACTGTGCGATAGTCAAAATCGGTGGGGGTTCTGACTACCGGAAAAAGTTATATCGGTCAAAAAAAAAGTTATTCGTGTCAAGGCGTTTCACTGGCTGACGTCGAGGAATCGAGATATTTTATTATAGTAGACTTCCAAATAATGTGCACTCATAAATGTGCATGGAATTTCTGTAAAAATATCATCCGTTACAGGTAGGCAACGGAAAAACACACTTCAATAAAAAAAATCAGTTCTCTTGTTTCCCTTTAATTGAATGTGAACGGAGCAGGCACCGCAGTCATAAAAACTAAATAATCTTTTGTTTATTACTTTTTTGAATTCTTAGAATCATAAAAAAGTGATTAACGTTTTTTCCAAAGAATTTTGTACAGATCCTCGAGCAAATTTTTTAAATTCATTCAGTACGATTGTTCATATTCATTGAAACAAAAAAATCAATATTCTTGTCAAAATGAGATTCCTTCACTTAATTGCGAATAAAAGCGAAACGCGTTCATGACTCATGTCTCATTTTGTTCATAGGTTGTGAGAAAGTAATAAGACTTGACACTTTTTTCCGTTTCAGATTTCTCATGATTTTTAAAAATAAAAAATTTAAATTTTTTAGGCAAACAGATATTTTTTTCTTCATAAATTTATTTATAACTGCAAAACTGCCAAATATGTAGAGAAACAGTACATCAACAGAACAACAGTAAATTTTAGGAATTGTAAATCTTAATGTTTCTAAGTTTGTTGCAGCAGAATCAGACTAGACAAATGCGACCAATTCCCCTATATGATACTTACTAACTTCAAATCGATATATCTCGATTTCTAGATGTGACCCACCGAGATGCCAAGATACGTATAACTTGTTTTTGACCGATATAATTTTCCTCGCTAGACAGAACCCCCGGAGATCACTGACCCCTACCATTTGTCGCACAACAGTGTAAAAAAAAACGGGATGTGGTACGTATTTCCTTTCATATCCGTTAGCCGTTCCAGGTCCAAATCGCTGGTAAAAATTCCTTTGAATTATTTAAATAGTCGATACCCTCTCATGTATCCCTGCGTTATGCGGACGACTTGGCAATAACAGTAAGGGGCAAGTGTCCTAGTACTCTATAGGTCAGTATTCTGATTAGTTTGCGGACTTTTGGCAGATTGACACGCGGAAATGAACTCGGTGTAATGCCGACCAAGACTGAGCTGGTCCTCTTAGGGCAAAAAATAATGGTATGCTTGCAGAGAGTGTCAAATACGTAGGTCTTTTTTTGGGCAACAAACTTATGTTAAAACTAATTTTTATCGAAAGCATTAAAGGGCGACGACGAACCTATGCACCTATCTGGGAATTGTCAGACCCACATGGTGAGTCTCATATTGGTCTATGTGGAATCCAGGCCCGACAAGTGCACCTAATGTTCTGACTAGAGTTCAGAGAATGGCGACATTGTTTATCATGGATGCTTTACCCATCACTCCTACGGATGCACTGTATCCAACATTATATTCGTTTCCGGTGGACATTAAAGGGAAGCAGATTAAGGCAATTGACACACTGGGGCATGATCGGAATTGGTAGTGATAAAGTTATGAAAGGTATTCCAAACACTCCTGTGTTTGTCGACTACTTGAAACTAGACTACTATTCGATCGGAAATATCATATTCTCATACGTGAAAGATATTCACGAATGGGTGGAAAGTACGGGCTTAACTCAACGGAACCAGATTTATCTCTTTCGCATACACTACCTGATTATTATAGCGTGTTTCAGACAGATATTTCTTCTAGTAGGAATGTGGCCGGGTGACCGAGGGATAATAATCAAGCGGTCGTTGGGGTCAATGTGGTACCTGATAGTCAGATGGTAACCAAGACTCAGGAATAAATATTCTTGAACTAAACATCAACCCAAGACCGACGCTGATCTCTTAACAAGATGGCTCAGCAGTACGATATTTAGCTTATACGGGTGCCAGAAAACATTAGCAGGCGAGACCAGTGGCTACCTCACTGGTCCCACAGGAATTGTAATCCATGTGCATGACCGAAGCGACCTTAAAAAATGCACGTGCCTTTGGGATGATACTGGGGAGGTGGGCGAGGGGCACAGATTGTGTACGTAGAAGACAAATCTGGCCGATATTCAATACGACAGTCAAAATGTTAAGACGTGTATTATGAATACTCTCTGCTCAAAATGTTCTAACTCTGTAAAATCGAACTTTTGTGCGCGCGAATAGAGAATTCAGAATTTTGTTAATTTATGTTTGACAATAAACATGATGATCAGAGAAAACATCATCTCTCAGCCTTAAAGGAAATTACAACTTTAAAAATAACTCGGATCTAAGACAAATAAACTTGAACATTGTTTTTAATTGCGATGACTGCTTAAATGTCTCTTCGAATATAAATTCAACGACGTCTTTACTGTCTCCAGAAATGCAAGATCTCAAGAAAATTTTTCTTTCGTTGTGTACTCTATAGGTCATTGTTCAAATTCGCTGAGCTTAAAAAAAACCTTTGGAAACCAATTTCGCATAATTAAGCGTACAAAGTATATAATACTAGTCTTGACGTCCCTAATGGTGGTGGTGTTACAACAGTGATAGAAAATGGGATTAATAATGCAGCTTCTTCTATGTCTGTTCCATACCAAATATCTGAAGCTCGATCGAATGTGCATGGTAGAATTATCTATCAGTTAAATGCGTCACCCTAGCTGATTTGGGGTTTTTTTTTTTAAATTTTCCACGAGTAAGCTGTCAAATTCGATTTTGTTTATTTTTGTTTGTTAATACAATTAAAGTATTTCAATCTCAAGATACAATTTATAGCGTAGACGTTGTATCAAGTAAGACAAGCGAATTACATTTTTGTGTACATAGTGTTTTTCATTGTTCAGTTAATTTTGAGAACTTAACCGTGGAAGTTCTAATGCAACTACCTAATAGATAATTCTGCCATGGCAGCTGGCGTAGAAATCGAGTTATTGCGGTTGAATGCATCTTGGCTCGATGTTGCTGTGAGTAAAAAGTTTCTACTTTTATCTAGACACGTGTGACTGAGGACCAAATAATTGGTTATATTGAGAACAGAGCTGAGATTAGCAAGGAACACATAATATGCAATCGCCTTATAAGAAGAGATTTGGAGATTGATACTCTTAAACTTGTAAATTTTAAAGTTGGAATATCGCCGCAATTTCATACTGAGCTGACTAAACGTTCCCTATGGCCTATGGATGTTAAAATACACCCTTTTATTTGTTTAGAAAAGAAACCAGCAGAGTTGCCAAATTTTTAAAGAAGGTTCCAAATTTTAAAGTCTATTACCAAATTGTTTCTGGTATGCGTTCAAAATCTTATATTTTATTTTATAATTCCGCGCAAGTATTTGTGGAGACATGACCGAATTCTGATTTTTTGATGGTGAATATTTTAATCAAACATTATTTCATGTATAGATAGAAATGTAGCCAGACTTGGGGGGGCACCAGAGGTGGCGGCGTTCTAATTGCAGGGAAGAAATCTTTAAAATCATTTGATTCTACAATATTAATTATAGTTGAGTTAATGGGCCAATTATACAGTGTGAGACCTCTTGAAAATGTGTTTATCTCAATTGGTGACTTATGTATATATTCTGCCAAATAGTTCTTAATTCAGTTCATATTGAAAATGTTGGTCTTTTATATGAAAAATTGGATCTCAGCACCCAATATGCCATATTTGGCGATTTCAGTTCAAATAATGTTATTTGGTCAACTTCAAATGATATTTTAACATATTATATTTCATACATATTATTATATACACCCAGAGAACTCATTATTTGAAAAGAGCTTGTAGCAACCGCAAATTCGGCTGTTACCACCTAATTGAGGTTGCCACAACCAAATTGAGGTTGTTACGACCGAATTTAGTCCCCACAACCGAAATTCGGTTGAAGCGACCTCGTTTCATAATTGATTCGGTTGTGGCAACTGAATCTCCAATTATATTTCTTAAAATTTCGGTTGGAACAACCGAATTTGATATTAATTCGGACGCAAGAACCTAAATTGGTACCAAGTTTAGTTGGAGCAACCGAATCTGGCATTAATTCGGTTGTAACTAGCGAATTTGGCATCAATTCGGTTGTAACTAGCGAATTGGGTTTCAATTCGGTCGCAATAACTGCATCTAGCCTTAATTCGATTGCAACGACCGAATTTGACGTCCATACGGTTGCTGTAACCGAATTTCTCACGAATTCTGGAGGTACAACCGAATTCATTTTCAATTCGGTTACCACAACATAATTCTATGTATTTAAAATCTGACGTTTAAAATTCTTTAATCAAATTTTATTTTAAAAAGAATTAAAGAATGGCAAGATTTTTTGTGGTAATTAAGAAAGTTAAGTAAAATATGTTTCGCATTAAAATGTCTTATTTTGCAGAAATTATTCAAGCAGATATCAACGGTTTCCAAAATTTTTCAAGTTCGGTCGTGTGAGATATGCTATAATCGTCTGTATACAACCGATACAACATGTCAGAGATAGTGCTGTGTCCCATGATGGTCGGGACTTGGAAAAAGGTCGGAAGAGGCATGTACATATGACTTTCTTTTCTCGCTTTTGATTTTTTTTTAATAAGAATACAGGAAAATGAATCAACATTTAATAATAAAAAAAAAACTTATAATTCATTTGTGACACTACCATAAACAACCACTAGTGAGGTTGTGTCAACCTCTAATGACCTTATTCGGTTGAGACAACCTCTTAATTCGGTTACGGCTAATTCGGCTGTCTCAACCGAATTTTTCTGTGAGTGTATACAGATATTATTTTGTGGATGTAAAGTAAACGAAGATTTTTAAATTAATATCATTGATATTTTTTTCGAGTTTTTTGGTCGTAAGGAAGACATTTCAAATAAGAGGTTCATTGCAAAATTGACGACTATTTGAGATTAATAAATAATAAATAATAATAGTTAATAAATTAACTAGGGCTTTTGATCTCATATTTGTTTCTCCAGAAGAAAACTGTTTTGTCTATAAGGGTTTGCATCCATTTTCACTTTCCACTATTCACCACAATGCTATGATACTTGAATGCCTGTTGTGATGGTACTCTTGATTCTTAGCAATATGATTATAATATGATTAGCAATATGATTATAATGGCGATTGGCGAAATATCTTCTCCAAATAGTATTATGTCAAATAATATCAGACCTGTTATGAATTATTTTTACAGACGGTCTTTTTGTATTTGCAGTAGAATGTTACCCTTAAAGTCTGTCAATTGGAAACCCCGTCCTTGGTATGATAAAAGACTTTGGTATTTGACGAATTGTCGGAATAAATTCCATGAGAGATACAAGTAATCAGATTATGCAGCTGACTTTTTTTTTCGGTACTCTCGGTACTTTTCGCTACTCTCAATGCACTGCGTTTTTGGTGTAGAATTTTAATGCGTATATGAGTCATGAGTTATATTATGTCAGAGACTATAGTCATTCGATCTCTTTTACAAGTTATATGAAAAGTGACGCTGTTTTTTCTATTTCTGGTGCGAAATATATATAAAGGCAACATGGAATAGAACCCGAATTCGAACAGTAGAAAGTAGGAATTTAAACAGAAGTGAGTTTTCTTTGTCATAGTCAAAGTATTTTTTGCTGAAAAGTATTTAATTTTGAAAGGACTAATACGATATAAAATAAAACCTTGAAAATTCCTCACAACATGTAGAAAAAACAAAAAATGGTGTTGCCTTCATATTTATTTCGCGGGGTGTAATGGAATTATTAAATTGCCGGTTGACGATATTTGCCTTGGGTGTTTCAAGTGCTAAAAATTTCTTTAACCTTGATGGTGATGAATTATGCGTGCATTTGATTAAAATGTATTCCGCTTCCATTTCACTTCCCATTTTAGAAAATGCTAATAGATCATTAAAGGAACGTACTCTATTGATCGTTGGAAACTCACTTTAAATCAGGTCAGGACATAAATTTCAAATAACAAGTCGATTGCAAAATTGACGACTATTTCAAACATGAATCAATAAACTATATGGCTTGTGTCCAGCACAGCCCAAACTCTCGTAATAGCATCAAATTACTACAATGGATACAACTTTTTATCCAAAGAAAAGTTGCACATTGTTTTTTGTCGCCGGCCCATATTTCCCATATTACGGGCCTCCAAAGTTTGAACATATAAACTTAAAAATCTTCTACATTTTCGGACGGACCGGAACAATATGGGTATCGTTGGAAAGCTTATAAATACGAGTATGTCTTTAAAACTGCGTATTTATATCCACGATTCATTAACCCATTGCGAGCCAATTCATGATATTCGACTTTTATACCCTTTTACAAATTTTTCTCAGAATATTGCTAATGTGAATGTGCTAATTTGACAATTCCGTCAGAGAGGAGGGCCCTGCAGCTTAAATATGACACTTTATTTGTCTTTGTAACCCTCTAAAATCCCCAGAAATTAAGAGTGAAAGCGCAGAATTTTTTTGTCGTTTCTGATTTTGCCACACATCGACTTAAGGTACAGAGGGAATTTGAACCCCGGCGACTAGGTGGAATATAAATTTAAACATTTTCAAAAAGGTCTACCACATGGTACGAGCAACGTAGTTCCTATTTTCTCACATTCTTTGCTTTTTCTTTAATTTTGGTTTTTAAAAAAAAAGATTTTTTATCGAAAATTTTCATTTAATATTTTTCAATTATTTCGACCTGTGTTATACAAAACAGCGACCAAACCAATCAAACCAAATATCCGTTCTTTGGAGACCATTAACTCCGAAAATATCGGTTTCCGATTAACTTTTTTTTTAACATTTTAGCTTAAAAAACGTGTTTTACGACCCCAAAAAAACGACAAAAATGGGATTTTGCACCCAACTGTACTTGTTCCACGATGCTGTTAACCTCCAAAGAAATCTACATAATATAAATGATTGGAGCAATAGGAATAATCTTCAGCTTAATCTTAAAAATGTTTAAAAGTGTGCACATGTTTCATATTTCAAAGCTACAAATCCATTTGTTATTAAAATTAATGATCAAATTATGAAAACTGTGCTTGAAATTGAAGACCTTGGAATTACGTTTGACAGTAGATTTACCTTTACACCGCATATACTTATGATAAACTTATGCCTTAATCATATTCTTTGGTAGCTTTCATAAAGAGGAACAGTGATAATTGTTCTGATCCATACACAATAACATTGTTGTATACTTCATTTGTAAGATCAAAATTAGTATATGGAGCTTTGATCTGGAGTTCTCATAGTAAAACTCAAATAAATCATTTGGAGACAATTCAAAAGAAATTTTTTAAATGTTAAGCTAGAAACTAGAAATTTTACCCATCCAGGTCCTAGATATGACGGAATTAGACGGAAGTATCATTATATGCTTTTGTTGTATGTTTTGAAAATAGAAATATATACCTTGCAGAACTGAGTATTCCTTGTCGTAACTTAAGGCATTTTAACTTATTTTACACTGAATGTTATCTGAATGATGTCGCGTCTAATTATTGCTGTTGCTTATTCCTGTTTAACGTATTTCGTTGGGTATACTTGGTAGCGATTACATAAAGGGGTGTGGCACCGCCCATACAACTTAAAATTTTAAATGGCTATATCGCGTGAACTGTCAGGGGTATGAAGATGAGATTTGGTATATATTTGTTGGTACAGTATGAATGACAGCCAGGGTGGAAGTGGGTTGTGCAACGCCCCTTTTTAAAGAAACCGTTATAGCAGTCATAATAATAGTCTGATCGTCCTAAAAGTTTCACAGTATGTTACAGTTGGCCTTCAGAGACGAACAGGCTATTTGGAAACAAGTATCCACAAAGGGCCGTGGCGCCGCCCTCACACGTCAATATTTGACTATTACAGTACTTGATAACATATTTCAATGTATCTCAAAAAATATATGGCCGATTCGATTGAAATATTTTTTTTTCTAAAGTTGAATGCTTCTAACTTTAAAAATTAAATATTTAAATCAAATCGGCCATAGATCTTTTGAGATACATTGAAATATGTTCACAACTGCCTGGTGTACGAGCTGTTGCTTGATGCAGTGTAGGAATATGAGGTTGGTTACATATACTACTGATATCATGCAAATTAAATTTTGGGGAAAACCAATAAAAATACGGCTACTAAAAAGGTCAGACTATGCAGCTAAGAAAGTGACCACAGGTACGAAGGAATATTCCCATCAATTTCAAAAGATTTCAGTTTCCGATTCGATTGCCATTTGCGATGACCTTTAATAGCGCGCAAGGGCAGTCGCTTAATGTCTGTGGCTTAAATTTAGCAAGTCCGTGTTTTTCCACGGACAACATATGTTGCATGTTCTCGTGTGAGTAAACATTCCGACTAATAAATATTTGCACCAGATGGCAACACTAGACATATTCTATATCATAGAGCGCTTGAATAAATACAAAAAAATAACAAAATTGTGATTCATTAAAATTACAATTCAGGGATAGCGAAGCTCAACGGGTACAGCTATTATAGTATATTGAAAAGGTTTTTAGACAAATCAGCACACGATCGAAATATAAAAATTAACTTCTAACAAATAGTTATTCTTCTTCATAATATTCCACTCAACTACAGGTTTATTTGTCCATTGTAGTTTTGTCCACACTTTGGCATTACAAAAACTTTGAAGACAAAACGAAGTTTGCCGGGTCCAGCTATACTTATATATAGATAGATAGATATTGGCTACAGGCGCTCCTCCTAGAAAACTTCCCATTAAACAAGAAATTTTCCGCCATATCTTAGTCTAGACACAAACCAAACCAAAAGTACCCAATATAGATGATAACACTGGGATGTAATAAAGTTGTTAAAAAAAATTTATTTTTTTTATTTAGCCCACATACCGCAGCGTGCGATAAGGAACTCGTTCCAAAAAACCATCAAAAAATATGTACGCATTTCCGTTTTATGCACACTTTTGTGATGCTGTTTTTTTACATATAAAATGTGTGAATTCATTTGTGGCCATGACATCAATGAATACTTTTGACGGCAGGGCGAAGTCTGCCGGGTCAGCTAGTTTTTATTTAACTTTTATATTTTTTATTTTTTTCTTGTTTGTATGCTCTTGTAGTTAGAATATATTTTTATTTGTAAATTTTAGTTAAAGATGAATTTTGAAAAAAATTATTCCACCTCCAGCTGGACTTATTTGTAACGGAGTAAATAAACAAACAAACAATTTTACTTTGAATGACCCAACTATTAGGTCACTTAGTCGGCCGTTGGTGGTGCAATATTTAGTGTGGGCGCCTCTTGAACATGAGATCCTGGGTTCGATCCCTGCTCTGACCACCTTAAAATTTCTTTCGGTGGCGGTCACCTCGTATAGTGACGGCGACACTATTGAGTATTTAGCCATAAAAAAGCTTCTCAAAATTCCGTTCGGAACCGGTGTACAACTGTAGGTCCCAATCAGTGAGTGTAAAACTAGAACAGAGCACAACTCACTGGTTATGAGAAGCTCTCCCCAATTCCATCATGGGATGTAATACATGTATCTAGTAAAAAGTGAAACAAACAGTAAGCTAACGTAATAAAGCTTTTTTGCGAAAGCTTCAATAAAGCTGTTGTAACATTAATTTTGAATTGTAAAGCGTAAAGCTTTCACACAACGCTCGAATGCTAATGCGAAGACTCGATAAGGTAAACCTTTTTTAATATTAGGGCGGCCCTCTCAACATTCGCAGAACTTATTTCAATAAAAATATTAATTAAAATACATAAATTAAATTAAGTTTAAAAAAATTGAACATAATATTTTTTTTTTTTAAACGGACTTGAATCAAATGCCGTTGGTAAATATAAATTACAGCAGACAGCTGTCCGAGGCCTTCGGCCGAGGAACACCCTCGGACAACTGTCTGCTGTAATTTTTTAGTTAATTTTATGAACACACACTGTAGAATTCAGTGCATTAAAAGAAAAGGGTTTAAGGTTTTTTCTTAAATATTAACTATTTTTAAATTATTGATTAATGTTAAATAGTTATTATTACGAATTGTATGTAAGCTATTCAAGGTCTGTATAGAATTTTACTCCAGTGGACTTCAATAAATAAATTTATACTGCATAAGAGGAAAGCCATTATTCAGGGCCAAGGCATCAGTGCCTGTTCCAGTTTTGACGGGACACTGTTTGATTGGTAGACGTGCGTCGAGACTAAGGGTCATTTCAGTGGACTTCTGCAAGAGCTGTAACTCTAATGAAGAGGACTGAAATACCGGACATGCTCTCAGGCCGTGTCCAACTTATGTCAGCAGGAGGATATCTAGTATGAGATCCTACTTAATTTGGTGCCTCAGATAGGATTTATTTAATTATTTTACGCAATAAGTTGTGTTCTTCGGTTTATTGTCTCAAGGTATTAGCTATAATTCATTTCCATTAACGTATTATGGGTTACTTCCCTGATTAGTTGCAATAAAGGTTCTTTAACAGTGATTGTATTTTCACTTACAAAATTGTTGTTTCATCTATGTAAGTGAGTGTGTGGGTACAATGGTTAGTGTGTGTTTGGCATCTGACCATGAGGCTGTCAGTCTTGCCACTCACTTGGACAGTTAGCGATTCTGTTTTGTTCTCCTTATTGTTCTCAGACCACTGTCAAGGGATCGTTACAACGTCATAAGCTAATGAGGTTTTCATTGTTTGCTTGTTTTTAATTTTTTCCTTGTTTCTCCTTCAACAACAATAACTGTAGCGCTAGCATCAGCAGCAGCAACAGTGGCATCAACACCATCATTAAGATGAACAACACCAATACTAACACACTGCATCCTTGTCATCTCCGTTGTTATATTTCGTCCAACATGTCCAAACTCAAGTTGGTAACGAGGAGAAGAGGAAAAAATATGAAATAGGTTGGCAGGATAGCAAGGCAGGCAGCTTTAACGATTGGTTTTTATCTCACTTTTCTACATTAACTTACGCGTGAGGATGGTAATTTATTTAAGCCTCCTTAATGTTGCCGAGACTCATAAAACTTTAACAAATGTATACCGCATACACAAATACACACACACAAACAAGCTGACACTTGCGCACACACACGGCCATGCCAACTTTTACACAGCCGTAGCAATGGAAGGCATGGCTTAGGAGGCCTTTTGGAAGGCCTTCCTTTGGAGGCCGCATACAATATTCATAGCGTGATAGCTAGGTACCCAAATGGAAGCGAGCTACGTGACTGGTCTTTCCAACATAACTTGATCGTCCAATTCATTGGCTTCGTTCCAATGTTACCTTTCGCGCTATTCTCCCTTATCCATTCATAACGTATCTTATAAATAAAAATCAATGAGTGTTCGAACTCACAGGCGATGTGTTAACACTTTTTTGTTACACGGAACCTGTTCGATTTCTATGAACACATTAGTAAATGTAATATTGGAAAAAAAGGCTATTTTGCTATTGCACTTTCTTTTTTCTTACATCCGCTTTAACATTAGATGTAATATTGTTAAAATAAATGAAGCAATATTTAACTCACTGAAATAATTGATTTTGTTTTGTCAAAAACAGAGCGACGACGACCAGCTTGTTTGAGAGCTGGCATATTGAACTGAATAAAAAGCAATATTTACCTCACTGAAATATTTGTTTTGTCATAGACAGAGCGACGACAAAAAGTATTAAATAGTATAGAGAATTTATTGCACTCTTTTTCCGCTCTCATGTCGAGAGTTTGAGTAAAAGAGCTTAAACGAGTCTTAATCTCTTTCTAGAATATTTCAATATAAATGCAACATTTCGACAATTTATTACATAAAACAACACAAAAAGCATAAATGTTTCAAAAGGCATCAATTTTTCACTTCAAAATTATGAACGAACCAAGTTATGACAAAAAGCGAGTAATACGTTTTGATGTCGCCAGTGATTTTGAGTCATACAATTCGCTCTATGAGTTCTCTATACTATTCAATACTCTTTGGCGGCGACGACCTGTTGTTTGTTCGCCGCCGCTACATCAACACCATGATACTTATTACAGCAACCACGTAGGTGATGCTAACGCTGTGTGTTGTTTGCATAAGTTCACTTTGACAGATTGCCCTACCCGCGCCAGTGGATGTTAACACATCAAAAACCCTTTGCCTTTTAAAATATGTCTTCCTAAAGAAGATGTCTTCCTAATATCTAACAAGAAAAACTATCCCGCAGTCGGGATTTGAAACTAGGACCACCAAAAGATATAAAAGAGAATTTGTAAATCATGTTAATTTGCCGTCGTTTTTTGAAAGGCATTCTCTCATTTCGCCTAACAACACGTGTTCCATTAAGAGGCCTTCCAGAAGCAGTTATCAGACAAAGGAATGACAACGTATAAAGCAAAGTTAGAATTATGCCTTCTCAAATGTTTTAATAAAGCGTCCATTTGGCTGGTGTACTACATACGACAGAAAGCGTTTTTAAAGTATGGCCTTGTCTATTCCGTTGCTGTGGTATTATATGGGGCACAATCTTGTAAGGCTACTGTGACGTAAAACATGCACACGGGAGAGAAAACCACTAATACTCTACAAGGAGAGGGGGAAACGTATTTTAATGAAATGATAACAACAACAAGGACGAATACTATTATTTGTTTTTGCTGCGAGCGCAACAAAAAAAGTGAAAGCTCATTATCCTTAGACATTAATGACTTTATTGCTAGTGTCGGGTGTTAGTACTGACAATGCACAGTAACATAAATTATATGTTTTGGATAAAAAATGGCTTAAAAATAACCAAAATTATAATACTTCTGAATTTCAATTAGCAATTGGTTTAAAATGATGTTTTCGGAAATGGGTTCTATGTGAAGCATATGGCATAGGTTTAATAATGTTGTAGAAAATTTCAACAAACTTTAAACAAATGTCTCAGTAACTTGTTTCTTAACAGTTCAGGTCACTTGTGTCTATGAACACAGACTATTATTCCTTGCACAAACATCTAACTGTTTGCCACTGTACCCTGGTCACTGTACCGGTGGTCCTGTAGTGTTTATATGTTTTGCTGCTATTATATCAACAGTCTTAAAGCCAAGTTAAGAGACAGCTGTAAAAAAATAATGCTAAATTTATGTATTTTAAAAACAAAATAAAACTCAAGCAAAAGAGAATATATCTCCTCAAAGGCCAACATTCTTTTATGTTTGTTTACAATGTTGTTTTTTCCATTTTATGAGTTCCTTTTTTGTAGTTCACATTTTTTTTCTGTCGACGGATTCCTCTTTATTTCACTGTTTTTTTTTTTGAAAGCTATAAATTGTTTTCCTTGTAAAAATAACAGCATTTTTTTCATCTCAATGCTCGTATAAAAATTAACACCCATTAGCAGCGGAAACTTGTCCACTATCCTTTATGTTGCTGGATACAAATTTCACGCTTAATAAAAGAAAACTCAATTACGGTTACGTTATTTCAAGGCATTTGTGCTATAAATTATGGACGATAACACGGAAACGTTTATGGTGCTGGCACGGCACAGACCCATTTTTATATAGTAATTAGCCTTGACACGGGGTTGCACTACTCTCGTTGGATTTGGAAAACATTGCGGATTAAGAGATTTTCAAATGAATTTAATTATTAAAGGGAAATAAAACCGGCATATGAAATGTGCAAATGTCTCCGTTCAGAACCGCTGTCAAACAGCAGGTCTTAATTATGGTGTATTCAACTAGATACCGTACAGCTCCCATGTCCATTCATGTGATGTAGTGGGTAAATTTGTGTTAATTTGTAATAAAAGTTCACTCTCAATATAGTCAATGCAGCTTAACCCGTACAGAGCTGATAAGTTCATAGGTGTTCCCACTATAGTTGGTTTCTTGCCGCAGGAAATACTCGGGTTCTTTGCAGCAGGAAACGTTCGGGTTGTGTACACCGACGAACTATTAAGTGTGCAGATATGGATCGACGTTTAGTCGCTTTAGGTTCTCTTATATTTAGAACACAGTGAACAATGAAACTGATATCCAGTTGTTAAATTACAATTAAAACATTCTCATACAAAGGGCTCCAATTTTTGATAACCAACCGACCTGGTAATTGTAGTACAGGAAAAGACCACCCCACATGTAGATTTGTGCTCCAGAGATTTACCAGGAGTTTATCTAAGTAGGTAGAGGAGGCACACAAATGGTTTGAATGAAGCTTCTCGCATCCAATGAGCTGTGCGCTTACTAGTTTTATACTCACTGGTTGCAACCTACAGCTTTCCCCGGTTCCAAACGGTATTTTCAGAAGTTTTTTCATTGCTAAATACTCGATAGTGTCGTCGTCATTAAGTGAAGTGACCTGTGTCGAAAGAAATGTAAGGTAGTATGTATAAAGATCGAACCCACGATCTCATGTACAAGAGCCGCGCACCACCGACGTTCATATAATTGAGAGTAATCCCAGAGAAAACCGGGTTCTTCATAAGGTTTCGTACATTAAACCATTATAGGTGGTATGGAAATTTACCCGAAGGATAACATAAACTACCTAGTTGTGATTCTGGACAAAAAACTGATAGTAACGGTGGGGTATATAAAGCCATAGAAGCACAATATATTCACAAAATGGGCCTATTACCGCAAATAGTTTACAGGTAATAAAGTATACAGCTGTAGTCCACCCGATATTGTTTTACGGCTTTGTCGTTCGCATAACTCTTACCGAGTGTTCGGGGGTTATTCTTCACCTGTTACCATTAGATTTGCAAAGTAGGCAAATTGTGACAACGTCAACTCTCCGTCTAGGGCATTCTTCACTCTTGATCAACACTGCATATGCTCACGGTTCCAATTCAAAGGATCTCCGGTAATCCACGATGAAAGTTTGAGAGAAATTTCTGTACTCATATCTCAGACTGGACTATGGAAGGAACACATATTTAATAGGTAATACCAGGCATTTATGCTTCTACGTCGATGGCTCCAACATATTTGGGAAAGTAGTTCTTATGGTATATTCCAAACAGGTAGGTGTACACCTCGCTCAAAAGCTGCCAGACTTTTCTAATACTCTTCAGTTAGAATTCATGGTAACAGGAGAAATTGCTCGCTTACAGGGCAAAGTGTCGTCACTGCCAGAGGTATCAACATGAATGTTTTGCAATCTGTATCAACGTTATTAAAAATTGCCCATTATTGCTGCGCATTCCTCAATACGATGCCACAGCAGTTCGATATCCACATTATATGTGTGCCAGGGCAAAGGAACGTTCCAGGAAACGACAGTAGGCTCCAACTTACTTGTGACACTTACTTGTATAGGTGTTACTTGTGCCACTGGATATTGAAATCCATGCGAATAATAGACGGTTTGAAGGCAATCACAAGGTTGGTATGGTCACGATATGAACAGATTCGTTCACAAAACTTGACATATAAGTCTACCGCAGTAGCCGTGACCACTGGGCACTGTTGGATACGCAGGCTTGCGTCTAGACTTGGAATCTCACCTTATAATTACTACAGATGCCGCGAGGATTAAAAGCAGACTGCCCGTAGAATGGTTTTGCAGAGCTGGGACTAATGTTTGTCTGGGACTAATGTATGTCTCTTTTTCAACCCCATCTGGAAACACCGGGATGAGGTATCATATGACTTGAATGCCCCTTAGCCAACCCAGATCAATGTAAAGATTTATTGAGCTAAGTGTGTCAATAGTAACAGTTACTTCTACCTAACCTAACCTAAATAATACAAAATTGAACTGAAAGTCATAACAACTCGAAAACCTAAATAGACAAATGTGTCCATTTAGCACAATAAACGTTGATCGCAGAATTGAACCCTAAGTCTGAAAAGAATTGAATAACCTGTTAACTGCTGAACTGAAATAGAGAAATTCGTGCACTCTCTTTACTGTACGTGACCATCTCCCTACGTCAGAGTCCTAACATAACAAATATAATATGTGCAAATATAATATGTTCTTGCATACATACATATTTTCGGATTAAATCCCATGAAGCGATAGGGGGAGCTACTCACAATCATTGAGCTGTGGGATTTATAATTTTTTACGCCTACCGATTGCGACATAGTTTTCCATTGGTTCCGAATGGATATTTTTAGAGGAGATTTGCATAGCTAATCGTCGTCGAAAGAAATTTAAAGTTGACGGAGCAGGGATCGTATCCACGTTGTAGGCCACACATATATTTCTTTCCATCTGGTTAGATTGTTCGCATATTTTCCAAGTTTTAAAATATTTAAAAAACCCATTTGCCTCTTTAAATATTTCGCACTAGTTTTGTTGACTCATCTTGAAGAAGTCATAGTCAAAGTATTTTTTATGAAACGTATTGAATTTTGAAAGGACTAATACAATGTAAAACAAAAACTTGAAAATTCCTCTCAACATTTGGAAAAAGCAAAAAATGGTGTTGCCTTTATATTTATTTCGTGGGGTGTATTTGTAACCGGACCGGTCTTCCTTATGGTGCTTTTACAAATTGTCATTTCCGTGTCCAAACTGAGCTGCGGTACCTTACATTAGATCTAACAACTTAATGTACACAGAAATAAAAATACTCGTCCCAGGGATGAAACTTGTTCATTAGGGCGTTAATTAAGTGTAGTGCATCCGACGAGTGGGTCATTGCTTTAAGGAAACATGTTATTCATCGTTACGTTGCTTACCTATTTTCTACTTTTGTACACCTTATCAGCGGATATTAGAGAGCTGCCTTTCATACGACATCACTTTTTAAGATCCGTTAAACCAATATTTTTCAAATAAAAATAAAAAATTAATTTTTTAAAAATAAGTGATGCCGCACTAAAGATGTCCATTGGTTAACGCCTCCAATGCAGATAACAACTATATTATTTCTACGATTGGACGCACTGTTTCCGAGTTATAGCCATTTTTTGTTTTACCGATTTTCCTATTTTGACGATTTTTTGAAAAAAAAAAATCTTCCATACGATTGAACCACTTTATGAAAAACCCTTAGAAAAGAGTAAAAATTAGTTATTTTTTCGATTGGATACTCCGTTTACGAGATATTGGCATATGGGCGTTTAGCGATTTTTTATTCGATAATTTTAGTTTTACTGATTTTGTTAAAAAAAAAAAAAAACTTATGCCGTATTGAAGACATGCATAGATATAACGGATTTTTCAACAGAGACGCTACAAAAGTAAATCGATAGGGACAGCAAACGACGCCATATTTTTTCCCGCTCTTTTGACATTTCTCTTCAGTAGGGTTTGCCATTTCATCATGGAAAGATATACGAGCCAACAACGAGTTGAAATTATTAAAATTTACTACCGAAATTTGGAGTCAGTGGCCTCAACTTTAAGAGCTCTACGTCCAATTTATGGTCGTCATAATCGTCCGAACAGATCAACAATTGAGCGTATAGTGGAAAAATTTGAATCCACCGGCGCAGTACAAAATGTTCCCGTGCCAGTGAGACAAAAAAGTGCCCATAGTGTCGAGAATTTTGCTGCAGCTGAGGCTTCAGTTCAAGAAAGCCCAAATGTATCTCTCACACGTCGTTCTCATGCGTTGGGCATCTCTGTGACGCCGTTGTGGCGAATTTTACGAAAGCATCTTGGCCTACATCCTTACAAGATCAAATTGACGCAAGAACTGAAGCCGCTTGACCACGTCGTATGCGTCGTATGTTCGTGAATTAGGCTGAGCAACAACTTGGAAATGATTCGGATTTTCATCGGAAAATCATCTTCAGCGATGAGGCTCATTTCTGGTTGAATGGCTTCGTCAATAAGCAAAATATGCGTTATTGGTCAGACAGCCATCCACACGTAATTCATGAGTCGTCATTGCATCACGAAAAAATTACGGTTTGGTGCGGTTTATGGGCCGGCGGCGTCATTGGGCCGTACTTCTTCCGTGATGATCGAGACCGGCACATTACTGTGAATGCGAATCGCTACCGTTCAATGATAACCAAATATTTTTGGCTCCAATTGGATAATATGGACTTGGAGGACATGTGGTTCCAACAGGACGGCGCCACAAGCCACACAACGAATGCCACAATCAATTTATTGGAAACCAAGTTTGGGGAACGTGTTATCTCACGAAATGGCCCAGTCGATTGGCCGCTTCGGTCGTGCGATTTGACGCCGTTAGATTATTTCCTGTGGGACTACGTCAAGTCTATGGTCTATGCCAAAAAGCCAGCAACGATTGATGAACTTCGTACGAATATCGAACGTGAAATTGCAGCAGTATCGGCCGATTTATGCTTGAAAACCGTCAAAAATTGGGTTCAGTGTCTGGACTTCTGCAAGCGTGCCCGTGGTGGCCATGCAAAAGAAATCGAGTTCCATACATAATGGCATCGAACGTACTTTCACAGGAAAAAAGAATTTCATTGGTATCTAAAACCGGTTTTGTTTTATTTAAAAAAACTTTTGTAGCGCTCTTATTGAAAAACCCGTTAGGTTAAAGCCTCTTACGCATTTAAATACTGGATAGTTTCGCCGTCACTATGCGAGCTGACCTCCGCCGAAACAAATTTTGTAAGGTGGTTAGAGCAGGGATCGAACTCAGGATCTCATGTATTTAATTAACAATTAATCGTTTAAATATCATGGCCGATAACTATTCCCCATCTGTGATGTGTTAACGACCGCTACTCATTCGCCACGGCGATGTAATATAGCTAATTATATTATGAATCAAACGTTAAAATATTGTCATAAAATCTGTTTTCAATTTATAAACAAAATTAAATTTGGTTGGAACAACCTAACTTAAAAATCTTATTCGGGAGGCAACCCCGCAAAAAATTTTAATTGGATTCTGATAACCTCTTGATCCGTTTGTGACAAGCTCTAATGCAGTTGTGGCAACATCTAAATTTGGTAAGGATAACAACATCTAATACGATTTTTGTAATGTCTAAATTTGGTTGAGTCAAACTCAAATCCTGCTGCGACAACATCTTATTCGGTTGAGACTACCTCTACTTCGGCTGTGATAACCTCTAATTCGGCTGGTACTACTTTTAAATATGGCAGTGAAAGCGTCGTAGTTCGGTTGAGTCAACCTCTAAATACCGTTGCCGCTAATTTGATTGTCTGAAACAAAATTGTCAGTGGGTGTTGACTGGGTAAAAGTTAAGGTATGTTCCTGGATAGTACATAAATTACATAAAATATACCAAAAATTATACCAACGACTGGCATAAATTGTTTCTAAAAGCGAATTGAATGTACCGAAGAGTACATACAGTGTACCAAAGCCGTACATAGAGTGTACGAAAAGGGTATGTAGTGCATACCAACAATGTTCATTAAGTGTTACAGAATATAACTACAAAACGTGTACCCAAAATTTTTCATTTTCGCGCGTACTATCGTGTCGGATATATCGCATTTTTTTACATCTCACGACTAACGAGTAGGTGCATTTTACGGTTCGCGGTGAGTGAGCGAGCTGTGAGCGTGAGTTTACGATACGTGGTTTAAATTTCTTCCCTTTCTCATGCACAATGACAACACATGCTTATACAATAATCAAAAATTTTTTTGCATTACATCCCATGCAGGGATTTGGGAGAGCTTCTCACAACCAGTGATATACTTTCAAGCTTATACTTTCCAATAGTTTCGGCTGTAATCAAGTTTCAACTGGTTTGAAACAATAAAGCACTTTTGAATCCATTATATGCAGTTCATTCAACACATTGAAGGCAACATCTTAACGAGTCAATAAAGAATAAACATATACTCGCATATATTATATCAACCTCTGTCCTCCTTCCTCCGAATGGATGTTTGCTGCATCCCTTTCCTTCTTCACAGCTCATTCACTAATTCACTTGGGTTATTCGAAGTTTATTTAATGAAATTACTTTCTACAAAATTCTTAAGTGTATTAAACTGTAGCAAAGTAGACACTTTGTCATGGCATTATTTTGCTGATGTTCGAGAGCTTCTTCAGTTTTCATCGTTAAGGTGTAAGGTTTTCGTTTTGCTCCAGTTAAACAGTGAGGTACATAAATAATATTGCATTTTTTTCTCAATTTGTTGAAAATTGATTGTTTTCGACTTAAGCTATAACTGAACACTCTACGAAGATAGTGGAAAATGAACAATAATGTTTAATAACATTTTATATAATATGAGAGCCACAGCTGGGAGCAGGAATGAAGTATACAAATGAAATATAAATAACTTTAACTATTTGATAAACAATAAATTGTAAGGTGTGTTCGACAGAAATGTAAGCAAACTATGTTATTATTGTTATCGTTGAAAGTTGGTAACAAGTTAATTTTCTTGCTGGAAAATACTTTTAGATTAGTTTATTAAGTTAAACGAAAAAAATTATTTTAATAGTAAATTATGTAAAAATGTGATTGCTATTTTCTCAATTACGAAAATTCAATAAAGTTTGATTTTAACTTGTTATTTTTTTTATATCTCATATATCTAAATAAATCGTTTATAATGTGGGTGACTTCAAAAAATATATAGTAATATCTTATATTTCTATGAAAACAGTTGATATTTTTAAAAATATACTGTAGACTGTGACTTTTGCAATTTAATACTATGGGGTTTGATATTATCGGGTGATTCATCATGAGGTTTGATTTATTTATTATTATAATATAAAATACATAAATTTGAAAGTGAACTTAAGAGTTTTATTATCGGTTAAAAAAAAAAACAATTTATGGCATTTACTGTTTGAAAAAGATATCATGTAAATATTGGCAACGACTACGGCTGAGGTGATCCATTCGGAAGGTCCAATTTTGGGCGTCTCGTTCGAGTATAGCGATTGGTATCTCGCGAAGAACACGAATAATGGCTTCCAAGGCGTCAGTCGTAGCTGGTTTATTCCTGAAGACCTCAGACATTACATATCCCCAGAGAAAATAGTCAAAAGGTGTGATATCGCACTATCTAGGCAGTCAATTTACCGTAGCAAATCGTGAAACTGAGTGCTCACGAAAATTAATTCTCAACAAGACCATTGTTTCACGCGCTGTATGGCCCGTAGCGCCGTCTTGTTGAAACCAGAGCTCGCCGAGACCATGTTCTTGAATTTCAGGAAGCACATTGTTCGTTACCATGGTGCGATAACTGTTACCATTGACGGTAACATTCTAATTTGCTTCATTTTTGAAGATATATGAACCAATGAATACACCAGCCCAAAAACCACACCATACCGTTGTTTTATGTTTAACCCTAGGATGTGCAACTGGGCTTTTCGAGGCCCATTTTGACTTTGAATAGTCCCCAAATTTTTTCCTTGACCTGAGCGCGAAGATATTTTATGCCAACTACCGCCAGTGCTTGCTGATCATAATGAATACAGTAAAATATAAGTTTCATTGATTTCATAGGCAAAACTGATATGTATGTATATGTTAATAGATGGTAAGTGTACCTACTGGGCCTCATGAGGCCCGTCCGTTAAATATATGGAAAATGTATGTAAGCTGCTATACAAAAGCACTTCCACATGATCAATCAATTGAGATTTCATTATTTGAGATTTAGTCAAAGTTCAACAAGTTTACTGTGTGCAGTTTTCTTTTGAATTGATGATTTGGGTTTGAATTTTTACCTATTTTATGATCTATAGCTTTCTTGAATTGAACTACTTGAAATGGCTGGAATAAGTGATGAGGTCTGGGAAGACCTCGCTGTAGGTCTAAGTTGACGTCACCGATTTTCTAGATTCACAGCAGACCAACAGCACCTCACTGAAAATAGTCTTGCCGCATTTTTTGCGAGTGAGAACATCGAAGATGTAGAAGTCGATCAATTCGAGCTGATACTGATGGAGGTTATATCCCATCTGGTGAAGTTGAGTCGGATGCTGAAGAAGAGTTGAACATTGAGACGAATGCTGTAGTGGTTAGTGACAATGAAGAAGAGGAGGAAGTTGTTGAACAAGATGTGTTTGGAGTATCTTCGACATTGCCCGTTGGCGAATTTTGCACATCCAAAGCGAGCGTAGTTTGGGACACAATGTTTCAGTTGTTGCGATACCTTAGTAATGCAACCACGTTTTGAGAGTCCGATAAATATATTCAGAAAGTCGTTAGTCCGGAGATGGTCAGTGTAATTGTTCGAGAGACAAATCGCAGATCATGAGGCATCATACGGGATTGGAATATAGCCCTCGCAAGGCCCAGTAGAGTCACTTACCGCCTACAAGGTAGTCAGACATCCTAGGGTTAATGTAGTCTAACCGTTCGAGTGTCATCCACTAATGTAAACTGGGAATCAAATTTGCGAATAGTATTGGCAATAGTAAGTTGCTGAAATCGCACGAAAAACATTTCTCACAGAAGTCTGATTTTCGTAATACAGCTGAGCAAGTTGGAGACGTTGTTGTGGTGTTAGTCTTTCCATGATGACTTGCCAAACGATACTGCACAAAAATGAGAAAGCAGTTTGATATGAGTCACGCGTGATCTGTCATAAAAAAGCCTATTTAATGTCAAACTTCGCGATGAATCACCGAAATTTTGGTCACAAACAATCATCACATAAAATGTAGACTTTATAAGTAGTTTTAACAAAATATTTCGGACATATTATAAAATTATGAAATTATTACAAGAAAAACAAAAAAGCCGGCCGCACAATTGGACGCGTTTTCATAGGAATTTGACTCATGCCAACACGCACGAACGATACTACCATGTGTAGCTCGAACACTGGGTACGAGTTAGTCGTTTGTACGACATACGTGTGTGTACTTCAGGCATCCGAAAGCAGTCACAACTTGTTAGGAGTTTGATAAAGTTTCATACGTTTACAATGGATTTTAACTTTCGGGCTAAAATGCACCACATAAAATGCAATGAAATTAGAAAAAGAAAGAAGAGCTAGAAAAACGGGAAACTATATTTCGGACCCATGGGGCCCACGGGTTCCAAAAAACGGATCCTCCTAAGGATACCTAGGAATAAAGAATAACGTATTCAGTGTGGGCACTCAATTCATCGGTCTGTTTCGTTCAGTTACGTACGATACAAATTCGTGTCCCATGTGCAGCCGTTCTAATCAGAATTTAACAGCTTAATTTTAAACAATTTATAAATAAAACGCATATTTTTGACCGAGTGGTGATGGTTTTTTGCATTATCAAGCAGGCACGTTCCGATTATATATGAAATAAAATATCTACCAAATTTTCATCGCGGCTATGATCACCCTTGATCTTTTCATGAAATTTTCGATGATATTTTGACGAAAATATTGTCCTATATCACCGATGGCGAGTTGGATCTCAGGCTTGAGCTTAGGAATTGGTTGTGGTTTATTCGGCTAGGCCAGAGACTTTACAAAACTTCAAAGAAAGAAATAAACGGCGTTGAATCCCTCGATGTTAGTGGCCAGCGGGCATCGGAATTACGGACGATGATGAACTCGTTGCGCCAATAAATCGATTGTTTCATACCCGGTGCACTAGATTGGGCCATCCTGTTGAATCCACATGGCATTCAGATCCATATCGTCCGAATGAGGCTACAAGAACTTCATGACCATTCTGCTGTAACGAATGCCATTAGCAGCAGTAACTGCATTTCGGGATTAGCAGCTGCTTGTTGTGGGTGGATTGGTTTCTCATGTATCTTACTTAATTACTTAGGTGGCCTTTATCAACCCAGAAGTACAAAGAGCCTTTCAAATTAAAAATCTCGAACCGGCTCGATCTTTAGCTTTTCTCTACAAGTTGGTAACACCAAGCTCTCGCTTGCGTTCTTTCACCTGGTCTTTCCTACGAAGTCTCGGTCGTCTTAATTCCGGATGTCCTTTCTGATCCATTTTATTGGCATAGCATAGCCAGAGTAAACGCGCTATTTTGTTTCATATAACTACGATTATGTTCAAACACTGTTCATACAGCTTGACCTTACCAGACCATATGTTTTTCGGAGCATTTATTATCGAAGGCTCCGAGCGACTTTTCATCAGCGTGCGATATGACCCAGCATTCTGCGTCATCGATCAAGACCGGATGTTTGAGAGTCTGCTAGATTAGGAGCTAGGGGTGTGGAGTTTTCTCAAAATTTGTAAAACTCGGACTCCTCAATTTTAAAATTCTGAACTCCATGCATATTGTATCGTATGCAGCTTTTTGGTGTTTAATGGTACTAATTATGGTACAACGCTTGAATACAAAATTATGAATTCTAATCATGATTAATATCACAAATGAGCGCTGCAATTGTATACTAAGAAACATTAAACCAAAGCTCTAACTTGTTCTAACAACATTATAGAAGTATTTCAAATTGCAGGTAACTTAAAAGTTACCCCTTCTGGATATTTCAAAGTCAATATTCAACGTCTCAAGGATGTCGTTAAAAGATAGCATGTGGTTTCTCAAACTTATACTTATTAATAAAAATACGCATCACTAAATTTCTGAAAAGGTCTTCAGAGTAATCTCCCGAATTATAACGAAACAGTGGAAAACTTGTATATAAACTGATATTGACTCATAATTAGAATTTTTTAGGTTTCATTTTCATTAAATATATTAAGAGACACGAATTTCATTACAACATAAAATTTGAAACAACATAAACTTAAAAAAAGAAGACTGGTTGCATAAAACCACCTGGTAATATATGTTCAAAACCCGTTAGTTTTTCATGATTCTATCGTTAGCAATAATTTCAAAAAATTAACTACTTCGACGAAGAGCAAATTTTCGCGATTTACTTCCACTTTAATATTTGTCAAATTGGTAATAACTTTATTAACCTGGGGTCGGAGTAGGGCCAATAAATGTCGACACCGTCTCCGACTTCGGGAAAATTTCCTGAACTCCGACTCCTAGGCTCCAACTCCAACTCCGAATCCACACCCCTCGTTGGATTCTCCAGAGAGGATCTTATTTCTGAAGTGAATCCATATATATGGAAATATTACCTGTTTGAAATTACGTTATTGATTTTGTTTATGGCACATCCGAGGAAATATAGCTCGTCCACTAATTCAAACCTACACCGGTTATCAACGTTCACTCTTTCCTCCAATATTCTCCTTGTCGACACCACTAATTTTATCTTTTGCTCATTTACTGCCAAACACATATTTACTTCTCTCAGATTTCACCCAATGATGCAGAAACCGTCAACATACGCGAGCAGTCTTTGTTGCTACTAGTTTTTTTTTTTGTATTGGCGGCGCCGCATGACAGGGTTTCGGTCTGTCTGAGGCCTCGTCCTATATTAATGATTCGGTGAGATCTTTGTCAGTGGCCGTCGGTGGTGCAATGGTTAGTGTGCGCGGCTCTTGTACATGAGAACGTGGTTTCGATCCTGCTCAGACCACCTTACATTTCTTTCTGCGGCGGTCACCTCGCTTAGTGTTGGCGACACTATCGAGTACTTAGCCATGAAAATGCTTCTCAAAATACCGTTCGGAACCGGTGTAAAACTGTAGGTCCCAATCAGTGAGTATAAAGCTAGAAAGCGAACATCCCACTGATTGTGATAAGCTCTCCCCAATCCCTCCATGGGATGTTAAGGGACACAATTTTATTTTTTTTTTTGAGATCTTTGTCAATCCTTCCTAAGAATTTATAGAAAGCGGTATCAGCTTAGCAGGAATACCAAGTACCGGTATTCGCAGGCTATCGCTGGCAGGCTTATAAACTACAAAGGTGTCGAGTTGTTTTCGTGGGTTTTCTCCAGTATTTGTGGAATATGAATATTCGGTTGATAGTTGATTTTTCAGGGGACCTGTTATGGTTCGATTGGATCTGCAACAAATGGCTTTACTGTTTAGGATATAAACCTCTAGAGTGTTGTGTATGCGATAGATAAAAAGCTTATTCCATGACAGTTGGTTCATACACGCAGGTAGCCTTTTGGAAACAGGACATATTGTGCTAAGGCTCCAATTGTCGGGCATGCATTCGACTAGCCAGATTTTGTATATGAGGTGATGGAATTGCCTTTCCTGCTCAGCTCAGCCAAACGGGTTTCTCAAGTCGGGAAATTGCAATTCTACCCTCGCTTTGGATAAGAGAGAAGAATTTGACACCAATGTATTTTATTTTCCCAACTCCATCATTTGCCTTGAAATCTCCTGGGACAAGTAAATAGGAGAAGACATAGTCTGCAAATGTGCGACTAGATTCCCGTCCTTAACATTACAAAAGGGGCCCTGATCCATGGATGTCGGTTTATATTTTAATTTTTCGGTAGGATATACGGGCTTAATTCTGCCTACTGCATGTTTTAATTTGATAACTCTCGCGCTCCCCAACCAACCGTCATCTCTTCTTTACTAAATCGGTTTTCCCAATTCGCGGCTAGCGTGGCAACTGACTGAACCATTGCCGTGCAGCGTCCGTTTCGTCACGTACCATGCGACACTGTTTTTCGTACCATGTTTTGTCTCTAATTGGATTATCATAACCCGCCACGGCGGTGTTCGTTCTGCGCCAGTAGCTGAGTGAGGTTCTCTGCATACGCCGCAACTATATCTGGTAATTACAGTTTTCCGATGCCCAGCTATATATACGTCTGGTTTCGTACAACTTTCGGTCTGTTTAACCTTGTGCCAAAATTTTCTGCAACCAGGTATACTCCGTCACCCATTGAAAGAATTGCCGGCGATGTTCTGAACCTTGTAAAGGTGAAATTACAGTTTTCCGATGCCCAGCTATATATACGTCTGGTTTCGTACAACTTTCGGTCTGTTTAACCTTGTGCCAAAATTTTCTGCAACCAGGTATACTCCGTCACCCATTGAAAGAATTGCCGGCGATGTTCTGAACCTTGTAAAGGTGAAAGTCATTTCGTCAAAATTCACTACGTGGTGCTTCGCGAAAGTTGAAGGTATTGTGAACGATGCCGAATTGATGTTAACAGGTTTTCGACAACAGATTGGTATACAGCAGCAATGTTTTCGAGATACCGGCCGATAGGTCGATGCATAGATCCGTAATCGATCAAGTTTCTTAAAAAATTTAAAAAAAAATTAAAATAAGTGCACTTTCACCACCAAAAATTCCGTGAATTTTGCGAACAGTCTCAACATAACTTTCATTTAAAATATTTTCATAATGCTAACGCGATCTTCATTTGCGTACCGTTCCATTTTTAATAATCGGAACAATCGTCCCTGACTTAGCTGAGACTCAGCTTGACTTTTTTGAAGTTCTCCCACATGACTCATAGTTAGTTCTGATGTTTAATTCCTCCTGCAATTCTTGTCATAGAAGTCTCAGCAAGTTCTCCTAACATTTCGCTGAACTAACCCAGGCAGGGACATATTACAATCCGACATAAATCCGAGGTTTTAAAACCAATATTGTCATATCCTCATCATCCCGTACATGTCCTCCGTCGCAAAGATGACGTCTTACATCTCCAATGCATATAGTAAGGTTAGTATATTAAGGTTAGCAATTTGTATCGGTGCTACATCCTGACGCACAGCGTTCGCGCCTACCATCAGAGTGATATCAATCTTTTTCCTCAGGACAGGTGTTCGTGGTTCGATTTCTTCATGGAGCATATACTATACTATAAATATGTGCGATGCATAAAACAAGTCGCTACATGAGCCCGAATATTTTTGATATCAGTGCAAGTTCTGGCAGTGCTTACACTGAGTCTGGCTAGTCCTCTGTACCCTATAGACCTCTTCCCACTGTTCCCGCCCCTTTACAGCCAAGAGCTATTGGATTAGTCCGACATCCTCCTCGCCTTTTCCATGGCGATGGCTTAAAGTTTCAATTGTTACTTTATCAGATAAGAAGATCAGAAGAAAACTCAACATTAGTTGGTCTATTCGTCATCATATATACAATCACTGGAAACTATAGAGGAATAATATTCGACATCTCTAAAGGAATTCAGCTAGTCTTCATCTTTATCTTTATCATTACAATCAACGTAGTATATATAGCCTCGTGTTCCTTTTTGAGTTTCTGCGATTTCCAATCACAATTATGTGCTACTGTAATGGTTAACATGGTAACATTTCTAGTCCTGTATCAAACTCTTTAGGGTTATCTGTCCAAACTCAACGAGATTACTTCAGCGGATAGTTTTAGAAGAGTCAGGGAGTCGTCGTTCACAATATCCACTACGTGTCTACTAACTGCGTCAGCCTCTTCCAATCCACAGATTTGGGAAATTCGGGAGTGCTACATTGTTACCATGTCCCATGGTTCTCCCTTCGAACAACTTAAAGCTCAATTCGCTGATCCAGAAACCCACTTTTTTTCTAAAGCTGTTCGTTATTAGGCAGCCGTTCGATGGTATTTTACTGCCACTAATTTAGATTTAGATCGGCGTGGCCGTTGGTGGTGCAATGGTTAGTGTGCGCGGCTCTTGTACATAAGATCCTGGGTTCGAACACTGCTCCTTCAAAAAAAAAATTTCTTTCGGCGGCGGTCACCTCGCATAGTGACGGCGACACTATCGAGTATATAGCTATGAAAAAACTTCTCAAAATACCGTTCGGAATCGGTGTAAAACTGTAGGTCCCAATCAGTGAGTGAAAACTGGAAAGCGCACAGCTCAGTGATTGTGAGAAGTTATCCTCGGTCCCTTCATGGAATGTAATGGGAAACCATTTACTTATTATTTAATTTAGATCGGCGTTGGAAACAACATGCGCCACAACATCATGGAGGATGTCATGGAGGATACAACTTTGTGAAAGTTGTACACATTCACTAGAAATTAAAAATCTAGAACACGGAAGATACTTTATATATAATTGTTTCAGTTATTATTTTTAAATGATTACCCCTTTTTCTTTGCTATTCTAAAGACATTCATACATAATTAAACCATTAAATGCTCTCATATAATTCGGATCCAAAATACGATTTCAATTTTCTAAGACCAGCAAAAAACGCAAACGCTTTCCAATGGATCTTTAAACGCCGTTTATTTGCGTATTTACTGATTGCTATTGACTTTTTAAAGCTTTCAAACTTATGGCTTTGGCAACTTGAGCATCTTTTCTCTTAAAGTTAAAAAACTAGCTTGACATATTTCTGGCAGACATTCAGCTACATAATTGCCTTTTCCCCCTGCATACACACATAGACGCGCACACAAATACCAAAACCACACCACAAACAAATATTTACTTAAAGATGTTACCAAAATACATTTATCACTGTGACGATTATGAGTGGGTGGTTGGCAAAAGTCACAAACGTGTAAAAACTTTTTACACATTCCCAAATAATAAAAATATTTATACATTTGATTGATCACTTATAAATACCAATACAAAAACAAAACGATAGAAAGCAACAAAACAAAGAATAATGACTGTCAAGTTTGTGAATTTGTTTCAAAGTTTCAAACCTCAAAAAAAAAGTGATATTATTTTAAATCGAATTCAGACATGGAAAATTTGTCATTTTATTATGAAGATGTCCTATCATCCTTCTTTTCTGCAAAATATCAAACAAATGACCTCTCAAAACCATAACAAAAAAAAAAATTAAATCACTTTATCTTAAAACGAAAGGAGAAAAAAAAAATAATCACACCGTTGTGGAAAAAGAGAAAAATGATAAATGAAATATATCTGGACAATTATCTTGTGGCTTTGGGCGATATCTTATAGTGTTCGTTTAATTCTTTTTTCATATTCTGTGCATTTATCGTAAGGGCATTTACTGCGGGTCTTCAAGGTTTGTGTTTTTTTTCTCATTCTTGCTGAACCGGAAGAGGTGGGTGTATTAAGTTTCTTAGTACTGAAAGTAGAATACTAAATCAGTGATTCAGCATCAAACCCGTCAATAAATAAATACACAGAAAAATATTAGTACTAACATCAAATAAGAAATTTGTCATCTCAATTACTTTTCCATATCGATACCTTAATATAGAAAATACTCCACTCATGAAAAGCAAATAATACAGGAGAAGGGAAAAACGTGTTAAAACTGGGCATAATATAAAAAAAATACAATTATAACTTGCAACACAATTATAACTTATAACTTCTTTAGTTTTCATCCAACCTTCAGGAAATTTTTTTTGTATCAGTAAGGTAAATATTTTATGTAAATTACGTGAACTTGGAATTTGTTATATATTATCATTTAACGGGTTTTTCAATAAGAGCGCTACAAAAGAAACATAAATAAAACAAAACCCGTTTTAGATACAAATTAAATTATTTATTCCTGTGAAAGTACGTTCGATGCCATTATGTATGGAACTCGATTTCTTTTGCATGGTCACCACGGGCACGCCTGCAGAAGCCCAGACGCTGAACCCAATTTTCGACGGTTTTCAAGCATAAATCGGCCGATACTGCGGCAATTTCACGTTCGATATTCGTACGAAGTTCATCAATCGTCGCTGGCTTGTTGGCATAGACCATAGACTTGACGTAGCCCCACAGGAAATAATCTAACGGCGTCAAATCGCACGACCGAGGCGGCCAATCGACTGGGCCATTTCGTGAGATAACACGTTCACCAAACTTGGTTTCCAATAAATTGATTGTGGCATTCGCTGTGTGGCTTGTGGCGCCGTCCTGTTGGAACCACATGTCCTCCAAGTCCATATTATCCAATTGGGGCCAAAAATATTCGGTTATCATTGAACGGTAGCGATTCGCATTCACAGTAATGTGCCGGTCTTGATCAACACGGAAGAAGTACCCCCCAATGACGCCGCCGGCCCATAAACCGCACCAAACGGTAATTGTTTCGGGATGCAATGATGACTCATGGATTACGTGTGGATTGCTGTCTGACCAATAACGCATATTTTGCATATTGACGAAGCCATTCAGCCAGAAATGAGCCTCATCGCTGAAGACCATAAATTGGACGTAGCGCTCTTAAAGTTGAGGCCACTGACTCTAAATTTCGGTAGTAAATTTTAATAATTTCGACTCGTTGTTGATGAAATGGCAAACCTTACTGAAGAGAAATGTCAAAAGAGCGTGAAAAAATATGGCGTCGTTTGCTGTCCCTATCGATTTACTTTTGTAGCGTCTCTGTTGAAAAACCCTTTACATGCATAATCAACACGACACATTTAATATTTGTAACTAAAAAAGCCCATTAAACTGATTGATGTGGTTGGTAGTTGGGTATTATTTCGATGCCCACAAGCATATCTCATCAGCACCCTTCTCCACAAGTATTTAGGTATATATCCACACCTTATACAGTTAATCAAATGTCAGCTTAATGAGAATTATTTCAGCACCTAAATGTGTGAAAATATCCAAAACAAGACTGCATACGATCTATGTGCTTATTTCAACGGCAAGGGATTGGTAAATATACTTAGATGATAGGGAGATGTGATCCAATCGCACGACAGGTTGTTGTGAGAAATCTTACTATAAGGAGATTTAGCTGCTGAGTGGTCTGTATTTATCTTGTATAGGATCGCCAGTGGAGCTAATGTAACCCTTGTAGAGAAACTTGTTGTTACTAGATTTTCTGTATATAATTTCGTAAGTAATGATAAATTACATGGAAGTTAGTATAGTTAGAGAAATATATGTAGATAATACAAGGGATCAAATTAGTTGTATCCAATGGGTTTTTATTGAGTTATGATAATGTTTCACCAATAATTGAGTTGTAGGAATAGATACAGTAATATGTTTTAGCGCCAGTACGTTTAAATATAAAATAGCTGATTTCAGCATTTTCGACTTAGTCGGTGCTTTTCTTTTCTTTTCATTACATTTCAGTTTCATTTCGTGAATTTAATACAAAATAATTTGAATTTAATTCAAAATAACTTTTTCATATTAAATGACAAGCATCGGGCATTTAAAGTATATTTAAATGGAGAATTTTTGCCATTAATCTATGTTTTTTAAAATACAAATATGCAATTCACAATACCTTAATAAATGTGTACATTTTAGGTTTAAATTTGTACATTATAGGTTTGGAAAATACAAGTTATTAAAACTTAATTAACTTAATAAAACACAGACTTTCCTACTAATTGATTGAGTATTGACTCAATTAAAAAGTAATTGGATCGTATTTTTGTGTTTAAACAAAGTATTAATTTATATTTTTTGGGCAATAATTCATGCAAAGAAGAAACTCGTTCCTCCAAAACGAAATCTCAGAAAACTGAAGTTCGTTTGGAGACTGTAGTTGGGAGAAACGAACTTCTGTTAATCCATACATGTCATTTCGTTTTGGGACAACCGTAGAATTTTTGCAGCAAACGAGTTGTGAAAAATATAAGCTGAAAAAAACATTTGCGAGAAACGAAAAACGGTTCCGCCAACTATTGTTTCGGTTACAATCCAAAATAAAAAAACGTTTGTGAGAACTGAAAAACGTTTAAAGTAAACAAGTTGTGAAAAATTAGAGCTGAAAAAACGTTTGCGAGAAACGGAAAAAGTTTACACCAACTGCTTTCGGTTACACCAACCGAGTTGGAGTTACTCTAAACTAATAAAACGTTTGCGAGAAATATTACGTGTACATTACATCTTTTATTTATGGCTTCCGTAAGGTCTTTTTTTGTTTAAATTTCCAACTTTTATGATTGAGGATTTAACCATACATACATACCAAAAGTTGTAAATTTTTTTTCCCTAATTGTCCACTGTGTACTTACAGGTCTGTCTCGCCTTGCAACTAAAAGCGCATCGAATATATATTGACAAGGTAGAAGCATTAGAGTGTGTGATCACTTTTATGTGTATACGTGAGTGTGTATACCAAACGAGTGGATAAGACTGCGTATACAGTCGACAGAATGAGAGAAATTTACGTTCTTCGTAATCTGTGCTCTCATTAGCAAAATGTCTAATTTCAGTTATCGCAAACGTTTTTTAAATTTGCGGCAAATGTAATTTTGTATGCGTTTTATGCAAACGAGAACTCCTTTGCAACAACATGATACACATTTGCGATATACGAGTTTATTTGGCAGAACTACATTAACGGTTGCGATTTATAAATTAATACAAATCAATCAATCAAAGTATTGTTGCGGCAACCGAGCAATAAACTTTTTGACGTAGAATACGTCTTACCTTACGGTATGAGGAGTCATGTCAGGTTTTTATTGTTGTTATCTTTATTTCATTGAATTTGAGGAAACGGCTAGATGAATTTTTTTAACATTTTTTTTTGTAGGTAAATGAAGATGTTATCTTTCGTTTGATATACATTTCATATTGGTTGATATATTTCTAGTATTTTAATTTCTCAAATGAAAATTGTTTAAACACATACACTCAAACATATGTGTGGTGTTTGGTTGCCCAACATTGCTTAGGAACATGTATCTAGTAAAAAGTGAAACGAACAGCAAGCTAATGTTGCTTGGCAACATGTATCTAGTAAAAAGTGAAACAAACAGTAAGCTAACGTAATAAAGCTTTTTTGCGAAAGCTTCAATAAAGCTGTTGTAACATTAATTTTGAATTGTAAAGCGTAAAGCTTTCACACAACGCTCGAATGCTAATGCGAAGACTCGATAAGGTAAACCTTTTTTAATATTAGGGCGGCCCTCTCAACATTCGCAGAACTTATTTCAATAAAAATATTAATTAAAATACATAAATTAAATTAAGTTTAAAAAAATTTAACACAATATTTTTTTTTTAAACGGACTTGAATCAAATGCCGGTGGTAAATATAAAAATTACAGCAGACAGTTGTCCGAGGCCTTCGGCCACGGACTGTCCCTGCAGGCTGTGTCAGAGACACGTCCATTAAGTTTAACGTAGAATACGCCATCCGATAAGACAGAAAACATATATAACAATAAATGATAAATAATATAAGCAAATGAATTTATTGTTATATATGTTTTCTGTCTTATCGGATGGCGTATTCTACGTTAAACTTAATGGCCGTGTCTCTGACACAGCCTGCAGGGACAGTCCGTGGCCGAAGGCCTCGGACAACTGTCTGCTGTAATTTTTTTGCTTTGCGTGTTGTTTTTCTATGTAAATAACAATTTGGCTAAGATTTAGATTTCGTAAAGCATCGGGAAAAATTTCGAAAGAATTCCAATAAGTTTTTAGGTACAATTGGGAATTAAGATTTAAAAGAATTCAACTTGGGTGTTTAAACATCCAAGAAGAGGAATAGTCATGCAATTACTTCAGTCGTATTAGACGTCCTATATTGATGGTTTTAATGCCACACTTAGTCTAATGAGGACCATTGTGATATCATTGAACCTATAAATTACACTGGCATAGTTAGTGGGAGTGCAAGCCATATGAAACCCCATCCCGTTCATCCAGGATGTGACTGAAGAAGACATATGCATTTGTCCAAGGCGAAAAAATTAGTGTTCAAATTTAGAAAAATAAATAAATCCTATAACTCGGATGCGGTGGGTCCAATCGCAAAAATAATAAATTTATTACCATCACGTTTTTTAAAAAATGGCTAAAACTAACACTTTCAAATAAAATCTCGCTAAAATGTCCAAATTTTTTAGTGTTATTTTTTTAAGAAAGTGGTGACCATGTGTAATGGGTAATCGAGAACAGTAACTCCCCATCGTCGTGGGTATGGTTACATATTAGGGATGTTTGTTGAATGCGAACTCTGATAAAATTGATGTGAAACTACACCATTTCCAATTGAAATTGAAATAAAATCAATTGAAATTTAAAAATACTATTTGGAATTTAAAATACTATCAATTCGAATTGAACAGTATTATTTGAAATTTGAAATTCATCAATGACATTTAAAAAACATTAATCGAATTTTTAAAATACATCAACTGAAATTTGAAAAACATCAACTGAAATTTGAAAAACATTAATTGATATTTATAACACATCAACTGAAATTTGAAAGACATCAATAGTAATTTAAAAATGTAATACATAATGTTGCGGTACTAGAGGAATAACTGAAAAATGTGTGTCCTTCGATCACTGGTTGATTTTTACTACTCTTAAGAAACTAAATAAATTCATAACATATCGCTTCCTTTTGAACTATTTCAGCAAATTAAGTAATTTGTTAATAGTAATTGAATTAATTTTACAAAAAACTTTATTTGGATTATAATTAATTTGAATTTAACGTAGCAATTATATTTATGTGCTATGCATAAATTGCATGTATAAACAAATTGGACAATATTGAAATTCATTCGTAATACAAAAGTAATATATTGTGCGTTGAATGGTAATATTGCGACTATTTCTACAATAAGCCGAATTAGAGTCCCACCTGCCGTTTTCAACTTCACCACAGGAATATTTCCATTATAACCCGGGAAGCATTCGCTAAGCTTTGCAATTTTCCATTTTAATTCAGGAATATTTTGTTATTTGATGACAATTAATCAAAACTACATAGATGCTGTTCGTGGTCGTAACCAGTTAGGTCGTTTTTGAAGTATAACTAAATATTCTGCATGCCATCGTCGCCAGAAATGTTGCCTTATTTGTGAAATAAACTGCCTTCGCTTATTTAGAGTGGCCATGAATTCAAGAGTGTCTGCTTCGGGTATGATCTGTAAAGGCTCGGGAATCAACAAATTATTCGGCGTTAGTACATCGAGACCATCAACTTCAGAACTTATGGGGCACAATGGACGCCAATTGACGCATGCTTCTATTTCGGTAAGAGCTGTGTAAAATTATTCGTATGTCAAAAGAGTGGCTGTTAAAGATATCTTAATATGAAACTTTATTAATTTCATAGCAGACTCCCAATTTCCTCAAATTTGAGGAGTTCTAGGAGGGTTAAACTTTCCATTTCATTGAGGAATCAGGGAAGTAATTGTGCACTCATTGATCGATTCCTCGATCCTGCTCAGCTCCTGTAAAATTCGTAATTTTGTCTGAGTAATATGTCTGGCACAGAACACGACGGAACACGAAACGATTTAAGACACCGACAAACGCTTAGGATGTCGTGTCGCCTACAAGTTCAAGGTGCATTGCGCCAGTAGACATGTAAATAAAACCTGCGACGTATTCAGTAAAAGACTTTGCTCCACGCCCGTAAAAAAGCTTTATGTTGTGAGGAGAAGCCATATCCACGCCAGTGTGTAAAACGCTGCGTGCTTTAGTTAACACGAAAACTCGGCAAATTGGACATCCTTTGCTCCCGTTGACCTTTAACACTACGTTGCGTTCTCCCAGTATCCAAATAAGCCGTTGTAAAGTGGTCTGCCTCAGTTGAGGGCCTGCATGAAGTATCATTTTATGCAAATCATTTACAATGATTCGAGGTGAGATTTTGTAGGAAGAATTATTGGAAATTTTCTGTCTGTAGTTAATGCGGTCTTCGAAAGTCGTCCTCCAAATCTGAGAATGTCATTTGGGTCAATAAATGCTCTTAATTGTGCTAAAGTGCTGCGTTTTTGGCAGATTTCAATGACCCGCAATGAGGGTGTTCTTCAGAATATGCTATGGTTTGGGCATATTTTATTCAAAGTTCTTCAGACCAAATTATTTCATTTCTAGAAAGAGGCCCAAGTTGTAAGTTATTTTTATCACTCACCATTTTTCTCACATCGGAAAGAAATCGTCTGCAGTAAGCGGTTACACGGTTAAAGCGGTTCATTGAGAAATACCTTCTGCATAATACGTAAATCCATTGAGAAGTAACAGTAAGTGTAAGAACTTATACTGTTGATTCCAAGTCCGTAGATATGTTTTCATCTGCTGGATGAACAGGACATGGTTGCACAAGAAAAAGAAACTACGACATATTCTACAGTTGCCATAAGAAAAAACATGAATTTGGTTGCGGATTTGTGGTTGGAAAAAGACTGCGATATCTAGTCTCTAGGTTCAATCTTGTGAGTGAACGAATGGCCACAATCCGCATAAAAGCGAAATATTTTTATATTTCCCTCATTTGTGTACATGCCCCGACAGAAGAGAAAGATGATGATGCCACAGACATATTCTACGAGCGCCTAGAGGAAACGTGTGACCGCTGCCCTGGCCATGACATTAAGATTGTACTAGGAGATTTTAATGTTAAATTAGGCAGGAAGAACAATTGGCAATTTCAGTCTACATGCTTACAGTTCCGACAACGGTATGAGACTGATTGTCTTTGTAGCGGCAAAAAACATGGTCATTAGTGGTAAAAGATTCCCGCATAAAGACACCAACAAGGCTATTTGGGTATCCCCTGATCAAAGAACGAAGAACCAAATTGACCACGAGGTAATTGATGGAAGGCACTCATCCAGTGTAATGGACGTACGAGTGATCTTAGGAGCTAACATCGATTCTGATCACTGCCTGGTAGCAGCAAAGGTTCGCACAAGATTAAGTAGAGCGAAAATCGTTCGTACGAAACCAGACGCAGAGGAAGCAATTAGTAGGATCATCTTAGGCGTGAACACATAAAATCCGTAAATAATTTTTAAATTACAACTGACGAATTTTAAATTTAAATTGATGTCTATTAAATTGTAAGTTATGTCTTTTAAATTTGAATTTATGTTTTTTAAATTTGAATTGATCTATTTCAATCTCAAATATAAATTTTAAATTTCAATTGATGTGTTTCAAATTTCAAAAATAATGTTCAAATTTCAATTTATATTTGTCAAAATTAAATTTAAAAACATTACAATTGGAAATATTGTAGTCACATTGTCACAAAAATCTGATGACAACCATTTGTATTAGTTTGTAAAAAAGATTATACTCGTATATATATTTCCATATCTCTATCGGTTATTAGATATCAGAGTTTCGAATATGACCGTTTTCTTGTGCTTGATAATACGTTTTCAAATTCCAACATGCATAATTAGCATTGTCATTTCGTCCTCGAAGACACTCCCGAACAACGAGTTGTTGAGAAATATTTGTTGGCATTTCGTCCGTTTGGTAGTGGATGGTGAGGACCGTGATTTGTCCATTCTCCGCCGTTCGAAGCAATTGTGATTGTGTGACCCGACTACGTGGAAGATTGTACGCACTGATCTTGATGTAAAATTGTATTAAAAAGTGACATCCTACAACGAAGCTATGTTACTTGCAACAAAGTGGCACTGAGAGAAAATTCAGTTTTCTTACGGAAAAGTTGTATTCAGTCACGAAGCTGATTTCTGGTTGAGTGAGCGTTGTAATAAGTTAAATACTCGCATTTTGTCTGATGAACAACCAGCGGCAATACAATAGCTGCAAATGCATCCAGTATAATGCACTGTTTTGTGCCGGTGGTATCATTAGTCCATATTTATTTACATATGACGATGACCACCACGTTACCATTAATGGCGCCTGTATTTCGAGCTTTCGTTTGTCAAAAATGCTCCAGCTGAACTTAGCCGACATTTGTTTGAAACAAGGCGGTGTTGGATGCCAAACAGCACACGAAACAACGGAACATTGAGAGGAGTGTTCTGGGTGCAATTTTTTTCACGACTAGGCCCAGTTCGGTGCCCACCTAGACCGTGCGATTTGAAGCCCCTAGGTTCTTGCAGCCAACATTTTAGTACTTTGCAATGAATCATTGGTTTTTTTTTTTGTATTGTAACTAAACATTGACCAAAGCACATGCAAGTTTTAAAAATATAGTAAAACTTGCCCCGACATAAATGTATTTCTACACCATTCTCAATTGAAATTTAAGAAAATCATTTGAAAGTTAAAATATTCATTTGAAATTGTAAATGCATCAATTGAAATTTAAAAATTCCTCTTGAAATTTTGAAGATATCCATAGAAATTTGCAGTAGATCAAATTAACTTTGAGACTCATCAATTGAAATTTAAAAAAAAACCAATTGAAATTTATAAAAATAATATTATAAAAATATGAATTGAAATCGATATTTTATACTTAATTTGGAGGAAAAAGCAATTGAAAATTTTTCTTTGAATGTAGATTTTCCCAATTGATATTAAGAACGGAAATATCAAATTAAAAAATTGCGTCTGTAGTTAGAAAATAAACAAGCGAGGAATAACTTGTGTGTTTTATATCAAGAAAATATTACTTGAAATTGAGAAACATTTTTTTATTTGAAATACAGAATACTTGAATATTTAGACTCGAATGATACCGAGTCAATTTTAACTGTGATTGGGAAATTGTTTTTTTTTAACCTAAAATTTAGAACACTTGAACTTTAGATTAATTTCACTCAAATGTGAAGATATACACATACACTCAAGCGGCGATCAATGCGATGTCATCGCAAAGAGTTACCACACTAACGGTACTCGAGTGTTCTTCTTATACAAAATGCAAAATATAGTATTTTTTATCTCGCTAACCTTTATGAAGTTTTGTGTCTGTACAATAAATCGTTCAAGGGTTGAGATCATTTGAATTGAATGAACTTTTGGCGTGTCTACTTAAAGTTGTTTCTCAGTTTCCCCTCTGTCTAATATGTTTACTACTATTTGTCATCATTGCTCTCACATTTTTGTTACGACCACCTCGCCCTCCATTCAAATTTTCACCACCATCCTCATCTAATAGGAAGCTATTGTTTTTAAAAATTACGTTTTTGTGTCTTAATAACTCTGTGTGTATTTTTTTGCATTTCATTTCCCGTCTTTAGGATTTCGTTCAAGGACTTTCGATATTGTCACGTGGTTCCGTTGAGGAAAAATTGCGTTGGACTTTTCAATTATATGACATCAATGGCGATGGCTATATAACAAGGGAAGAAATGACTGATATTGTGACTGCCATTTATGAACTGATGGGTCGTCTACCCGACGAACTACCGGAGGAGGAGAAAATCAAAGGAAAAGTAGAACGAATATTTCAGGTAATTTATAATAGAAATAGCCATTCACCGACCACGTCAGTGCTCGCAGTGCCACCGCAAATATTAGCTATTTCAATATTTAGCCTGTCATTACCTAAGGTTAAAGGAGGTCCGTTTGCAAAATTATTGTGGTTCTTTGTGGGGCGGAGGAGTGAGGTAAAGGACATTATGTTTGTGTTTGTGCAATTTTGTGAAGGAAATAATACATTATCGATACAAATTCCTAAGGATATCAGCATATTCATTTATTCGAATGTTTCGAAATTATGGTGCTTTGTTTGGTCGTGTAGTAGCAGAAGGCTGGCGGACTAACTGATGTTGAACGGAAGTTAATTGAATAAACATTACGGTAATGGGGGGTATAACAAATTATATGCGAAAAGTAAAATAATGTCAGGAAATGTAACAAAGTTTTCTATTTGTACGTTGCTTTTTATTTATAAGTGACATTGATGCAAAAGAAAAATATACAACGTAGAAAAATACACATACACAAATAAAGTTTACTATTGACAGACCTTTTTTCGAAATTTTTCGAAAAATTATTACATATGTACATAGATTCCCATTACATACCATCAAGGAATAGCGGAGAGCTTATCAGAACCAGTGAGCTATATAATTTGTATACTCACTAATACCAATTTACATCGAATACGTATAGTTTTGTGTTGAGATGCTGTTCTTGACTGCCCAGCGTTGAAATTCACAAGCAGGAAGGCTTGAAATCATGACCAAAGAGAGGCATCCTATTGAATACGGCAGACCTTCGCCACACATTAGCTCCTCCTTCTGATCTAACATTGTGTGAGATTGGGACTCAAGGCCTTTCAGCATCTAGATGAGGGGCTTCTGAAGGCCTGGATAAGCAATAGATTCAGAATTACTTCAATAAAAATAAATAAGAATATATGGGATATACATAATTTTTTTAAAAATCTACAGCCACAGGAATCGAACACCCGACCTTAGTAATTATAGTCGGAAACATTGTCTACTGGTCTATCACATGTTATGATATTGTTGTGGCCTCGAATTAAGATCATGCGAAAAGATTAACTTTCATGAACAACAGCGTCTTCTGCCTTAAGACCTCACAAATTCCACCACAAAAAAAACTGCTCGATAGTTTCGGCGTCTCCAAGCAATTCGACCATCCCACAGTGGTCCATTCTATGAAAACGCGCCCAAAAATGTTTTGTTTTCATGGTCGCCGATTTTTAAATTTGTATTTTTTATATAAAAGAATATTATTACAGAATAAAGCTGGGGAGACAAAAATTCAGATATCTATTTTGACTATTTCGTTTGTGTTTAAAACGCACTTTCTCAGTATTGGGTTGAAATGGCAACTTTTGCATAGATTTTAAAAATGTTAGCGATCGACCTCAGCCGGAGTTACAGTGGACAATAATCAGCTCAAGTGATTTTATTCTGAAAAATAATTAGGTTGTAATTTGAAATAATATTTGAATACCATCTGTGTGTCTAAATTTTGTAATCAGCAACAACTTGTAAATTTTTGGTTTTTAGTCGATGGTAAGTTTGTACAATTGTAACCACATTTTTCTGATAATTTACCACTGTTTTTGGTGATAGCCTCTGGTAACAGTGGCCGTACATAGACTGCGCTCTGATCTCAACTCAAGATTTTTTTTGGCATAAAGTAAAACAAAAATTAATCGTTTTCTTTAATATTGTTTCTTGTTAAAGATCAATTTCTATGAAAAAGTACTTTTATAACAAAAAATAAATTTTCATAGAATGTATTATTAAAGAAATAATGTGGAATTGATTATTATGTTGGATGGTTGGGAATATAGCTACTTCAATGCCCACCAATGCATATCATCAGCTCCCTTCTCTACAAGTATTTAGGTATATCATCACACATTATACGGATAAACAAATCTCAAGTAAGCGAGAATTGCCTAAAACTCCTACTTATGCGAAAACATCCACAACAATACTTTGTCATAACCATCAATATTCACTACATTTATTTCCTATGCAGGCTTTCATCGAAAGCCATCGCATAGATGTTGTTGTTTAAAAAAAATAGAAACAGCGATTGCCATTAGATTGGCGTACACGGTACCGTCTTCGTATTCTTCCCTTGTAGTTTTATTATTCGATCTTTAAGATGTTATTTTCTTTAATAACACAGGGTGACAAAATGAAGATTTTTTTCTACGGTTCAACTTTTTTGAGTCAATTTAGATGTATGAGATAGTGACGTTTTTATCCTATAATTCACTTTTTTTGAATTGACTCTGGTTCTCGAGATAAACCGCTAATGGAGGAGGTTTATCCTCCAAGGGGAACGATTCCACCAGGACATCAAGATCATGGAGGAAAGATACCAAGGCCGGTGGGATAGCCATATGATGGCAGACTACTGCTGGAACCTACAACGGGACTGTCCCAACAAAAAGAACCAAAGAAAATCCCATTCAAAACGGTTTTCTTAACTCGTGGTTCTTATAATTATGGAATACTTCTGTTATTATTAATATTCATTTAAAATTTTTAGTGAAATATGGCTACTTTTATTTGTAACATATGTATGTTTATAACTAAAGATTAAAAAATAGCATTTGTGAGTTTTTTGTTTTTTTATGAATTTAATAAAAAAAAAATAAAAATTTTCGAAGCCTTTATCAAAAAACGTTGTAGGTGTAACTTGACGGTAATTTAGCTGCGGATTTTCAAATTTTTCACTTAACCACATCGGACAAACTGTTCTTGAGTTATGCTAAAATGTGTGGTTAAACCTAATCAATTTTTAATATAGCGGGCTAATTAAAAAAAAAAGAAAAAGAGTCAATTCAAAAAAAGTGAATTATAGGCTTAGATCTTCATCAACATAAGCACCAACATTTCCTTACAAACCCCGCATCGCAGAATCAGTGTTGTCCTGTGTAATTAATAATAATTAAATAATTAATCATTTTCAAAAGAGGAAACCCCCGTTTTCCATAACATTCCATGAAGGGATTGGGGAGAGCTTCCATAACCAGTGAGCTGTGCGCTGTCTAATTTTTCACTCACTGATTGGCACTGACAATTTTACACCGGTTCCGAACGGTATTTTGAGAAGCTTTTTCATGGAAAAGTACTCGCTAGTGTCGCCATCTCTAAGCGAGGTGGCCGTCGTCGAAAGAAATATAAGGTGGTCAGAGCAAGGATCGAACCCACTTTTGCATGCACAAGAGCCGAGCACAGTAATCGTTGCACCACCGGCGGCCACTTCAAAATGTGATGCATTTCCTAAAAGCTAACATTATGGAGGATCTAGAAATCATAAGAAAAGCTTTTCTACGAGTAACATTTCTATAAAGCGTCATAGAAGTCAAACGTTTTTCACGAATTTCTCAATAATTTATTCGCATGTACTTGTGCAGGAATCTATGAGTGTAAGATATGAGCCATTTTAGGCTTTTTGCACCTTTTCGCAAACAAGGACTAAAACCAATTCGTTAAAAATCTTCCGACTTCGAGGTCATGATTCAAAGAAATTTAGCAAATAAACAGAAAAACATAAATCAAATATATTAGGTTAGCTCTTCATATTTTTGTGGAAAATTGACAATACAACTAATTTGGCCGTTAAATATGATTATGGAACAAATATATGACATTACACTCACTTTTATCTAAAACAGCGCAATCTACCAAAAAGAAACAGAATTATACTACGCTATGATTCCTTCACACATTATTTTGAACACACATTCCAATATCGACTTGTAACTCCATGAGAGTGGGCGTGGCCGAATCATGCCAAAAAATTGTGCATTTCATGTTTTTGGGATGATTTGAAGGTGAAGGATGAAGGTGTTGGATCTGGTCTTTTGATATTAATGATTTTGCCTTGGGATTTATGTCAAGCTTTCTTAGGGCTGTTCTACATGTGGGCTGGGTTGAATGGTGGGTTGAATGGTTAAATGGTGTGGGCTGGGTAATGGCAGTGAATGTACAACAACGAAAAATAAAAGATAAACAACACCTCTTTGTTAACGACCCCCGCAAACGTTATAACGACCCGATTTACGGATATGCGCCTGGAATGTGAGAACTCTATATAGATCCGGTGCAGGTATCCGATTGGCAGATGTCCTCGAAAGTTATAAGGCTGGCATTAGCGCTATCCTGGAAATGCGAAGGACAATGGAAATGCGAAACTGGGACATATTCTACAGCTACCATGAGAAAAAACAAGAATTTGGTAGCGGATTTGTAGTTGGCAAAAGACTGCGACATCTAGTCTCTAGGTTCAATCCTGTGAGTGAACGTATAGCCACAATCCGAACTAAAGCTAAACATTTTTATATTTCCCTAATTTTGTGCATGCCCCGAAAGATGATGATGCCAAGAACATATTCTACGAGCGCCTAGAGGAAACGTATGACCGCTGCCCTGGCCATGACATTAAGATTGTACTAGGAGATTTTAATGCTAAAGTTGGCAGGGAGAATGTGTTTCATCCAACTATTGGCAATTTCAGTCTACATACTGACAGTTCCGACAAACGGTATGACACTGATTGACTATCCCCTGATCAAAGAACGAAGAACCAAATTGATCCTGTGGTAATTGATGGAACGCACTCATCCAGTCTAACGGACGTTCGAGTGATCAGAGGAGATAAGATCGATTCTGATCACTACCTGGTAGCAGTAAAGGTTCGCACAAGAATAAGTTGAGCGAAACTCGTACGAAACCTGACGCAGTGTAAACTGGACATCGGAAAGCTTTAATTACCAGAGGTAGCCACAGCCTACTCAAGGAAGCTTTCGCAACTTTTGGCAGTCATTTCCGACTCTATAAAAACTGCCCCAACAACCGTACTTGGTTTTGAACAAACCATGGCACGATGAAGAGTGTCGCACTGCAAATGATGAAAAGAAACGCTGCACGTATGGCAATGCTTCAGTCAATTGCAACGCGAGCTGCGACTGAGCGGTATAGGGAAAAACGAGGGGAGATAACACGCCTCTTTAGGCGTAAGAAACGGCAGTGGAGAAAGCGGGAGAGTAAGAAAATTGAGACATACAGAAGGAAGAACGAAGCCCGAATATTCTACTAAAAAGTCAAAAACGGGACTAATGGACAGAGCCTCTCATCGCAGATGGGCAGACCCAGTTAGCATTTTGTAAAATTTTTGATCATATATGAGTCTGTTATGACTCCCCTGCGCGATAAAAATTACCATAAATGCGCTCATTTTCTGATCATAAAAGACTGTTTTGTCGGGAGAAAATGGTACCCTACCCGCGACTCTTCTTGAAGACTCTTTTATGAGTCTCTATTCTGGTTAGTTTCGAGTCGCTTTCGAGTCATCATGTAATCATTTATGAGTCGGTTTTGGGTCATTTGTTAGTCGTTTCTGTAATCACTTTCGACTCATTTTTGAGACGTATTTTTATCCTTTGCGGTTCAAAAATAAAATATTTAATCAATGTAAATTATTCCAATAACTTTACTTAAAAGTATTTTTAGCAAATCCATTATAAAAAAATGTATTTCAAAGAAACAACTAAAATTTATAATAAGTGAATTGATGATATTTAATTAAACCCCTTTTTTTAATACTCGATTTAATGAACCTTTTGATTTAACGAGCAACCTGGCAATAGTTGTTCGTTTAATAGGGCATCTCCTGTATTTCTGGTTGCTGTATATATTGTTATTGTATTTTCAGGCGCGCAACTATGCAATCTCTTTTTAGTTTTCAACTATTGGACTCTTGCTTGAATTACAATGCAAGTTGTCTCACTATAACATAACGAGCACTTTACCATAAGCCAGCTTTTGCTATCACAGAGATGGCATATAAATTCTTCGTTCTCATGCTTTACCAAGTGTTCTTACTGACGTTTATCTAATGTAGTACATACGACATGCAGATTTTTGTTACATTTATCGCACTGTATGTTATCTTCATCTTCTTCTATCTCCAATTTGTACTGAACACAAATTAATTTATTGTTTTTAATGCTCCGTCTGCTTGGTTTTGGAATATTTCATATACTGCAGATATTTCACACCTTGTTAATTGAAATCAATTGCGTTTGAATAGCAAAAACGACTTAAATCTTTTAAATGATTGAAAATCTTTTTTCACTGTGGAAGCTTAAAAACAACTTGATGTTCACAGGACAAGGGTTGCCAACTTAAAATGTTCCAAATGAGGGCATCCTGAGTACTGTCGTCCGAGACTTCGTTTGAAGTTATTTTCCAAAATATCCACTAAATAAACTATTCCTTCTTTTGGAAGGCGAAAATATGCCCTGAATCTAAAACGGATTTCTTTATTAACAATTATTCTCAGCAATAACATACACTCAGTGTAGCCGGTAATTCTAAAGGATTAGAGTTGTCTCTTAACTGTCTTCTAATAGATGCCACGTTTTGCCTTCCTCGTCAAAAAATAATTCCACTGAAATTATCATTATTAATAAAAAAAATTTTTATGTTCCCTGCAGTTTCACAAGTAGTGGCTGGCAACATTTCATCGACTACATCGCCATTGATTTTTCATTGACTACATCGCCGATTACATTGGTACTCAGTGGTAATCTGTAAGGTAGTGTCTCCAGAGATTTTCTATTGTTTTTCTTAACCTGTCGACGAAATGTTACCGATAAATGCGTCGACGAAATGTTACCGATAAATGCGTCGACGAAATGTTACCGATGAAGTAATCGACGAACAGTAAGGCATTACCAAAGCGGACATCGCCTTGTTAAATTCGCCGCTCAAAAGCATTGCTGGTAGTTTAGCGAGTAGTCGACGAAAGGTTTGTGGTAGTCGATGAACTCATCAGCGTAGAGTCGATTACCAATACTGCAGGGTTCTTCCTAAAGACACGTTTATTTCTCACACACTTTAGATTTATTGTTTGTTTACACTATTTACAGTTGGCGAAGTTTCAAATCTCTGAAGTTGTCATACATGATACTAAGTTCTATTTATAACTTGTATAAGGTCTGTAAGATTCGACAAAGCCGAACTTCAAGATATTTTTACTGGTTAATAAGTGATCTGCAGCAAACAAATCTATGAGCATCACAAATTGTTTCGCAGAATCGAGAAAAAAAAATGTAATTAAGAAATTAAAATAACAACGAAAAATAGAAATTGATATTGAGTAATAAACAATTTATATTTATTCCGCTTTATTATTTTATATATCTGAATTCTCAGTGTACATTTTTTACATTCTCCATATCAATTTTCTGTTTTCCAAAACTAAATATAGTAGAATTTTAGTAACAATTGTGCTATTTTTTCTTAAATAGTTTTTAGCAAGAAATGACGTAAAACACAATACAGATGGTCAAGTATCTTTGACAGTTGCTTCTATTGACATTGCGCTCTCGTTCCAATTCATAGCAATTTAAGTTTATAGAAAAACTGTCACATACGGCTCCGCAGTCTCCAAACTTTCGTCCAATATCTCTCCTTTTCTCAATTCAACAGTCTATAAGGCTAAAGGGAACAGCATCGATGATTCGTAAACATCTGCTAATGAAATGACAACGTCAATATATAGTAGGAGAAAAAAGTTTCTTTCTTCACTTCTCCCCATCGTAAACTTAATATGTCAAGGCATAAAACTTACCTTTTAAAATTTTATTTGTTTTGAAGGAGAACGGAAACTTTGTATCCACACTAGAAAACTACTCCTACTTAAATAAAAAACAAAGTTTTATATTAATAGCCCTTATCAATAGGAAACAGTTTGCAACAAATGAAAGACTGTAAAGTCCACTACGTGTTTGCCATTCAAATGGAACTTGTGATGTTGTTCATGGGTATACAAATACGAACCCATTGACTTCCTCTCTCAACTTTAAATAAGGTCAATTAGTTTTAACTATCATAAGGTCACTTATGTGAACGAAAAGAGCAAATTGCAACATGCTTTTCTACGGTACCTGACCAACAACTAATGAACGCTGATATAACAAAAAATTAGTTTTTCATATATATTTGATTGAAAATTAGGAAACAGCACAAAGACAGTACCACTCATTTAATAAAATAAATATTTTCCCTCATGAACACGTAGATATATATCTTTATACAAATATACGTCCGAGCGTGAAATTGCTTTAGTATTGACAACGAAAACTTAGTTACTGGAGTTTCGTTCTGTACAACAAGTGTCTAAATAGAAGTTTTTTCTTTTTAGTTTTAGTCACTCGCTAATCAAAGAAATCCTGTAAAAAAAATATACCAAGACCTTTGAACACATTTGGGACAGACAAGTAAACACATTGGTATAAAATCAGTCATACGTACAAAGACATTCACTGTACAAAGCGAACGGCAATGATTTTTATTAAGATATCAGGGAAGAAAAGGAAACACAGACAAAACCAGAAAAAACCCCTCATCTTCGAAGCTGTTAAAACGAAAGAACACATATGTATTATAAAACATCCTATCTACACATACGAACGAATATTCCAATGCGTGTGCTCATGACCAGAGTGTCCAAAACCGAAACAGAAAACCCGGCGAGCCGGATAACCGGGTTTTTAGCTATTAACCGTGTGTCGGTTTTTTAATAAACCTTGTAACAGGTTCACTTGTTTGTACTAAATTGTTGTTAAATAGCCTTACAAAGTTTAATAATATGAAAGTTTAATAAATAAAAACCTATCGGTAACGGTGTTAAACTGTAGGTATATGCCAACCATTGACCATCCATCATTTCTCTTACAATAGTTTGATCGCTTCCATTCATTTTCCGAATAATTTTGCTCTCTATGACTCTCAGATTTGTATCATCTGCTTGCGACATGACTCAGGATTCTGCAACAGCTATCAGAGTGACTGTCTTTGAAAACAGTGTTGTCAACGTTAAATGCGACACCTCTAATAACACCCGCTACTAGACTCTGATTTCCATTTTTGCTAAAGAAATTAATCTCTGAAATGCTCCCTGAAGTAACACAATTCTCTAGTTGACGAATGTACTCGTTCGAAAAGAAATCTCTCATAAGATTTTCGAATTTGAATGAAGTTTTGGAATTAAGAAACATAATTTCAATTTTTTCTATTTCGGCCGTCGGAGGTGCAATGGTAGTGTGCGCGGCTTTTGTGCATGAGGACGTGGGTTCGATCCCTAGTCTGACCACCTTAAATTTCTTTCGACGACGGTCACATCGCTTAGTGATGGCGACACTATCGAGTATTTAGCCATGAAAAAGCTTCTCAAAATGCCGTTCGGAATCGGTGTAAAACTATAGGTCCCAATCAGTGAGTGTAAAACTAGAACGCGCACAGCTCACAAGGTTGTGAGAAGCTCTCCCTAATCCCTTCATGGAATGTAACGGGAAACCATTTATTTTATAATTTCTATTTTCAAATTCTATTTTATGCTTCAATAAGTTGTAAATGATATTTTTAACCCAGGTATTTTGTTTAAATTTCAAAATGATTTTATGATTTGAATAAGAAAATAACTACCAAGTTTTTTCTGATATGCTGGTATTAATTGAAATAAAAACATTTTCTTTTACATTTTAAAGACATCTATAAACTTAGTCTCAATTTAAAATTCAGCATACAATATTTAATTTCAAATTCCATATTTGTGAATATACCTTGCCACTGAACCCCATACTTTGTTAAATTTATAATCCCATACAAAACCATGTCACGTAAACTAAACAGGGATCACAAATAAATTTTTGTGACATTCAAAAAGTATCCTTTCCATGACGGAAGGAAGCAACTGAATACATACAAAATATTTGCCGAAAAATTACACAACAATATTTGTAAAATTATTCGTTTTTTTCTCTTTGATTTCATTGCAGAAAATGGATATAAATCGTGATGGTGTCGTGACATTAGAAGAATTCCTAGAGGCCTGTCACAATGACGATGCCATTTCAGGATCAATGTCAGTATTTGATTCTGCATTCTGACCATATCCACTTAAGGAATGTGAGTTAAAAAAATCATCCAGCAAGAAGACCAAAAGTATAGTCGATAACCGCCGCAAAGGATATGAGGATAGAAAACATAAACAAATTAAAGCTCTGAGAGAACAACGAAAACTACAGAAATTAAAGGACCGAGAAGATAGTGAAGATAAAGAAATTGAGGAAATTTTAAAGGTGACCACACAAGCCGGGGAAGAGCTCAACAATGACTATGACCACTATGGGGATGATGAGAAGCAGGAAGTGGAGGATGCTTTTGATGGAAGCAGCACAGAGGAGAGTGACTTAAGTGATACGGATCATTCGTTTTGCCGGCATTGTCTAAGGCCACAGTCTGAATTACGCTTTAAATATTTAAGACCCAGACAACGTAGTAGAATAAGACAGCAATGGCAACGCGAAAGAACTATGCAAAGACAATACGGTGGCAGTGGAGCGGGTGTTGGCAGTGAGCAACAACATCAACAACAACATAAAGCGCGTAAGAAACGTTCCAAGAGTCGAGCAAAACGTGCCCGGAATAGTAAACACTCCGGTGGCAGCCACAGCCACAACAGTAAAAAGGAACAACAACGACAACATCAACATAAACTGCCATTAACACGGGATCTAAATGCTGCCAACGAGCAAGCCATACGTTTCCGTTGTCCTCAAGTGGGACCACAAGTGGGACGTGATCGACAAATGCCGCCCTTGTTGCATTTCCATCATCCCCAGCATGTGCAACAGCAACTAACAGCATATCAGCATTATATGCAGCAACAAACGCCGCCACCGCCCCCTTACTGTAGCTGTTGTAAGCGAGTTAGTCCCACGACGCAAACAACGCTGACCATGGAAAGTGAAATGAGGCATTACCATCATCATCAACATCATTTGTCACATAATCAAAAATCAAACCAGCCACAACAAGACGCTGTTACTGCCACCTCTAGCGCTCTGAGAACAACAACAAGTTGTTGCTTTTCTCATCCGCCATATCCCCAATGTCATCATCAACATCAACATCAGCAACAGCATCATCACCAGCAGCTGCAGCCACAACCCTCCGGCTGTTCCTGTTGCGGTGGAACTTCTACAGCGGGAGCTGTAAGTCAACAAACACAACTTCATACCGTCGGACCACAACTGCCACAAACACATGCAGAAGTCACATCAACGGTCGCCATTGCATCCCTAAGTGTTCCCCTAGCAACTGTCGCCACCATTGTCCACACTAGCACGACCACCACGAGTGCAAATGACGATGCTGCTGCTGTTGCTTCTGGTGCGACATTGGATCCTGCAAATTCACAAACAGCAGTCACTACCCCGGATTCCCCGTCATTGGTTAAAGTGAGCTCTTGGTATACGGTCGCTAAGCAAGGTGTTTCCTGCTAATATTTTCCTTCAAAGTGTTCACCAATTTGGAAAACACATTCACGTCACTAACACACAAACACACCCCCAGTTTCCATAAAATCATCACCATAATTACAACCGCAACTAAAGTTGTGACAGCTGCATAAGGAGTTTTTTTTTTTGAGATTAACACACAATTGGAAGTGAAAGTGTTGACAATGCATATTTTTTGAGAGAGTCAGTGTTTTTGTACTAAAAAGTGTTTTTGTACTCAGAGTTTGAGTACTTAAAATACTTCATTTCGTAAGGGCTGCTATTGCGGATATCAAAAAGTGTGTAGAAAAGGTGGTACCTTATAGATATTTAAGAGGTTCTTGAAACTCCAGCCAATTAAGACAACTGGACAGCAAAAATTTTAAAACTTCAAAACTCTTTCTTCGTACGGTTTCTAAATCTTAAAACTTTGCATTCTCCAAAATTCAAAATTAACGAACCAAATCCGAATGAAAACATTTGAAATCTGAACCTAATTAATCAGTGGCCATCGGTGGTGAAACCGTTAGCGTTGTGCGTCTGCTGCACATCAGAACGTGTGTCCAATTCCCGCTCTAACCTCCTTGAGTCACCTTACTTAGTGACGGCCACGTAAATAGTCATGAAAAGGCTTCTCAAAAAACCTACCGGTAACGGTGTTAAACTGTAGGTACACGGCAGGTTTTGTTTACAATTGTTTGATCGCTTCCATTTATTTCCCGGATAATTTTGCTCTCCATGACTCTCAGATTTGTATCATCTGCTTGCGACATGACTCAGGATTCTGCAGCAGCTATCAAAGTGACTAGAGTCAAAAACAGTGTTGCCCACTTTAAATTCTACACCTGTAATAACACCCGATTTTCATTTTTGCGAAAGAAATTTATCTCTGAAATGCTCGCTGAAGTGACACAATTCTCTATTTGACGAATGTACTCGTTCTCTACGTCGAAGTTACCGAGGTTTTCGTGTGCCACCATCTCTGCTCACCGCTTCTCAAAATTTTTCAGAAACTCAAAAACTGACAAAGCTCCATATAGTTTTTCCCTTCCGCTATCGAATACAGATGTGTAATAAACAAAGATATGGTAGGTGTCGATTTGCTTCTCGTGGTATTTTTCTAGAATTTGATGAAATCAGTTGTAGGTTATTTCAGGTCTGTAGCTGCACTGATAAAGTCCGTTCAGATTTGCAACACTTGGCTTTAGTCGTTCACACATAACATTCAAAAGGACCTTATGTGTATTGGATAAAAGGCCAATTGGGCTAGAAAGAACAAACACTAGGGCCTTTTTTCTCCAAAACCTAATAGAGTACGCTAAGGCTCAGGCATACTTTCATCCTTGTTCTGCCCAAAGCTTTATGCATCCATCTTCATTTCGCGTCCATATTCAATTCGCTCCATTTCAGAGTCTTTTTTTAGTCTTCCAGATGATGTAATTTAATAAAATGTTGTGTACACATTCTCAACACACTCTGTGTATTGTATCAAGATTATTATTATCGTCCTTACAAATTGGGAACCTTGCGTTCTTACCTAGATTCCTGATATAACTTTCGGACATTGTTATTTCGCCTGTACATTTCCCTTTTTTCCTGTAGACAATCTGCACTACTGTGGATACAATTTAGTTCTCCTCTCTCTTTATATCCTTATACCGCTCTGTAGCAACAAGCGTTGCTACAGACTGCAGCTTTGCCGTACGTGTAGCGCCCAGTTATGCAGTTTCTATGATCCATCCTTCACCGTACCATGGTATATCCTCGTGAGGCTATTCATAAGAATTTTGCAGCAGTATCTACAGAATGCGGGATGTGTTTCCACTACTCTTAAGGATTATCGGCAGAGGGTGTGTTCTGCGCCAGTAAGAGAGGGAACTTATATGAATTTACCGCTGGTAAACTGCCCCCTTTCGATGTCCAACCTCTACTCTGATTTTGTAAGTTTACGCTTGAATGGGCAGATAAAAAGGCTTCTCATATAAACAATTCCGAATCAGTGAAACTGTAGGTCCAGATAAGATAGACTAATATTGGAAAGTGTATAGCTAACTAAATGCACGATTTCCGATTAAGTAGGGAATAAAGTATCCGCAAGTGGCACTCGCTCTTTTCATGAAATTTTCGATGACATTTTAATAATGATGTTGTTCTATCTCACCGGTGAAACGTTGGACCTAAGCCTTTAGCTCAGGAATTGTTTGTGGTTTATTCGCCTACACCAGAGATTTCAGAAAACGCCAAAGATATAAATCGAAGGGCGTTATATCGCATGATCTTGTTGGACAGCTGACAATGGAATATCGGTAAATGATTCGGTCTAGAAATCGCTGCTTCAATAAGTCGATTGTTGCATACTCTATGTAGCAGACCCCTGCCATCCAGTTGAGGCCACAAGAGCTCCGATATCATTTTCTTGTAACGAATGTCATTCGCAGTCACTACATTTTTGGCCTCATTTCATAGAAGTATGGTACAGTTATGCCGGCTGACCAAAAGCCGCAACAAACAGTTGTTCGCTGTGGAAGCATTTGTTTCACGTAAATCGCATGTAGAGTTTTTGAGTCTTTAATTCGACAATTTTGTTTGTTGACGAACCTAGTTACATGAGAATGCGCCTAGTCAGTGAAATGATTTGTTCTGAAAAATTGTCATTTATTCAGTCTGCTCCATCACCCATTAAAGGACATTCCGACGCTGTGTATGGTCTGCTGGTTTGAGCTCCTGAGTGAGCTGATCTTTAACGGGTGAAGGTGGAGGTCTTTCGTCAAAATTCACCGCATGGCGGCGCTTCGCGAAAATTTAAGATGTGAATGATACCGAATTTATGCTCAAGGGTTTTTAGCGAAATTCTCATTTCCAGCAGGATTTTTTCGGACCTACTTTCCATAATCACTCTTCGAATTGTTTACATTAGGTTCACTTGTATAACCATTTGTGTAACCAGTTTTCACTATTATAATGCATTCTTCGTTTGTGTAGCGCTTCACTTCTACTAATCGAAATAATTGTATGCAACAGCTGTCAAATTTAAGAGCTGTCACTTGACAGGAAAAGAAATACACAAAATTTGAATGGTTTTTGAGTTTAAAGTTTGATTGAGTGTTATTTAATATTACTGATCCGCTTAACTATGTCAATGTCAGGATAAAGCTCATACAGCTCATGATTCATGCGTTGCCTATACTCGCCGTTGTGCACTATAGGGCCATAAATTATTCGGAGTTTATTTTCTCTCGAAGACTCCTACCGATGTTTCGTCTGCTTGCGATAGGACCCAGGATTCTGCGTCATAAAGCAAGACAGGTTGAATGAGAGTCTGGTACAGCTGGACTTTTGTTACTCGAGATAGGCCTTTATCTGTAAAGTGCTTGCTTAGCCCGAAATAACATATTCGCAAGCACAATTCTCTGCTTGATCTCAAGGCTGACATTGTTGTTTTTGTTTACGGCAGAGTCGAGGTATATAAATTCGTCCACTACCTCGAAGTTATAAGGGTTATCAACGTTCACGCTTTGGTTTAATCGCGTGGAGGTCCTGCTCGTTGAAACCATTAATTTTGTACTGTCCTCATTTACCGTCAGACCTACTTTTGCTGACTCCATCTCAATTCTCGAAAAAACAGCAGTAACTTCTCTAATTGTGCGCCCAATCATATATATATCAGCAGCATGTGACTATTGCTGCTGATGGTTTTATTCATGTTGACTGCAGCTTTTCTCATAATGATCTCCATTAAGATGTTAAAGAGATCGCACGATAGGATGTCGCCTTGCCTGAGGCCTCGCTTAGTTTCGAAAGGTTCGGTAAGATCCTTACCAACTTTCACTGCGGATTTGGTGTTCGTCAAAGTCATCCTGCATAGGCGTATGAGTTTTGCAGGAATACCAAGCTCAGACATTGCTTCATAGAGTTTCAGAATTTATCAGTTTATTAAACCACATCGATTCAAAATGATATTACATATGTATCTGCCATCGGGTATGCGCATCGTATAAATAATAGTATTTCAAATTGTGTCAGAACTTTTACAACCCATAGCTTTAGTTTCACTTCACATACAAGGATTGCAATTACCTCAAGAACTTATGGCTTTTCCATTTTTACTGATCGAGAACTGTAGTATTGTACAGTGAGCGAATGTGATGTCATCAATTCAAAGGAGGTCAGAGCGAGTCCAGCACTCTTGGTCTCATGAACAAGATTCGCATGCTCTATTATTTGTGTCACCGACTGTCTTTGCAATGTTACACGGAAAATTTGAATTGATTTATACGGTCAAATTCCAGGGTATTAATTTCGCAAAAAAACATTTAATTTCCCTAATTATTGTATTGTTTAAATTAATATTACTTATACGATACGTATATCTGTATCGAAATTCTTTGAATATTTTACTTGGTAAATTTAAATTTTGTCAATAAAGCAACGATTTGTATTGCTAACATAGTACTATTTTGCAGCACTGATTTCAGAGATTTCCACGAAAATATTCTTCAGCGCTTAGTTGAAAAACAGCGTCTTGAATTTAAGTCTTAGACAATTTGGTTAACATAATTATTATTATGAAGGTCAAACAATTACATAGAAATTCGTCAGAGCTAACATCTCCAATTGTGTTTTAATGTCTCTATGTTACTTAGCTTACATATTTCTTCATATAAAGGGTTTTTCAACAGAGACGCTACAAAAGTAAATCGATAGGGACAGCAAACGATGCCATATTTTTTGCCCGCTCTTTTGACATTTCTCTTTAGTAAGGTTTGCCATTTCATCATGGAAAGATATACGAGCCAACAACGAGTCGAAATTATTAAATTTTACTACCGAAATTTGGAGTCAGTGGCCTCAACTTTAAGAGCGCTACGTCAAAAAATCATCATCAGCGATGAGGCTCATTTCTGGCTGAATGGCTTCGTCAATAAGCAAAATATGCGCTATTGGTCAGACAGCAATCCACACGTAATCCACACGAGTCATCATTGCATCCCGAAAAAATTACGGTTTGGTGCGGTTTATGGGCCGGCGGCGTCATTGGGCCGTACTTCTTCCGTGATGTTCAAGACCGGCACATTACTGTGAATGCGAATCGCTACCGTTCAATGATAACCGAATATTTTTGGCACCAATTGGATAATATGGACTAGGAGGACATGTGGTTCCAACAGGACGGCGCCACAAGCCACACAGCGAATGCCACAATCAATTGATTGGAAACCAAGTTTGGTGAACGTGTTATCTCACGAAATGGCCCAGTCGATTGGCCGCCTTGGTCGTGCGATTTGACGCCGTTATATTATTTCCTGTGGGGCTACGTCAAGTCTATGGTCTATGCCAACAAGCCAGCGACGATTGATGAACTTCGTACGAATATCGAACGTGAAATTGCAGCAGTATAGGTCGATTTATGCTTGAAAACCGTCGAAAATTGGGTTCAGCGTCTGGACTTCTGCAAGCGTGCCCGTGGTGGCCATGGAAAAGAAATCGAGTTCCATACATAATGGCATCGAACCTACTTTCACAGGAATAAAGAATTTCATTGGTATCTAAAACCGGTTTTGTTTTATTTAAAAAAACTTTTGTAGCGCTCTTATTGAAAAACCCGATATCTTGGATGTGTGCATATAGTTTTTCTAGAATCTTTGCGTAAATACTCTCATCAATTTTGTGTGTATGATGTCTTTAGTTCTATGTGGGTGTAAATTGGCATGCTTCATGAACCAAAATTCATTTTCCTTTGTATAAATAAGATGCGGAATGACTACTACCAACTACGAAGGCAAATGTTTCAGTTTACAAATTGTCCCATTTTAAATTCCATTATCAGGGAGAATTTGTGAATTTTAAATGAATAACTTAATGTCAAAGTCATCGTTGGATTTTCAAGTGCTGGCATTTTGCAATCAGCCTGGAGAAATTGCAGTTGTTGTAGTTTTTACCAGTGTTCGCTCAAAATATAGGAATACTCTCCTTATAATTCAAATTTCCCACTGTGTGATTCAACAGTGATACTACATACATATATATTTTGCACGTGTCTCATTGAAACGGAAATTGATATTCGTTTAAGACGCTTAAGGGATTAAACGAATTATTACCTTATGTATTATATAGTATACAATAATTGCAATAATTAATCGAAGTGGATATTGGCACATAATGTTGCGTGTATAAAATATCAAAAATTATATATATGAAAGTGATTGTGTTTATCAGCGCTGTGTATTGTTCTGTTGTCATGGGAAAGCTTTCAGTAAACTGTATCAGCTAAGTTGTCAAAAATCATAATAACTATTAGAATAATTTGAAATATCGTTAAAAGTTTTCATATGTTTTGAAAACAATTGAATTATGAGGGCTGGTACTTAGGTTGTGAGAAAGAGGAGTAAAAGCAAATATTTATCATCGCAAATGAGTCATTATTTATCAGAATTAAAACAAAATACACAAAGAATTTAAAACGCCGACGTGAAAAAAATAATCTTTCAATATTTTTTTTTGGCCAAAATACACTAGGAAACTTCAAAGGCCAGTAGAGGACTATAAGTATTATCGCGTAAAAAGTGTTTGATGTTCGCGCAATCAGCTCTACAAAGCGCATATTTTGAGACTCTATAGATTTGCAATCCCTTCATAACATATGTCGGCTAAGTCTCAAATTGTGAAATGTCAAAACAGTATTTTTTTAAGGCTGATTCATTTACAGAAATTTCAAACACTGTGTGACAATTGGCGCTACCCTGTTGGAGCCAAATGTTGTCGATGTCAATTTCAGGCAGCAAATAGTCAGCTTTCACTCCTCATAGTTACGATCCAGCCGGCCTCATTTTTGCAAAAATTTGGACCAGCCCATAGAAACCCTGCACACTGGTTTTTTTCTGTCATTCTGTCAGCTTGTTTAATAAAATACCCATTAAAGCCAGAAAAGGGTCGCTTTAAAGACATTGTGTAAGTTTATCCATGATGATATTTAAAACAATACTGAGCGCAAATTGCGTGACAGTTTAATCTGTCATAAAATCTATATTGGAACGGGTACCTCTAACAGAATCCCTTGATATACACCTACACGCTGAAAAATTTCTCTTTTTTTGTTGTTTGGGTCAAATATAACGTGTTTGTAGATTGTCGGAAACATGTTATACTTGGGTTCAAACACCATTGCGTTTGCAATTCAATATCACATGTTTGGAACGCACTGATTAATAGGTTATAATGTATGTATTTGTGACCCAAATTGTGGCTTTGTCTGTTAAAAACTGCTGAAAACAAAAAGGTGGAAGCCAACAAAGAAACAAAATGCACCAGATCTTCAATTCATGAAAACAATGCTTGCAAACACGTGGTTCACAGAACATAATACTGATACTGTCCTCAAGCTAAAATTGTCAACTGGGATGCGTTTTAAAAGCATAAATTGTTTATTCAGGCTTTGAAAAGCTTGACCTCGAAATTATATTTTGAGGTGGGGGATTAAAAGTAGCTCATTGGGTGCCGAAGAAGGGACGTACTTCGGGTGATCTATCAAGCCGATGTTTTAAGTACTCAGAGTCATAGGGTTTGAGCTGGTGTGTGAGAGTTCACATGTTTTTGAAGGAGAATGATACGTGTCCCGTTGTCACATTTCCTTGTTTCGCAAAATGTCCATGTTTTCCGAAGAAACAGATGACTGCTACTCACATTCGGTATCATTCGCATAGATCCATGATTAGTCGCCTGTCACGATCAGATCATACGTCGTTTGCGCGATCGTATGTTTTCAAAATATCATTTTATCAAATGACATGACCGCTTTTTGAGTCATTGTCAAATTATATGGTATACAAACCGAAGTAATCTTTTTGTCAGTCATATTCTCGTGCATTTGGCTGTCAAAAGATGGAACTAGTGACCCTATTTCCCGATAATTCAAATGACGTTCTTGAATACTCTGTTCGCAGGCAATATCATTGTTTTATGACGCAACAACAGATTTTGTACCACCTTCTCAGAAATCACTTTGGGGCGAATGACGACTTCGGTTTAATTCGGGAAACAAGGGTAACACGATTCCGCGGGATCGTGAATCATCTCCAAAAGTCGAAGCGATAGTCTCACGAACAACGACATCAATTGAATTCTTAACACCGGCAGAATACTGATCCCCGATATGGTGCTGCGTCACAGAAATCGAAGAGATTCGTTCATCTTTCATTCGTGAACGACGACTAGATTTGAATTGTGAACACCAGACAAATACTGTTCCCCGGGATGGTGCTTCATCTCCAAAATGCAAAACAATTTGTTTGCCACTCGTTCGCAAACGGCGACGACGATTCAATTCGGAAAATCAGCGAAACACTGTTCACCGGGATGGTTCGTTCACCATTCGTTCGTTATTTTAGACCATGATGCATTTCGAAATCCAGCGAATGAAAACGTCCATTGAATTCGGATTCCCACCGAAAGACGGTTCCGAGGGATGGTGTTTCACCAACAAAAGTCAAAGCAATTCGTTCACCATTCGTTCGCGAACGACGATAACTATTCAATTCGAAAATCGAGGAAATCACGGCGGTTAATGAGGGTCCTTTATCAGCAAAACTCGAAGCGATAGTGATTGACACACGTTCAATTCACATCGAAAGTCATAAAAGATCATCTCCCGAAAATTATCAAGATTTAATTTCTTTCTTTGGTCGAGATGATTTTCCTGTAATTACGGAAAATAGCGCTCTTCTGACAAAAAGTTCTAAATGTGTTTGTCATTGTCATTTGTATCAAAAATCGGCCTTGTCAAACAAAGAAAATCATATTTTTTTTCATGAACCACTAATTGAATGATCTTCTGACAATGTTGTTCACTTTGCTTGCTATTTATATAAATGCATATCCTGATAGAGAATTTTCCGAAGTAACTGTTGGCTGATACCAATTTGAGCAGATAAGCCCCTTGTCGAATCTTTAGGATTAACACGTACGAGAAATTTGGGCAAATCCGTGAATGTTTAATTAACAGATATTTTTTTCGACAAAAAACGGTTTGTTTCTTTACATAGTCTTCTTTTAGCTAAATTTTTAGTACATCGTTTTTCCAATTTTGTTGTTCTTTCCAAATGATAAGTTTTCTCTAGGTCCTCAAAATAGGCATCTCAGTCGACCCAAATATCTTACCTCCGAGTCATTTATTCAGGTTTCAAAATAGGGGAAATCCGGGGAACATGGTGGATGACGTAAAAATTCGTCGCCCAATTTATTGATTTTGTCCCATGATGCGATAAATGTGGTCGTTTTTGCTTCAAACCAATGTCAAATCTATTCAACAGCTGTGTATATCGTAATATTCGCCGGTGATCGTTTAACGTATTTCAGTGACACCGCGGTGACCACGTGCATCCCAAATAGCTTTCGCCATGATCTTGTTGGCCCACCGATCCATCTTGGCCTTTACTGGTACACGTTCACCCGGAAAACTCCACTACTTTGGCTGTTCCTCGGTCTTGGGTAAGTTGTGATGAATTCATGTTTCGTCCACGGTTACAAAAAGGCACGAAAATATCGTCAAACACTCATTTTAAGTGATCACATGGTTGCGAGTTGGCTGAGAAATCGTGGCACCCATCGCGCGGATAACTTTCTTACGCCCAAACATTTATGTAAAGTGTGATGTACCCTCCACAGTTGCGATGTCTATAGCCTCAGCCAATTCACGTACTGTTATTCTCCGATCGTCCAATATCATTCCGTGGATTTTATCAACGGTTTATCAGGGAGACCTGATAATTACGAGGGAAGTTCAAAAAGACACGGAGCTTTCAAACCACTCTTATGGTTGCAGCACTAGTTTCCTGCAGCCGCACTGATGGACGTCGATGCTTAGACTTTCTCGTGATTATCCCACGTTTGTCAAAATTGCTTATAATCCTCATTATAGTCCATCTGATCAATGTAGTGTCACCAAGCGTACGTCTAAACTCTCTTTGGACGGAAATTACCGACTACATATTTTGTTATCATCCCAACAATTTTTTGTTTCATCATCCCATTCGTCCATTTTTCTTATTATACTCATATTGGCAGCAAAAGAAATAATACGCAAAGTTGTTGTCAGCTTTGCTGAAAAATTATATTTTTTTTTTTGACTTATTACCAGATATTTAAAATCGTTTATTTTGTCAAACTTGCATTATTGTCAAAAACGCGTCACGAAATTTGCATTTTAAATCCTCCATTAAATAACATTTTCGTACATCCAACAGATATCCCGGCTTGATCTAAAATGTTTGTTATAAAATGGGGAGCGAATTTAACCTCGTGACTTATAAGAAGGAACTAAACAGACAAAACAGCTCAATTCAAATATATAGTCACATTAAATATCTGGAAATTCTTTTACTGTATTCTCTGTTCTAGTATATTAAACATTGGCAAAATTATCAATGCTCTTCCTATGAATAAAATTTCAAAACTGTAGGGTCTTGCTAAAGGTTATTGTTATCTTGTTAAGTTTAACATATCATGTGATGTTTTCCAAAAAAACTTGTTGGCAAATCTATACCATCTATCCTAAACTATCTTCCATATTCACATTCTCCGATAAAATCGAGTTGTATTCTTAAATCCTTAATAAATGCTCAATTTGAAAAACAAGTTAAATTTAATTTTAAATTTAAGTTAATAGTATAAAATAAATTTAAATTTTTATATTATAATTTAAACTTTATTTAGTAAAAATGTCTTCGCCTATAAGCTTTAAAGTGTAAATATAAAATTAAAAAAATTATTTTCTTTTTAAAATTTCATTTATTGTTTTAAATTTGTAAAGTTCTTCCCCCTTTTCAGTTTTGTTAGCAAAATGTAACCCAATAAAGATAATTACAATCCTAAAACCTTTTTTGTTTTTTGTTTAATCTCATAATTTTATTTGCATTTTCTTTTATATTTTGTTCAGTTTCATTACTGTGTAATATAAAGCAGTTAAATATTGTTAGGGTGTTGTTTATTCCTAAAGGTTCTACAGTGGGTCTATGTGACTGAAAAGAAAATATACAGAAATTTTTAAATTTGAAACGTATGTAAAATAGGTATGGTAGATGATTACTTTTGGATCGCTTTTAGAAATCAGATTAGAACTGAATCTCAGGCTTTGACTTGTATTTGTATCCTATCCTGAACTCACCGAAACATTCGGTTGAGCCAACCGTATTGGCAGAAACCTAAGTCATAGGTTGTCACCGCCCCACTTAAAGTTTGTCGCTTCAGAAATTTCGCCATAGCATAACTAAATCAAATAATAAATATTATGAAGTTGTTGCAAACTCTAAATTCATTTGAGATAACCTTAAAATTGGGAAATAATTCCGTCGCTTCTAAACGTCTTATGCCATCAGAAAGAAATTTCACACGTACAATCATAAAACAAATTGCTAACACATATGTGCATTTTAGCGATTATGTTATTTGAAAAATTTTAGTTTAACGGATTTTTTATGCAAGGCATCCATTGGTTAAAGCCTCATGTGGAGGTGAACTCTATTTGTTACTATAAAAAAATAGTTATAATTTAAAAATATCATATGTATGTTTAAGTTAATTTGTGTCATCCACAATAGTAGTTCCTTCAGACAAGTGTCCAGAATTATTTGCAAGTAGTGGCGTCAGATTCAACGATTGTGTTTAAAAGTCTCACTTCACCTCAATTTAGTAAGACCTTTTAAATATTTATCAGTAACATCGACAAATAATTCTGATGTACTATAATTATGAATTCGAATCAGAATATAGATTTTTATTATTACGGAAGTCCCAATGCCTGAATTGATTTCCAACTAATCTTTTCCCTGTGCGTTGACATTTTTTGTAGGATTTTATCAGCGCTGCAAATATATAAAAGGATATTTCCAGTAGAAACAAAAGTCAAGGCTTTTTCAATGGTTAAAATTCACCTAATGGCGGATGTAGTAAACCTTAGGATCCAATTGTGTGGCTCTAGGGGGTATGTGAAGCGCCAGCGTTGACATTTCAATACCACAACACCTCTGTAATGTCCGTGTTAACATTTTATTTTAATCGGGACACCTGTTTAGACGCGGGTGAATTATTTCCATTGTTTTTGAGAAATCTCCACTATACAAATATCAACTTCTTCCGCTTGGACATTTTTAATTAAATTCTGGATCACATTTATAGCAGATTGTATTTCTGAATTATTTCCAACATTCTGTACCAAGGTGGTAACAAATACAAGGTGGCGCAAAAGTAATCCTCCTATCAGAAAATGCTATAAATTTTGCGATTGGCCCCTAATGTCAGTTCTGTTTTGACATTTGTGTAGTGAACACATGCGAAATACACGTTAATAAACAATGTTACGCTACACTGCTCCAGAACGCGGAATATTGCTGACTATATATTTGACCAATAATCGGTCGGTGACTTTGGCACAACGTGAATTTCGTCTCAGATTTCCTGGCCGCCTACTGGTGAAACACTGCGACGTTTAGCCGCTCACCTCGAAGAGACTGGCACAACACGTGATGCTGCCAGGCGTGGCAGACCCCGGAGTAGCCGTTCTGCAGAGAATATTGCTGCTGTAGCCGAGGATGTCATGGATGCGCCGTCGACATCGACCAGACGACGTGCCACGCAAATGGGTATCAGTCGACGGTCTTTACAGCGAATTTTGGTACAAGATTTGAAGATGTTTCCGTACAGAGTCCAGACGGTGCATCAGCTGTTAACTGCTGACCGCCAATCGCGTCTAACATACGCTCAAGCCATCCTTAATCACCACCAAGAGGAAGATGATTTTTCATCAAAAATAATCATGAGTGATGAGGCCCATTTCCATCTTGCGGGTACGTAAATAAGCAAAATTTACGCTTCTGGGGCACTGAAAATCCGCGTGTAACCCACGAAGAGCCATTACAACCGCTCAAAGTCACTGTATGGTGTGCTGTTTTCGCTGGAGGAGTCATCGGACCTTTTTTCTTCGAAGACGTCGCGGGCCAAACGGTTACTGTGAATGGTGAGCGCTACAGAGCAATGATCAACGAGTTCTTTTTGCCGCAACTTGATGAATTGGGATTGGAAAACATGTGGTTCCAACAGGACTGTGCAACGGCACACACTGCACGTGCCACAACCGATATGCTGAAGGATGCATTTCCCGGGCGCCTAATCTTCCGTTTTGGCGATTTGCACTGGCCAGCAAGATCGCCTGATTTGACCGCTCCAGACTTCTTTTTGTGAGTCTTTTTGAAGTCGCGGGTTTATGTCAACAAGCCTCAGACTCTTGCAGCTCTTAAAGACAATATCCGTCAAGAATGTGAGGACGTATCGCCGGAAGTTTTGGCCAAAGTGATGGAAAATGCCATAAAAAGGACTTAAATGGCAATCAACTGTGGCGGCGGCCATTTACATGACATCATATTCTCGACTTGATGTAAAAAAAATTAAAAGACCAAATAAAAATAATCCACAAGAAGAATCAAAGTTTTTAATTTTTTTTTTAAATTACAGCCAAAAAACATCGGAAGTTTACTTTTGCGCCACCTTGTATAAAGGGTTTTCCAAATTGAGTCATATGATTTCTTAAAAAACACACTAATTGTTAAGGAAATTTAAGTTCTGAATAAAAGGTCTTTCAAAAGGCCTCCATGCCTTCTTTTGCAGGAACGAATTCGAAGTACCCAATTTTCGGCTCTTTTTCCACTAAATCTAGCCGTATGTCATAAATATTGACTTGTAAAGCTTGAAGAGACTCTGGTTTATTGCTAAAGACCAACGACTTCAACTAACCCCACAAGAAATAGTCCATTGGTGTTAAATCACAACTTCTGGGAGGCCAATGTCACAATTTCTTGAAATAATCGATTCTCCAAACATTTCTCGCAATAATTCGGTTGTTGCACGTAGCCCCGTCTTGTTGGAACCAGATGTTGTCAAGATCAACATCTTCCACTTTTGGCTATAAAAAGTTGGTTATCATCGATCTATACCGCTCTCCATTGACAGTAATGGTGTTACCAGCTTCATTTCGAAAAAATTACGGATCGATGATTCCACCAGACCAAAAACCACACCATACTGTCAATTTAGGTGAATGTACTGGTTGTTCATGAATAATTTGTGGATTTTCTTCGCACCACAATCGACAGTTTTGTTTATTTAACGCACCTCTCAGAAGAAAGTGAGCCTCATCGGAGAAGATGATTTTCTTAAATTAATCATTATGGTTGTCAAGTTGTTCCAAGAAAAAATCAGCAAAGTCGTGACGTTTGCGGTAGTCCAATGTCTTCAGTTCTTGAGTGATAACAATTTTATACGGATGCAAGCCGAAATCCTTTCTAAAAATCTCCAGGTTGTGGTTTGAGACAGTCCCAATTGTTGACAACGTCTTGGAAGCGATAAATTGCGGTCTTCAGCAACACTTGCCTGAACGGCAGCAATTTATCGCTTCCAAGACGTTGTAAAGAATTGGGACTGTCTCAAACCACAACCTGGAGATTTTGAGAAAGGATTTGGGCTTGCATAATTAATCATTATGGTAGTCAAGTTGTTCCAAGAAAAAATCAGCAAAGTCGTGACGTTTGCGGTAGTCCAATGTCTTCAGTTCTTGAGTGATAACAATTTTATACGGATGCAAGCCGAAATCCTTTCTAAAAATCTCCAGGTTGTGGTTTGAGACAGTCCCAATTGTTGGCAACGTCTTGGAAGCGATAAATTGCGTCTTCAGCAACACTTGCCTGAACGGCAGCAATATTTTCATTACTTCGAGCGGTTCTTTGTCTTATTGGCACTTGAACATTATGTAAACAAAATGTACGCTCGTAATTTGCAACAACTCGACGAATAGCGAGCACAGGTGGACGATTATTTCGACCATAAAATGGTAAAAGCGCACTAAAAGTTGCAATTGGAGAATGATTATTTTGATAAAAAAAAATTGAATAATTTGTAAACGTTGTTTTTGCGTGTATCTGCCCATAATGAAATTGTAAACATTATTGAATAAAGTGGAAAAAAGCCAGGTCACTACATACTACAAATTGCCTAAACGTCACTTAGAAATCATATCACTCAAATTACCAAATGTTTTCTAAACTTTCGAAATGATTGATTCGATATTGTATTATTTTCTTTTAATTTTTTTTTTAAGTTTTTAAAAATATAAAGCAAATGTATGCACCACTTGGATATATCTTTCGTTTGTAGCAAACGAATTTATAAATATCTTCAGTTGTTATAATCGAGTCAATTAGAATTTCGATTGCGGTACTTATTCGGCAGATGGAAACAAAGAAATTAAAGACTTATCAGATGCAACGAATATAATTGGAAATTCAGTTGCCGAAATAGAATCAATTATGAAACTAAATTGATTCAACTGAGTTTCAGTTGTAGCACTAAAATTTAGCTGTGGCAACGTCATTTCGTGGCACCAACCGCAATTCCGTGACAACTAATTGTATGGCCTCCATCATGCCATTTCAAACCAATAGTTGTGTGAGTGTTATTGCCATACAAATTGTAGTGATTTCGTTGTAGGATTTTCACCATCAAAATCAACGTTAATTTTTGCTCTTATTTTCAACTTACAAAGGATTTTCATCCACTTAATATGGCGTTAGTTGTGCATTCATTACTATCACTATCTTCATCACCATCAGCACAATCTCTTTTACTTTGACCTCTTGAGTTTTCTCCCACTTACTGTTATATTTTTGTGTCGTATATATACTTATATATATATATTTTTTTTTGTTAATTACTGCAGTTTGTTAATTAGTTTTTCTTTAGTGATGTTAATTCAGTCTCGTTTGATATTTTGCAATTGACCCAATTCTGCTTTCTTCAGGCCTTCACTTCGAGCAAGAGCCCGATGTGAAAGGAAATTAAAATTCTGCACATTTTTCAGCTTACTGCTGTGCACTCGAACAACATTTGAAGCGAACAAGAAATGACGAAAGAAACAAAATTGTGGGGTTTTCCTTGGAACTGTTCAAAAGCTAAAGAATTTTTCAACTCATGGCGACCACAAAAATGAGTTAAAGTAAGATTCTTTTTTTATATTTGAGAACGACGCATATTATATGCAATTGTTTTCAGCTATTTGGCAAAGAAAATGCAATTTAATTTTTATCGCGCTCAAAGAGATTCCTACTATTTGTGGGAATGTTAAAGAAAATTAAAAATATTTCAGCTTCGTGGAAATTAAACAGTAATGCAGTGAAGACAGAAATAATAGATGTAAAAAGTATTCATAATAAGCACTACATCAAGACCAGATAAAGAAGGATTTAAAACAACTACATCTTCCGGCCGAATTGTAAAATGCTACACTCTGCTTGACATGAAAATGAAGATGCTAATGCTAAAATTTGCTATAGTGAAGAAATATAATCCAAAATAAGGTTAAAAACTGTTGCTCAGTCTAACACTTTATGCTGATCTTCGAAGGTGGTTCTAGTTTTCGAAACCACTTTGGAAACCAAACTTTAGATGCTAAATGTGTATACCATAGACATGAGGAATCCAAAAGTAACTTATGTTGCTCTGTGCAGTCCTCGTTCTAGATATTTCCTGAAAAACATTTTAGAATTTTACTACATGGGATATTTTTGTAGTAAGTTAAAACCCTCATATTTAGTAAACTTTGTTAAAAGCTTTGAAATATATCCAACGGTACATAAATTGTGCCATAAATACTCCAAGAACTACGTAAAGTATACCAATAAGCACATAAATTGTACTAAAATCTTACATAATAGTGCGCCAGAAAGTACATAAACTGCACCCAAAATATACCAGTAAATTTATCCAAAGGTACATAAAGTATTTAGTGTGTACCTTTGGTTACATTTGATGTCCACTGATTGTGCTTTTTGACAAATTTTCTTTGTTATATGCATATATGTAGATATAAGGCTGGCTGGCAGGAAACTCAGGTGTTGGTAAATATTCTACAAAGAATTACTTAACTAGACAAAATTGGGTAATTTAAAGGCCCATTCCAACTAGTGTGTTCAAAAAGCCGGTTTTTCAAAAAGGTTTTCGAAAAGGCCCATACCAACCAGTGTATTCAAAAAACCGGGATTTCAAAAAGGCCGGTTTACGGTTTCTTCGAATATTCCATTTTTCGCTAAACCGGTTTTCGGATAAACCGAGAAGTACAAACCGGTTAATAACCGGTTTGGGTTTTTATGACAAAATGGAAAACTATTACGTTTTATAAACATCGATAATTTTTAATTCAATCTTTTTGAATTTTGAGATCGATTACCGAGTACGTAGACATGAAAACCCTTGTCATAATACCGTTGGGAATCGGTGTAAAACTGCAGCTTCAAATCAGAGTCTGTAAGCCTATGCCTTCATGAGTTGTATTGAGAAACTAAAGTGTGGGCCATATTAAAAAAGTAATTTAATTTCGCTTTAAAAAAAATACTAATATAGACTCAATACCTCGTTCGCTCAACCCATTTTTTAGTACATTTTCGATCGTTTGTGCCTCTATTTCGTATTTTAAGACCTCATGCGGCTAATGGACTTCACAGTTTCGGTTGATTATGCGGTTTTCGAACACAGTGCGCGTAAATCGATTGCAACGTTGGCTGTGTGGTACGTAGCGCCATCGTGTTGAAACTGTGCGTACGTCATCCTCAATTTGTTGAAAGAATTACCGCTGAGCATAGCACGGGCAACGCTCGTCATTGGGGGTAACGATGGCTCGTTTCTCATTTACGAAGAAAAATGGAGATATGAAGCCTTCAGCCAAAAACCGCACCAAACAATGATTCGTTGTGGATGCATCGACTTCTCCTCGACGATGCGTGGATTTACTTTACTTTTGTTGCCCATTTTACAACCTTATGAGGTCAGATGTCTTACACATATTAATTAAACAAACATATTAAACAAATTTCAACATATTCTTCCAACTGGCTCTATACTTCGCCTTTTCTCGCAAGTTGGTAACACCAAGGATACGGAGGAATTCTTCTGCCTGTTCTTTCCATTGGGTATGTTATCGAAAACCTTTCGCGCTGGCTCATCTTCTTCCATTCTGATAACATGTCCTAGCCAACGCAATTGTCCTAATTTGATTCGTCATGTCCACGTCAGAATATATTCGTATGTCCACGTCAGAATATAGATTATAGAGCTCTTGGTTCCGGCGACGTCGGTACTCGCGGTTTTCCCCAACAGGACCATATATTTTACGAAGAATATTTCTCTCGTATACTCCCAGGTGTTTTTCATCCATTTGCGGTATGACCCAAGTTTCGGAGCCATATGTCAAGACAGGTAAAATGAGAGTCTGATATAGCTGGACTTTTGTCCGTCAAGAGAGGACTTTGTTCCTAAACTGCGTTCTGAGCCCAAAATAGCATCTATTTTCTAGCACAATTCTCCACCAATTCAATTTGTCTCCAGGCTGACGTTGCTGTCCTTGTTCATGGTGGATCCAAGGTAGACAAATGCATCTACACTTTCAAAATTAAATCGGTTGTCAACGTTCAGGTGCGGACCAAGTCGAGATGCTTCTCTAGCCGTTGACACCATCAATTTTGTCTTACCCTCATTAATTTTTTTCGATTCTCAAAAATATTTCGGTAACCTCTCGCAAATTTCGCCCAATGTTATCAGCATACGCCAGCAACATGTGGCTTTTCGTGTTAATAGTCTTGTTCGTATGTATTTACTGTAGCTTTTCGCATTATTATCTCCATTAAGATGTTGAAGAGATTACGCGAAAGTGTGTCGCCTTGTCTCAGTCCTCGCTTGGTACAGAATGGTTCAGTGAGGTCTTTCCCCACACTATCTTCCACTATCATTACCTCCTGATCTTCAGTGGAAGAATCAGAGTGGATTAGTGCTGAAAAGTAATCTCTCCACATTTTGAGCACTGACTGCTTATCCGTCACCAGATTTCCATTCTCATCCTTGCATTAGGGCAGCCCATTATTAGGCCCGTTATTCGATCTTCTTACCCTCTGGAAAACCCTTCGGGATTCACCACTAATCCTGGACATTTCGGGGTTTTCACTCTCTCTCTGCTTCAACTGCCATTTTTTTGGACGAATGAGTTGGGTTTCCTCCCTTCTCTGCCTCTTGTACCGCTCACTCATAGCATGCGTTGTAACTGACTGTTTCGTTGCCATACGTGCAGCGTCGTTTTCATCAGTTGTAATGCGACATTCTTCGTCGTACCATGGCTTATCCTTCTACGGTTTTTTATAGCCAAGTTCAGTCCTTGCAGCGGTTTCCAAAGAATGGGAGATGTGCTTTCACTGCGCATCTAGGCCTGGGTCTGGGTATTATTCTCTAGCAGGAGAGAGAGCTTCTGTCGATAGGACAGTGATATCTCCGGCATTTGTAGCTTGTCAATATCCAGCTGTGTGTTCGGCTTCGTACGTTTTTCGCCCTGCTCAGTCTTGTGCGAACTTTCACAGTCACCAGGTAATGATCCGAGTCGATATTGGCACCTCGAATCACACGTACATCCATTATACTAGAAGAGTGCCTGCCTTATATTACCAAGTGATCAATCTGGTTCTTCGTCCGCAGATCAGGAGATATCCAGGTCGCCTTATTATGTCTTTATGCTGGAATCGTGTGCTACTACCTACCAATGTTCTTTGCAGCGGCGAAGTCTATTAGACTTATTCCATTATCGGAGGGTGTATCATGTAGATTGTGATTACCGATGGTTGGTCGAAAGACACTTTCCTTTACTAAGTTGGCATTAATATCGCCTAGAATCATCTTAATGTCGTGGTCAGGGCAGCGTTCGTATACTTCCTCCAGACGCTCAGAAAATTTTTCTTTGACCTCATCATCTTTATTCTCTGTCGGTGTGTGCACACAAATTAACGAGATGTTGAAATATTTCGCTTTGATGCGAATTGTCCATCGCATTTCCTGGATCGCTGTGATGTCAGCTTTATATTTTTTATTTGGATTTTATAGCATCATGTATATTTTGGCTAAAACTTAATTTTTCCGAAGAACGTTCAATTTTTCTAACTTCTATATCTCGGAAGCCAATTGGATTTTGTTTTCCTGCCTTCCGCACAATTGTAGCTATAGACTAGGAGAAAAAAGTGTAAAACAAACTAACCAAAATAAATGAATTGAGTGCCTCAAAATTGCAAAAATTTTAAAAAAAATTTCCATTTTTCCTATCTTTTTTCAACATTTTCGACCCATAGCTGCCAAACTGTGGACGTACATCAGTTTTACACACGAAAACTACAATTTGAATTCCCTAAAAATTAAACTCTAGTGTCAGTGGTATCAAGCCTACTAGAATTGACTATCGTATTCTCGCTCCATTAACATTTCTGCGGTTGTTGAGTATCATTCATGTTCCTTAATTAATATAGATAGAATTGATGTACTTTCTCTAAATTTCAAATGAGCCTTCAGTGCAAATAAAAATGCTGAAATATTTATTATTTCAAGTTTTCAAAATGTTCCCGACCCAATGTACACAGGGAGTCTCCATGAAACAGCTAATTGCCAGCCTAGCTGCAAATTTGATACAGTATTGAATATGAAGGAGAATGAACCACAGGCGAATTGAAAAAAACTGAATATAAATATGATTTTATTGGCACTTGCGACTTTACATGTAATAAATGATTTTTTGGTTTGCATGATTACAACAATTTTCTTTTATTTTTATTTGTGTTACGTCCAAATTCTGGCATCATTAAAACCAGTTTCAAAACTGCCATTAGGCCAGTGATTTTCGACGTGAATGTGGTGGAACTGAAACACTAATACACACTCTTTATATATTACTCTATGCACTAACACACAGTAAACCTTGTCACATTCATTGGAAAATAAAGTAAATTTTCTTTGAAAATTATCCTAAATTTATTAGCGCTTTTGGAAACGAAACTGGAAACACTTTTGCATTGTAACGTTATCATTTGAATTGCAACCACAGAGAGAGACCTGTGTAGAATGGACAGATCGTTGCGAAAATATTTTGAAATCACATTGTGAGAGTTTGAAAAAAAATTACACTGTAGCACAAATTTAGAGTCATCGATTGTATATTGAGTGAAGCCAACGGGAAATGAAAGTAGACTATCCGCTCGACTATGAGCTCGATTCTTTCATTAAAATGTTAAAAATTTAAAAATTAATTGATGCACACAAAAATATATTTTTACGTGTTGTCTTATTAGATCATATAGTACATAACACCAGTGACTCGATTCCGGTTCTGTGAAAACATTTCAGTGAAAAATATTTTATCAGGGATGAGATTTATTTATTCGGCCTTTTTCTTGACACTTTTTTCTTTTATTTATTAAACCTCAAGACTATTATATATTTCTACTAGCTGACCCGGCAGACGTTGTCCTGCAAATTTTGTTCAAATACCGTTAGCAGGAGCAGAAATAATGGACTTTTAATTTGTGGTTTGTATGGGAGGTACCACGCCCCCCAAACGCATACAACAAAATTTATTCAAATCGGTCCAGAAGTTTAGGAGGAGTTTAGTCACAAACACACGTGCAGTAGAATTATATATATAAAGATTAATAGAAACATACTTTTCAAAAAATAAGTTTTGTAAAATGCATCCTGATGATTCCTGACAAACCGTATAGCCTTTTAAGATCTAGCCACAGATCTTTATCAGCTGTTGTGTGGATTGGTGTTATTGAAAAATTCTTCAAACTAAATTTGAATTGAGAATTCGCTAAAAAAAATACGTTTAAATTTCTTTTCATCTCCAGAGGACCATCGGTTCCCAATAGATATGGCAATACAATTGTCTGCAGTTTCGACAAGCTCTACGGTCAATTGCATCAGGGATGATCTTTTTTTATTTGGCCATTCTTTTGATAAATTTGTTTTAATTATTCAAGCTCAAGATCATTCTATATTTCTATTAATAGAGACATAGTTTAGAGTAAATGAAACCCAAAATATACGAGAGAAACAAAAGAGAAACAAAAAGGCCACGTTTCCGCGAGCGAGCATTTCGTCGTCGCATTCGCGTCTGGAATAAATATGAGTCTTGAATAAAAATAAAGTAGTTTTGTTCTGAAAAAATCAAAATTGTAGAAAGGAATATTATATTAAGACAGCACAGTACGTACAAATATATCATTGCGTGTTCAGAAAACTATGAAACAATACGACCTCAGTTCTTTAAACTTAAACTAGAAAGATTTTAAAATAATATGTGTGTTTTAAAGTCAATGCAAAAAACGACTTCGATTTTTAAATGAATTAATTTCGTTTCAACTTTGTCCAGTCGATTTAGTACGTTCCAGCACACAGTACTTTCGGCATTCCAGCACATTCAGCAATCACTGCAAAAATCTTGAAATGCCATAAGCGATGAAAGGCCCTGCCTATATAGGTCTCTCTCCATGGTTTCACCATTATATCATGAAAACAACATATACTCACTTAGCACGAAATGACGTGAATTTAAATAATTTTTTTTTAAATTTGTAAAATAGTAATTAACTTTCCCATTATTTATAACCCTTCCATGTCAAAAGCCAAAGCAAATCAAAGAAAAACACACTGTTCCCTTATAAATCCGAAACCGGCAAACATTTCGTTAACACAAAATTTTACCTTTTACTGAGTAAAAACTCAATTAAAACATAAACTCAATTATAAAACAAAACTCAATAAAATATTATTTTTTTTTTTTGCAGATGATGCGAATTTGATTATGTGATGTGATTTCAATTTCCATAATACAAAAACAGAGCTTTAATTATCATATTCGAACAATTCTCTATTGAAATCCTACATAACAAAGAAATAAACGAACATGCAAATTAAATCAACAATAAATAGTTTAAGTGTAATAGAAAAATTAATTCAATTCAAGCGATTTTCCAATGTTAAATCCCAAAAATCCAATAAAATACCACAATAAATAAAAGTCTTAATGAAAAACTCATTTGAATATAAAAATAAAACATTTTATTTCAATGTTATAAAGTAAACCAGAAAAAAACTCCAACGACCCAACTAAATTGTGAACAAACAAAAACAAGAAATTCTTATGAAAATCCAACAAAAATCTTTAAAAAAAAATCTGTTACAAAATCTCATTGTTATAACAAAACTGTAGTCTAAATCTGTACTCAATGTTTTCCTCTGAAAAAAAATCTATAAAAAAAACTGTGTTTTCAATGAAACCTTAAACAAATTGATTAGTAATTTAATAGAAATAAAGAAACCTTGAAACAGAAAAACAAAGCAAAACAAATACAAAGTGTTTTAAATTATCTTTGAACAAAAAAAAAAAGCTTTAATTATAAACGTATAATATTTGTTAAACCATGAACTACAATTGAAAGCAAAAAAAAAAAAAAAACATTAAATCTGATTGTTGTTTTATGTTGACCTCTACTCCCCTACGTCCTCTTCCGACTTTTCCATTGCCACAATCAATAACTACAATTTGATGAAATTGTTTATTTACCCAGAGAGAGAATAGGATAATGAAATAAAACTATTTTTGGACACATCTCAAAGGAGATTATATGGTTATGCCGAAGATCAAGTGTAGATTGTTTATTGATGACTAGATTATATGTAGATTTTAAACTATCAACTGATGTTGTTTATTTAGAAACAAATAACTAACTATGCTAAACAAAAAGGACCACAAGTTATTGGTAAATCATGTACTTGCTTAATATACTTACTTATATATAAGTTAATGTTTAATATCCCAAATGTGCAATAGTTAATAACAAAAATTCTTGTTTTTAATTCTTTTTTAGTTGTTTTCAGAGTGTTAAATAAATATATAAGGGTAAACGTGAAATTAAAATAAATCTTAATTGCGGTTTTTACCAATAGATTCCCGGAGTGCTCGAATATAATCTTTGCAGTCCAGTCCAGTAGACTGCTATCCAGTGTTCGAAATTGTTTGATTATTTTCAGTGTATATTTAATTGCTTAGTTACGACTAAGCATCTCAAATAAACAAGAACAAGACAAAGCGAAAGCGAAAGGAAATAATTTGCTTCATGGGTTCATCTTTTTCACACAATTGCAGTTGCTGTGGGTAGTTTTCTTGAATTTCTCCTATAGTGTGTAGTTTTCACGGTCGACACTGCATGCAACCTCAGGTTACAAACTGTGATGTGCTGGAAATAAGAAAATACTAACTTCGTTGCTGTCGACGGGAAATTAAACATGTTGAAAAATCAACACAATTTCTATATCTCGGAAACGAAGCAAATCTTGACCGTTTCCATTGGTTTCTGAAAACAAGGTTCAATTCATTACTGACGATTTTTCTTCTCCAAAAAATAGCTAAATAAAAAATAAATAAATGGTTTCCCGTTACATCCGATATAGAGATTTTGGGAGAGCTTTTCACAAACCAGTGAGCTGTGCGCGTTCTAGTGTTACACTCACTGATTGGGAGCTATAATTAAACACCGGCTCCGAACAGTATTTTGAGAGGCTTTTTCATGGCTAAATACTCGATAGTGTCGCCATCACTAAGCGAGGTGACCGCCGTCGAACGAAATTTAAGGTGGTCAGAGCAGGGATCGAACTCACATTATCATGCACAAGAGCCCATTGCACCACCGACGGCCACAAAAAAATAGCTGAAGTAAGAAAATCACTAAAACTAAAAATATGTTTGTAATTCGGAATCGGCACGTCACATCGCAAAACCAAGCTAATTTTTGACCCGCCGACCAAATTTTCATTAACATTTTCAACTGAATCGTTACAACTAAATTTTTATTGAGGGTTCTCTACGGGCGTTCAATAAAGTGTAACCCTTTCCCATAGCCGTCTTAAACTATTCTTATTTGAGCTATGTTTCGCATCAGAGATTGTTTTAAATTAATTTGGTGTCACTTTCACGACACCGCTTGAATGGAGACTCCGTCAAATTAAGGGTCCAATATTAGTTAGGTGTATCGATCAGATAGTTTCCAAGTTATAGATATTTTTTATTTTAGCGATGTTAACATTTTTCGATTGAACGCTTCGTTAGCGAGGTATACACATATGAGCGTTTTAGTGAGTTTTAATACTCTTTTTAACAAACCTCGCCGGGAGTTCAATAATGAGGTAATTTTTTGCTATTGGATGCACAGTTTTGGAGTTCCATTCACATTTTAATTGAGCAATTATTTTGTTCCTGCGAATTATTTAAAAACAAAAACTTCGGTATGAAGAAATCTGGAAAAATTGGTTATTTTGTCGATTTACCGCTCCGATTCCGTGATATATAAACTATTCTCATATTTTCAATCAAAATGGGGTGGTATAAGATACGATGATTATTTAAGCACTGCTACCATTCCCCACTTTACTTCATTGTTGCTTTCGACCGGCATAACAACACCGTACATACGATAATCAAGCAAATGAAATAGTATAAATAACAACTGCCTGTTTGCAGCAACAGCAATTCCATCACTTCGACTTGACTGCGTAACCAGCATCCCATGACCCCGCTAGATGAAGCAAATAGTTACCTTTCTCGTTTTTGTATTTGCTCTTTGCTTGGTGGTTACAGGTTATTTATAACGCACTTTTTTATTTTTTGATAACGCACTTTTTTATTTTTTGATAACGCACTTTTTTATTTTCCTGCTAAGAGCGTTAGCAGCGCAACAAATGCTGCAAACAGCGATGCAAACCCTGCTGTTATCGAAGGCTTCAAGTGTAGTATATGTACAAAAAATTAAGTTACAGCCCTGTTAACGTGTTATCCACTTTTAAAGTACTTTACGGTGGCCGTCGGTGGTGCAATGGTTAGTGTGCGCGCCTCTTGTACATGAGATCCGGGGTACGAACCCCACTCTGACCACCTTAAAAAAAAATTACTTTCGGCGGCGGTCACCTCGCATAGTGACGGCGACACTATCGAGTATATATAGCCATGAAACAGATTCTCAAAATACCGTTCGGACTCGGTGTAAAACTGTACGTCCCAATCAGTGAGTGAAAACTGGAAAGCGCACAGCTCAGTGATTGTGAGAAGCTCTTCCCTATCCCTTCATGGGATGTAATGGGAAACCATTTATTTTTTTTTAAGTACGTTGCCTATGAGTTGGGAACCCTGACAACACCGTGCGACAACATTTCTGACCCATGAACGAAACCATATACAAATGATAGTAGTGACCATGTGTAGTAAAACTGCATACCCACTTTTTCATCAGTTTCCTTTCCCTTCGTTTCTTTTTTAAGGAATTTAATTTTCAAAGTATATACAAGTTTGAATAATTTATCTCTGTATTTTTCCTAGTCGTACATTGGTGAAGCGGAAATCAAATGAAAGCAGACAATCTCAGCTTTTTATTACAATTTTTTTTTGACTTATCAGTAGAAAAATGTGCCAAAAATTTCCTTCCATTTTTTATCGTTGAATATCGTTGAAAATGTAAAATAACAAAAATTGAGAAAAATACATGTTCGAGGCTATGTCATGCTTCTAAATATACTACAATTTCATAATTCTATCTTTATTAGTTTAGTGAAAACAATGATCTCAAAATGTAGCTTGCAGTAATGTATATGTGTTTTAAATTAATAAGGATAGAAATCTGAAATTAATATTTCCCATACAAACACCTGGTATGTATACAATATTAGCCAGCTTTGAAATTTTTGTCAATATTCAATTAATCTAACAATTTGTGTAGGTGCAACAAAAGTGAAAATATCCCAATATATGACCAAAAAGTGCAATAGAAAGCAATTGGGAAATGGCTCAATAGAAATAAATTCTGTGTTATTAGCGGTTTATTTGTGCATAGAAAAAAGTACGCAATACTACGGCAAACTTTATTTGGAGTTACAGTCGCATGTGAATTTTGTTTTCGTAAAATAACTAGATCGAAAGAAGACGACTGCCCAATAAAGTACATGTACGGAGTGATTTGGAAGAATCGAAGTGAACATTCTATAACGTATATATCCGCGTATCACTGGGATAAAATATGAGTTCCGCTCCAAAATATATTATTATAGTTGCGAATCAGAAAAGCAAGCAGTAGTGCGATTTGAATTAAATGCGAACGCTTTTTCTGAAGAACAGCAAAATATTCCAGACACCTTTGAAAGTGAATCACTGTGCACCGAATATTTTTTGGATGACTTTTCGGAATTTTTACCAAATGAAAGCGACTTGGTTGCTGCCTCACCTCATTTTTTAACCCAGCGTAATTTTAACTATATCGCGCCTGATATAACTTTGTCGATTGAAAGTGCTGAAATATTTGGATCTCGCTTACAACAGTGGGTGCTTGTATTCCTAGTTTATATATTGTAACATCTACTGAAAGCGCCTAAACATGCGGTTCTTCGATGACTCTTCTACCTTTGGTAAACGGACTGGGATAATGCATGCTAGTGATATTGAAGAACTCTTAGAAACCATAGACCATCAATACATTCCTGATAAATGGAGTCTCTTTATAGATGGTTGGTTCAGTAGAAGGTTTGATTGCAACATATTTTTTGGGACCGACATTATCGAAAACTACATTAACATCAAAGAAATACAACAATTAATAAATGACGATAGACGTCGTTGGGATATTTGCTGTGATCTGGCAATTTTAAATATTCTTAAGAGCTTAATAAGAGAATACTCGAAGCGTCAATGCTTTTTACGTCGCCGTGAATTGCATTACACTAATCCCCAATGTCTGATTCGAATATGATATCTTTGACGACACGCCACGTGTGCCGTCGTCAAAGACTCTCCATATCAAATTGGGACTCATCCGAAAACTGACTGCAAAATTGTTGCTGCACACAGAGAAGCGATTCGTTGTCACGACTATATTTACAGCTAAAATAAATGTTTGGCGGTTCGGTGGACTATAACATTATTGAGTTGTGATTACAAATAATTGTGTTCTTTATCACCAAATGTTGTGCATATCAATTGATTTGAAATTCAGTTTTGGTTGCAAGAACTGAAATATTTAGTTGAAGTCACAGCAACGACAAATAAATGTGTTTTGTCAATCGAGATGTAGTTGTAGCAATCAAATTATCCTGCAGTGGTGAATATTCTATTAGTTGGATGAACGAAAAATGTAAAAACTAATTCGGTTGTCCGAAAAAATATACATATTGGTATGCTCAACTAAAGTAATTACTTGAATTTGATGGCTGTCACAACCATTTGGTGATGCTTTAACCCATTATGCATTTTATAGAAAAAAGTAGAAAAAATATTTTTTATTAAAATTGTGTATTTTACATTTAAATATAAACAAAATTATTATTAGTTATAACCAGGGTTCGTATTTCGTGCCCATTTTTGATCGAAAATATTTGTGAAAGCGTCAATAGTGGCGTCATATTCAACGATTATGTTTAAAAGTCTCACTTCACCTCAATTTATGTTAATATGTATTCTTCGCTGGGTGATATCTATACACTTTATTGTTTTTTCACAACTTTCTTTATCACTTTCTGTTTAAAATATTAGTTTTTCTGTCAAGTCCTCCTGTAATATTCAAATATACGTAGTTTCTCTTTAACAACAAAGGCTCTTGTGAAAAATCGAATACATAACTTTGTAACAAGTGTTTTTGTAACAGAAACTAAATTATGATTACAGTAACTAATATTTGAACACGAATTCTAATATTGTACTTTTTATTAGTTGTATTTTCCATTTCAGATGAATGAGGTTTTTGAAATACAACTAAAATTCTGTAGTAGCAGCTTGTCTTTAGTAAGACCGATTTTTGATCTATCAACAACATCGACAAATAATTCTGATGTTTGACAATTACGAATTCTGATCATAATATAGACTTTAGCATGGAATTTCCAATGCCTTAATTGATTTCCAACTAATATTTTCCCTGTGTGTGGTGTCGATATAATAATTGTATCTATTCTTACCGATTACACTCTTAGGCGTTTTTAATGGACCTTAGTTAAAAAACCTGATGAAATCCATGGTGATTCCGGATTTATTTCAACTTGAAAGAAATGCAAGGAACCGCTTAAATGAAGTAACACACAATTTCCTAGGTAGCAAATTGGTAAAATTGATTTATATCTATCACGAAATGGTTCTAAATATGTCTCTGAAGACACATTTCTTAGATAGACATGTGGACTTTTTCTCTGATAATTTTGGAAATTTTAGCGACGAACATGGCGAACGGCTTCACGAAGACATTGCCACTATGGAAAATCACTTCAGAGGAAAAGTACCTCCCATCTGCTGGGTGAATATTATTGGTCTATATGTCGCGACACCGATGCTCAACACAAACGGCCAAAGCAAACACATCTGCTTTTTAAAATATATTATTGTATACTACTAAACGCTGAAAAACAATGGCCCATCAACATATTGCAGGAACCACGTACATGTTTGTAAACATTGTTTTCGTGAATTGAGGAAATGTTTATTTTTAATTTCTTTATGGTCTGTGACGTTTTTCTTTTCAGCAGACTACAACAAAAAAATCTACATTTGGTCACAAGTACATATATTATAACATACTAATCATTGTGTCCCAAACATGTTATATTGAATATCAAACACAATTTGTTTGGACAAAAGTATGTATACTACATTTGCGACAAGCTACAAACACATTATATTTGCATACAAACAGCAAAAAATAAAAAAAATTCCAGCTTGTATTGTTATGAATGTTTTTCATTAAATTCTGCATAGATATAAATTCATAGTCCTTCAAACAGCAAACAAGAGCACGGGACAAAAAACTGAGAATGTCGTTTTGCTACAAATATAATGTAGTTGCAGACGTTTATAGGTTCGTTCATGGGTAAGAAACGATGAGCTATTATTGGTCGATGAAGTTGTATTTATTTATTTTAAAGCGGCAATTTTATATTTTTTTGCACCAAACTAATAAATGTAGAATTATGAAATTTGAGTATGGTTTGAAGCATGCCTGCCTAGCCTTCAACATGTATTTTTACAAAAAATTGTGATTGCCAATTATCAAGGATATTTAAGGATAATCATTTGAGAATACAGTTTTTGCAGATTTCTCTCTTGATAAGTCAAAAAGAAAATGGTGAGATTGTCTTCTTTCATTTTGTACGACTTGGAGAAATACAGAAACAACATATTCAAACATGCATATTCTTTGAAAATTTACTGTCCTTTAACACGTGAATGCAACCTGAGGATGGAAAAGTGAGTATGCAGTTTTATTATACATGGTCACTACTAGCACTTGTATACAGTTTCGGTCATAGGTCAGAAAAAAATTGATTTTTGTTTAAAACTGAATAAGCTAGAAACATAAAAAATTTGGAACACTTTAAAAAAGTAAATACTTTTCCATTACATCCCATTTAGGTATAGGGGAGAGCCTCTCCAAATCAGTGAACTGTGCACTTTCTTGTTTATCACACGCTAATAGAGGCCAAAAGTTTTACACCGGTTCTGAACGGCATTTTAAGAAGCTTTTTTCAGGCATATCTACTTGATAATGTACCCGTCACTAAACGCTCAGTGCTCAGAGCTGTGATCAAAATCATGTGCTCATGAACAAGAGCCGCGCACACTAACTTGTGCACCACTGACGTCCACATATAGACTGCGTAATTATTTTGTGGCAAATACATTTTTTTATAAAAAAAATGCAGATTACAATAGGAGCCTCCAAGTCGCGTATTAGGGCTAAACTAAGCCACCACCCATTCGGTTTCAAACGAATCGGCCTTTGTTAAGCCTCCTTCTATAGACAATAACAGCGGGGTCCTCTTCGCAATGGATCAAAGCTATAATTAACGCCTGGTGTGAGGCCAAGTGTGAGGCCACTATCCGCTCCAATTAAACAATACTTGCACTTCTTCGTGCAGAAGGCGCTTTCGCTTCGCTGAATGGGCTGAAGATCGCTTGGCTGAAAATGAGAATTTTTACGGAAAAATTATTTTTTCCGATAAAGCTAAATTGAAGGACGGAGATGCCGATGTATCCACAACGAGTCACTCTTTGTTGGGGTTTTTGGCATGGCGGCATCATAAGCCCAATTTTTCTTCGAAAATGAGCAATTGCAATGGCGAGCATTGCCGCAGCACAGGAATTTTTTGTTCACAAATTTTGAAGAGGATGACATGAACAACCTATGTTTGCAACAGGACGGCGCTACATGTCACACAGCTAACGTTACAATCGATCTTTGGCGCACTATATTTGTATGGCTTTTGACGTAATAAAATTAAAAGCATAAAAGTTACGTTGGCCAAAGTCAATTTTTTTTATTATACCTTTTAAAATATTTACTACAACCAAACTATGTTTGGCACTAGGAAACATTAAACATCGTGTTAACGGCAAGAAACCATGCATTATAATAAAGGGAATGGGGCCAATAACTGTTTGAGATGTAGTTCAAGAAAACCGGAAAGAGAAATCAAATTCTTTCAATTTTCAAAACTTAAAAAAATTTTAAAAACTAAACAAAATTAATTTTTTTTTGCGCATATATATGAACACTTATCTCAAAATATATTAAAAAATAAACATAATAACAAAACAATATTTTTTTTTTTGGTTTTTGTTCAAATACGAAAAACAGTCACTTTTGAGCCAACCCATTTCTAAAATTTGCCCCGTGGTCGGATTTTCCATGTTATTATTTCCAAATAATATTTTTTACCAGTACCCAAAAATTAGTACTATAAAAAGTTATTGAAGTGCTTCAGAATGGATGGAAGTCGATTTTTAACTGCTGTGCGACAGTCTTCTCCTTAGTGATGGAGACAAAGATATTGTTAGTGAAAGCTTCTTAAGCAACCCCGTTCTGAATGAAAAATAGAAGACCCCGATAAGCGAAACTACGAAATTAAAAGCTTATTCGCTGATTATAAAAAGAAGGATGCAATGATAAATTAACAATTTTTTGACACAAACACTTGACCAGAATGGGGCACTTTGTAACTTATATTATTAATACTATTTTGGTTCACCACAGTCTTCCGCATAGAAACCAATAAAAAATGGTTTATTTAATACTACAAGAAAAATTAAAAAATGAATGCGAAATAGTTCAATTTTAATTTCATAAAAAAAAACCTTAATAAGCTATAATCTAACTAGAATGAATGACAACATAACTTTGTACCTTAAAAAACTCACCACAAGAAGAACAAGAAATAAACCCTAAACGAAAAGCTTTCCCCCAAACTGTCCTATTCAATAAACAACAATTTCTAAAATAAAAGTACTGTAAAACCTAATCTAAATTGAATAAAATTAAATTGAAAATCAAATTCATCGACAGAGTCCAACACTAAAACAATAAATACAATCTACAAAATAGATGAAATAAATTGCATATTTTTAGAAAACCAATTTGAAAGCATTGAAACAAATTTTCAGAAATACAAAAATTTACTTTATATACTTAAATAACAACTTACTAATTGAAACAATTGTTAATACTATTAAAACTATTGAAATAAAAAACAAATTTGGTTTCTTCTCCATAGAAAACAGAATTTAAATAAAAAAAAAATTACAACAAAATCTTAAAAATTCATATTGGATACTAGAAAAGAAAAAGGTCAAACTGACAACCTCCTGTTTCCAAACTTGCGAATATAAACATCTGACAACAAACAAAAAATATCATGAGTTAAACCCACCCTACAAAATGTTTAAACAATAAATCAATAGCAATCGAAACAAAAGCAAATTGTTAGATAAAAGAGAAAATTTAAAAAAAAAAAGATTAACAAAATGGTAATGTAAATACTAATAATACAGAACCCCTCTTGAAACTACAAACCACAAAAGGAAATGTGTCAAATATTTTTATTTTGTTCTAGAATTTTAAAACCTGAACCCCCCATTTTAGACCAATTAGACAGTGAGAAGAAAATCTCAAATTCCAGAATGTTTATTAAATTCGTAGGTGAAATAGAATATGTAAAGTGTAAATGTCAACTGTCAAATGCGTCAAGAATTTTGTTTCAATTTCAAAGAAAATAATAATGTCCTGTCTACAGTCGCCCCAGCCGAAAGGACTCAGCAAAACCACACACAGAAAAACAATGTAAGGCTTTAAGTGGATGTGTTAATAGTAACGTAAGGAATTTTAAAATACAAAAAAAATATTTACATGTAACAAAACAACATGAAATTGATTTGAAAAATATAAGAATTATTATAAATATAAAAAAAAATTAAAAAAAAAAAACTCAGAAATTTAATTATGAAAATTCAAGAAAGATCAAATTAATTTATAGTGATATGAAACACAATACACAAGAGCAACAATCCCCCTAAATCCCCATTATAAGAGACAAGAAAACTAAATCTATTGTACAGTATATAGAATTCATATATCATAAGGAAACCTTTAAACCAACGCAGCAGAGAAAAGTGATTCAAATTTCCAATAATGAGTAAAAACAAAAGTAGAAAATATCTTTAAAGAAAATCTCGTTTTAGAGGATTTATAAAAAATTTAAAAAAAAATTATTTTCATCCTTACCCCACTTCCTCTAATGAATTGTGTATGTGTGTGTAGTTTGAAATTATATTTGAAAAAAAAATACATACTTTATATAGAAATGTAGTACCTCTTGATAAATTCTATATTAAACCAAGAATACAATTTTGTTTCTATCCAAGAAACTCTAATGTTTCGCAGCGATGATAATTTGTAATATTGATAATTTGTAATAAACTTTCTAAAAGAATGTCTTCAAATTAAATTATAATTTTAAAATAGAGACATTAAATTAGAAAATGTCTAAAAACCAATTGTAAAACTAATAGTAATAGAATATGAGATGGAAAGAAGAAGAAATCCTATAAATTTAGATTTTAGCCTGTCGGTATAACCGACTATCTAGAACACTCTACAGACAATTCCAGTAAAAAATCGGGTAAAATATATATGTAAGTATGAACTGAAATAGAAACGAAAACTAAATCATTTGTCTGTGGCGGGGGTTGAGTGAATATGAATGCCAATATGAAATAGAGCAGATGTCGTAACGATTATTGTACGTAGGAACGGACCAAGCATTATGACAGCAGCCTCTTGTACCGAAATGGTACATACATAATTATAATCGATTAAGTTTTTTATCCTTTAATTTCGCACAATGATCGAACATATATTCGGGGTATCAGAACAAAATTTAGAACATTCGTACTTCAAAACTATTTTGCATATGGGCATTTCCAGAGAAAGTGCCACCCTATGTCACATCACGTCACCCTCGTTAATTGGTTATATTTTTCTATTCTTTTCCTAAATACAGAATGTAAGTAACTACATATTTATTAAAAGAAAATATGACAGTCAAACAAACTGGTCCTAAAATATAAGTAATTATCGAGAGTGACGTGATGCGACAAAAGGCTGACCTTTCTGTGGAAATGCCCATATTTGCATTTTAGATTCTGAAAGAGTTTAAGAAAATCTTTCCAACTATGTATATGGCAACACAGGAGTATGCTTTTTTTCGCCATAATCTTCGACAATGTTATCACGAATTTGTGTGTGATCAAAATCTTGTGGCCATTGGTGCTGCAATGAATTGTGTGTGTGACTTTTATACAAGAGAACGTACGTTCAATCCCATCCTGGACCACCATAGATTTCATTCGACAACGGTCACCTCGTATAGTAACAGCGACACCATCGAGTAAATACCAGTGCTTAAAATTTTGCGCGCAGCTGGCTGATTGTACTGGCATGTACTGGAAATATTTTTAAGCATACTTATATATAAAATTGCAATCAACTTCTAATCGCTCAATTCGCTCGACGATTTATGGCTTTACTTGTTTGAAACGAGGCTAACCTCAGTTTAGTCGCACATTACTTATTTTAAACCAATTCAGCAGTTTTCAAATCCATCTCGCAGTTATGCTGTCTGTTCTCCATTATTCTCAAAAATTCGAGATTTTCTTCTCGATTGTTTCCGACTATTCTTGCAATACCATCAAACAGTCTTGGCGAGTTGGTACGTGGTAGCGATAACATATATTTTTAGGCATACATAACATCAAACAGTTGCACTATACACCACAGTCTGATTTCGACATTCCAGTGTCATTTTGACATAAATGTTAGTTTAGCGAAACATGTCAAGCATTTATTGTAACAATAAAATTCTCAGAAAAATCGATTAAAAGGCGTCTGTTAACTTTTAACAGAAATCTGTGAACGAATATGTGATTTGTGTCGTTCCTTAGTTTGAACGGTGTCTTCCTCTAGGATCAAACAAACTTTTCTAAATAAGAAGAGAACAGTTTACCCTTTTCTGGGTTTCGAATTCGTTAGTACCCATTAGTTTACAAAGTAACTTGATTTACAAAAATATCATCCACTAATTTACTGGTTGATAACGCTCTTCTTAGCTTGAGAACACCCGTATTAGTTTTAAAATATTTCTTTGGGAATATTTGTCTGGTGCAGCGTTATCGCTTGTTTATGAGGTATTACACAAAAACTGTCATCCGAAGCCACAGTAAAGCGAATGCGCGATGTAGAAACAGTCAGCCGAAGCCGATAGGTATGAACAGTCAGCCGAAGCCGCTATATAACATATATATATCCTGTCTTTTGAAGACAGGCTTAAAACATACTCTTTGTTCTTGTACTCCGCCTGTATTGAAATTAACGAGAAGTGCAGAGACGCTCTTATTCTTGTTGTCGTCACTGAACCTTAGCTTTCCGCTGCTAGATGCATTTCTGATTCACCGTCGACAGAGTGTGCTTGTTCGTGAGTGAGATTGACGGTTTGAAAGGGTTAGTATGGATGACGGATGTTGTGTATATTTAGGTGTCAGACGGATCCCGTTGGTTGATAGTGAAGGCATTCATAATATAATGATTTTCATTACGATGATCGTGTGTTCGCTTTAATTATATACGGACGTGTATTAAGTCGTGTTACTCAGTATTGGGGAAACCAATCCAATTTATAGCAATTTATACACCGATTCCGAACTTTTAAACCTTTCAACGTTTAAGTTAGTTTATGTAGAACTAGCTGTCACTGGCTAACAAACCAAATTTCGAGATTTTATCTGATGTCAAACAATTCTGGACATAGTCTGAAAAATCAACCTACTGAAGTCGTTCAGTATATTCTGCACGTTTGGCTTTGAATTCTCAATGAAATTCAAATCGATTTTATATTGTGCTAGCGCAGAAACTTGTGAATGATTTGCATCCGATTCCTGGGATACAGATCGTAGGGCGTTTACAATTTCTGGTGTATAAATATGATTGGACGAGCTCTTCAAGGTCTCTGCTATATCTCTGTATATTTGAGAAGATATATTTCGATTTGGGTCAGATATCTGCACGAAATGTCTTAAAACCTATGAAGATATCTGAAGACGTCAATTTAGATTTATTTTAGACTTCAAAACCCAGGAGATTTTAAAGACTTCAGTTAAGATTTCCTTTAGAGCACCAAATAACATTTTCAAGTGTTTTATTTAAGAACTCGGTCAGAAGTCTCCAAGACTTTTCCAAAAAAAAAAACATTTGAAGTTTCTCCAAAATAATATTCCTATATCATTTCCACCCTACCATCTATCTCTCATTTTTTACAGAAAGTCGTAACGAATTCTTTAGGATTTCCGGATATTTGGTTACGTCCGTTGAGGACCGGTGCGAATTGGAAATATTATGCTTAACTTTTTGACAGCCATACATTTTCTGTTGAAGCGATTTAATTATTTTGATTTATTATTATTATTTTGATCTATGACCAATAATAGCTACGCCGCAAAAAATGGGGCCAACAAGTTTTTGGTTTCGTTTTTTTTTCAGCGAAATGAAGCTAAAAGACACACATATATGCCAAACATATGTTCAGTCCATGTAAGTACGTTTAAACTCGTCTTAACGTATGAGCTCAAAACGTACCTGGCATTTTCCCACGTGCACCCTTTTTTCGACATGTTGCATTCGGTTTACCCAATTGAATTTGATCGCTCTTAGGGGCGGTTAGAGCATTGATGCCTACCACACTATTGTTGCCACTAATGTCCTCTATAAATTTCCTATGGATACATTTGCTCCTACTTATACATTTATAGATGCCAAACAACCTAGGGCAAATATAGTTGCTTATGGTCGTCAAAGGGTTAAGGGGCTTTCAGGCAAAGTGTTCTCAGATGTGACTCAAACAGTGAACTAGTTTACACCCTGATGGACTAATTTTTTATTACGCTAAAAGCTCAAAAGATAATCCAGCATGTCTTCCCAAACATTTGAGAGATTGTAACTATTTATTGAAGCTCTCCCTAATCCCTTCATGGGATGTAACGGGAAACCATTTATTTATTTTAACTATTTCCTTCTACTGATACCAAGAGTCGGACATGACAGGATACAAGAAATGATAGACGTTCGAGGGTCTAATTACCTAATATAGTAACATAGTATAGAAATATCCTATCAAAATTTAGGCCTGGTAGTTCTGCATTATAAGACTTTGCATCAGGGTTCGATGTCGGCTCAAGAGCCGCCAGATTCTAGTTGTGCCCCTGGCTTGCCCCGATACGTGGGCCATATTCTCGGTCGGGAGATGCACGTGAGCAAGCTAATACGAGCCCAAATTAAGGTTAATTGACCGTGGCCTAGCTAAGATCATCTGTTTACTCATCACTATGTGACCCTGATCAAGTGGAACATTTACTCCGGTACCCATTTAAGCTGAATAACAAACTGTTTGGTGACAGTTCTGGGTAGTTTTTAAAGCCTAACTATTAGACTAGATGTTGATATCACAGACAGTGATGATGCTTCGTTGCAATTACACTATAATTTCATAGGCCTAGCTCAGGTTACACTGCAAACCCTACCATACGTTATGGGGCATGCATCCCTTCCAGTCGTGTTTCGGATATGAGTGAATAAGTTTATCACAAAGGTCGACGTGGGGGCATTGCGTGCAATGCGGCGAACACCGTAAAATAGTTCCATGAGCATAGAAATGACTTAGGCACTATCCTGGTAATACCGCCATTAGCATTCCCGCAAATCTAGTGGTATCAGGTGAAAGACAGTGTCCCGACTTTTGGTGGGATTGTGCTATGGCCATTCTCTGCACCGACACCAAACGAAAATAACGTAGAGCATACCATTTTTTTTCATGAATTGCGTGATTATAGCTAACATATTTTCTGAATAAAATACTATCGACTAAATATTTCCTTTGTTAGTTTTTCCAAAGTAAGAATTTAACTTGGATTCGAACTATTCTATCAGCCACATCCAATAGCCAAATGATGTAGAGAGTTCCATAAAAGTCCAATAATAAATTACAAAATTCCGAATACAAACTGTTGTCAAACAATATCAAAATTATTAACTGTTATTGTTAGTTAATTAATTGTAAACCAAGGAGAAATAAATAATAACTACTTTTTATCAATAAAACAAATGAAACCAATAACTTTAAACGAGAGAAAAGTAACCACAACATAAATAGTTATCTAACAAATCAAATAAATGAATCCTTAAATTTGATATTTAACAAAAGAATTTCCCTTAATTTTTCTTTTTTGTGTAAGTGTTTATTTAATAAATTACATAATAATATAGTATAGCAAACAAGAAGAAATCAAATAAATACAATTATTTTAGTATTGAATGTCTGAGAGAAACCAATAGAAAACTAAAAATAACTAAATCATAATTTAATTAAATATCATTGTAATAAATGGATGAAGAATTGAATGTAGAAACACAGCCCACTCACCTGATTGAGTTAACTTGTAAGGAGGTGTTGAAATTGACATTGAAAGATACGAGTTCATTCACAGACGATGTTAAACAGAGGAAAATATTCAAATTGATTTTGAAATTGAAATTAGTGCAAATGTTATAATGTAAGAGAAGTGTTGAATTTTTAGTTTGCAATGTAATTGTAAAAAAAACTTATGAAATGATAGAAGAAATGAACAAAAATAAAAATATAATTTAAAAAAAATTAAAGCAAACGTGGTTTTACGATGGAGAAAAATGTATTTTATGGGCACAAGGTAAGTTGCAGAAATGATATTCGATTCAATAGCTCTGATTGATTACTCACACATTTTTGGAAATTCGTGCAAAGTTTAACTGAATCCTGTTAGTTGTAACGTGACGTCGTGACGTCCGTACATAATAACAAACACTCACTGCCATTCCCATCCCCATACGTCCCTGGTCTACCCGTCACCTAAGCATACACAACATCCATCAGTCGCACCAACCACCGCGAAAAATCAAACTTACTGACAACACACAAGCTCTGTCGACGTTGTGTACATATTAGCTGCGAACTAGTTTTAATGGCCACACGAGATGAGTGATTGGATGCAATTCTCATTTGCGTCACTACAGCAATGGTACTTAATGTTAAGGTTGACTAGACTCAAGTCGTCGCCTCCGAGCGAACAACCAGACAAGATTATAGCATTTTGCCTGGGGCTCTAGTTCTGCAAAGGACAGCAGCACATTTTGGTATCCGTTCTTTAGTACAGACGGTGTAAATACATTTGCTACGCTGGAGTTTCGACTCACTGTTCCTACACAGGAGTTTCGGCTCACTGTTACTACACAAGGGCTTAGGCTCACTGTTCCTACACAGGATTTTCGGCTCACTGTTCCTACACAGGGGCTTCGGCTCACTGTTCCTACACAGGAGTTTCGGCTCACTGTTCCTACACAGGAGTTTCAGCTCACTGTTCCTACATAGGAGTTTCGGCTCACTGTTCCTACACAGGGGTCTCGGCTCACTGTTCCTATACAGGGGCTTCGGCTCACTGTTCCTACACAGGGGCTTCGGCTCACTGTTCCTACACTGGGGCTTCGGCTCACTGTTCCTACACAGGAGTTTCGGCTCACTGTTCCTACACAGGGGCTTCAGCTCACTGTTCCTACACAGGGGCTTCGGCTCACTGTTCCTACACAGGAGTTTCGGCTCACTGTTCCTACACACGGGCTTCGGCTCACTGTTCCTACACAGGGGCTTCGGCTCACTGTTCCTACACAGGAGTTTCGGCTCACTGTTCCTACACAGGGGCTTCAGCTCACTGTTCCTACACAGGGGCTTCGGCTCACTGTTCCTACACAGGAGTTTCGGCTCACTGTTCCTACACACGGGCTTCGGCTCACTGTTCCTACACAGGGGCTTCGGCTCACTGGTCATTCACAGGGGCTTCGGCTCACTGTTCCTATGTAAACCAGCCGATGATAACCGATACTGAACCGTTCTAACCGGAGATGTAAAGCATATACCGAACCAGCATATACGATACCGATCACCTTAGAATCTACCAGTCCGCAACCTGCCCCAGACGATTTCTCAAGCCAATGCTAGTATTCCCGGAAGGGTGTTGTCAAGTCGAGATAAGTGCCCCCAGAAGATTGTTGTCAAGCCAGAACAAGTGCCCCCAGAAGAGTGTTGTCAACCAAGACTAGTGTTCTCAAGCTAAGAGGAGTGTTCTCACCGAGTGAAGCAGTTGTTGTTATTCCTGTAGATCAACCTACTTTGTAAATTAAATATCAATAAAGAATCTGAATTCGAACCCCCCAGAAAGGGTAAACTATTCTGTTCTTATTTCGAAAGGTTTGGTGGATCCTAACGAAAGACTCTGGACTTGGCTGAGCTTACCTCAGCCCTAGACAAAACCACGTTACATAGTTTACTACAAAAGTCCAGTAATTGAGAGCCAGAGATCGAACATTTTGACAGTTCAATGTTAGAGATCTTGTACATTTTGGTTGGAGGAATTTTAGCCAACAAAAATTTGCAAGATATCATAGAACAGCTGTTTGAAATCAGGTGTTTTATGTAAACAAATATAAGTAAAATTAAATTAACAACGGCAGAAATAATTAAAAATGAATTTTTTAATATTTTATTTAATATATCAATTAAATTTATTAAGAAAATGGAAAGTAATAATGTGCAGTGGCATTTAGCTAATTCTGGTGAACCTACGACCGTCATAATTACACAACTGTGGCAGTAGATATGTAACGAAACTATAGGCAAAATGTTTCTTTCCAAATTTTTACTCGATGTCGTACTTTTTGAGCAACTATTCATAAAGAGAGTAAAATCATTCTTTCTCTCTCAAAAGTAGATTCTTGCAAATTTTTCCTGGGAAACTAAGCCAACAAAGCTAATATAAAGGGTTTTTCAACAGAGACGCTACAAAAGTAAATCGATAGGGACAGCAAACAACGCCATATTCTTTCCTGCTCTTTTGACATTTCTCTTCAGTAAGGTTTGCCATTTCAGCATGGAAAGATATACGAGCCAACAACGAGTCGAAATTATTAAAATTTACTACCGAAATTTGGAGACAGTGGCCTCAATCATCTTCAGCGATGAGGCTCATTTCTGGCTGAATGGCTTCGTCAATAAGCAAAATATGCGTTATTGGTCAGACAGCAATCCACACGTAATCCATGAGTCATCATTGCATCCCGAACAAATTACGGTTTGGTGCGGTTTATGGGCCGGCGGCGTCATTGGGCCGTACTTCTTCCGCGATGATCAAGACCGGCACATTACTGTGAATGCGAATCGCTACCGTTCAATGATAACCGAATATTTTTGGCCCCAATTGGATAATATGGACTTGGAGGACATGTGGTTTCAACAGGACGGCGCCACAAACCACACAGCGAAGATACAATCAATTTATTGGAAACCAAGTTTGGTGAACGTGTTATCTCACGAAATGGCCCAGTCGATTGGCCGCCTCGGTCGTGCGATTTGACGCCGTTAAATTATTTCCTGTGGGGCTACGTCAAGTCTATGGTCTATGCCAACAAACCAGCGACGATTGATGAACTTCGTACGAATATCGAACGTGAAATTGCAGCAGTATCAGCCGATTTATGCTTGAAAACCGTCGAAAATTGGTATCTAAAACCGGTTTTGTTTTATTTAAAAAAAGCGCTCTTATTGAAAAACGCGATATAAAAAGAATAACCAATTAAGTACCACATAACCCATGTCTAGCCAATAATAATGGATATATATTCGCAAGGCTTAAGCACTGGGATTCTAGTTTTATTAGATTTAGGAAGAGGTATTTCAAATACAATGACAAATTTTATGAGCAAGGCAAAGATATGCATATGGTATCCCCACCTTCTCCAGTGATAGCTGACAGAATAATGAAGGAGCTACTTGAGGAAACTTTGACGAGGTTAGAAGTGAAGCCCAAAATCTTGATAAAGTATGTTGACCACTTATTTGTTTTGATAAAGAGGAATGAAGTGGATAACGCACTTAAGGCTCTGAACAAATACAACGAACAAATAAAATTCACGATGGAAGAGGAAAAGGACAACAGATTACCATATCTGGATTCTATCGTAAACTACAACCAATCTTAATAAAATTCGGTACTAGGCAATATTTTGCTAAAAGCCTCTGAGTAAGTAATAACTGACTATTGTGCAACGCCCAGGTTCGTACCTCCCATACAAAAGTTGAGCATATTTGCGGTTTGCCGACTCGATATCTACAATAAATCATAACCGATCTAAATAAAATTTGGTACTGATCAAAGTTTTGGCAACAACTTGCCATGCCATTTTTGGACGTCGCATATAAATATTGGGAGGAAACTAACTAATTTGGGTATTCAATAATATTTAGTACAATGTCAATCTGCTCTTGAATATGGTCACCTTGAGTATGGGCGTTTTTAACAGAACTCCCACGTAATGGATGACTTAGGGTGAGGGTATAATATTCAAGCACTTTCAAAAAATATATAAATATGAATTTGATGCAGTGGCCGTCGGTGGTGCAATGGTAGTGTGCGCGGCTCTTGTGCATGAGGACGTGGGTTCGATCCCTACTCTGACCACCTAAAATTTCTTTCGACGGCGGTCACCTCGCTTAGTGACGGCGACACTATCGAGTATTTAGCCATGAAAAAGCTTCTCAAAATACCGTTAGGAACCGGTGTAAAACTGTACGTCCCAATCAGTGAGTATAAAACTGGAACGCGCACAGCTGACTGGTTGTGAGAAGCTCTCCCTAATCTCTTCATGGGATGTAACGGGAAACCATTTATTTATTTTTTATGAATTTGATGCAGTCTTAGCATGATGCGAAACAACCACTGCTGGTCCTCGTTGTAGGTGGGTTTTATATCATCGAGTGCTGACTAGATGTATGACTTTGAATATTTTATGTCTTCTGCTTTGTGAAGATACTTCCGCACGATTTCATGCAAATACATTAGTGTGCGAAGACAGCCTTAAAGCGTAACGTTCGTTGATTTTGTTTATCTCCTGTTGAACAGTATTTACTTGGAAGTCTCTGTGAAGAATTTCGTTCCTCACATAGGTGGGCGCATCAGCGATGAGCCGTATACATTTTGATTGAAATCGTTATATAATTTCGATGTTTCTTTTTGACGCTTAGACCCACAGTTCTGCACCGTAGGTCCATATCGGTTTAATAATTAGGTTGTCCAGTGGTAACTTATTATCCAATAGAAATTCGGGCAATAAGCCAGTGCATAGACGTTAGTTTAATTTAGAGTTGTTTCCTCTTTGTTAGTATGTGCTACTGCCATATTAGAAGTCTAGCTAAGTGAATGCCGATATATTTAGCACTTCCCGATTGGGGTATTGCTGTATTGCCCATTAGTATATGTGGGTATGCTCCAACACTCAGCGTGAAAGTTAAATGCACTGATTTGGTTGCGTTAACGTTGAGTTTCCACGACTGACACCAATCCTGAATTTTATTCAAGTGGACTCGAAGATTTTGTGTCGCCGTTATCGCAGATGGCACAGTACTATTGTCAACACACTTGGGGCATGGTGCTGTGGTACAGTGGTGCATGGTACGGTGTCGTCTGCGAATGTAGCCATTACGGTGTTGTCGCAAGTGGGAAGGTCTGCAGCAAAAATAGTCTACAGCAATGGTCCTAGAACACTTCTTTGTGGTATGCCAAATTTAATTCCAAATAAATTCGCTTAACTACTATTGACTATAACATAAAAGTATATACACTCTAAGGAGGATCGTGGTAGTTCATAATAGGGATATGCTGTATTTTTCTTTAACTTGTAGAGTAGACCCTCATGCCAAACCTAGCCAATGGCTTGGCTGATGACTAAAAACTCTGCAAAAAAATATTCTTTCTTCTCAAACGCTGTCCTTATTGATTTAACCGTCCTCTTCACCTGTTCAATTATTGCGTGTTTGTGTCTGAAACTAATTCGAAGTATAGGCTTCAGTCTGTTAAGCTTAATTTTCTTAACTATTTTGCCCAACACTGGAAGGAGGCTTCTGGGTCTGTACGAATTTACGTCCCCGAGCGGTTTACCAATCTTTGGAATCATAACCACTTTGAGCTGCACCGGAAAGAAGCCGACTATGAATATAACAATTACTATATTCCTGAATTGTGTTATAGCTTTAGGTTTCATTAAGGATTTTTGCCGTGATCAGATCAAAACCTGGTGCCATTTTACTGTTTGGTAGGCTTGCAATTATTTCATAACAGGTTGTACTTTTGATTGGTCTATCGATCAGAGGTGTAATTTGTTGACGCGTTGGGTTGGAAAACGTGTGAGAGGTGTTGAGCAAACGAGGCCGCTTTTTTCTTATCAGATCTGGACCACTTTCCGTTGTAGTGTTGAAAGTTTTGCTGGCTTCTCATAGATTATAAACCGTGTTTTCCGATGGTGAATGAATAGAAACGATGAAGTAAGACTTTTTATTCGTTTCCGTTGATAAGGCTTTTAAGTAATTTTTTCGTAAGCCTGTTAAGTCTAGTTTTGTCTGCTGGGAATCTAATTGTTTGCCAGGTTCTTTTCACGTTCCGCTTTTCTCGTAGAAGAGCCTTAATTTTCCGACTCGTTCGATTTTGATCGCCCTGACGGAGTTGGAGTAGCTTTCCCAGCGCATTGTTGAATATGCGCAGTGAACACATGTATTGTGTCTTATATTCCGTCCTCTTTTTTAAAGATAAAGCTAAATTGTTTAGCCTACTGCAGGTTTCTTTAAAGTACTTCCAATCGGTATTCTCAGTGTGCAAACTAAGTGGGGATTCTAGTTGTCGGAATGCTGATCCTAGAAAGGTGATTATTGGAGAGTGGTCATGAGTAAATATCGCATTTGTTTCTGTCCACATTTTTCAGGGTAAACAAAGATCAGAGGGTCAATAAACTGGTTCTTCTGTTGACAAATGATAAAGATGCTCATCTTCCATGGCCTTGTGTAATTCTCTACGTTTTGTATTATTCAATCGTAAGAATGGGAATGGCGGTACCACCTCGAGCTGTGGCATTTTAATAACATGTTTGCTAGTCAGCTGCGTCTCAGATATGAACATGATGTCTGTGTTGTGGTTGGTCAAGAAAGATTTTAGTTCAAGAACTTGATGGCTTAGACCATTAGAATTCCAGACAGCAATCTCAAGATTGTGTTTCAGTTTGTGGCTTTTGTGATTTTGGTTGTTATTAGGTTGAGCAGCGTTGCGATTTGTTACATAAGTGATTTCATCACATATTTTAGTTCTTCGAAATGATGTCTCTAAGGTGGGTATCATTTGTCGGTGGCGAGGAATTCTTCTGCACATATACATACAATATTTTGTTTTACTTCGTGGGACGTTGAGGGTTGCTCCTCCGGAATGGTTTCTGCTAAACTTTGTGGGTTTTGAATATTAATTTGGTTTGCATTTTTGGTTTTTTGACGAAATCTGGGAAGCGTTTACTGTTGAATTTCATTGTATACCTTGCATCCCTTGTAGTTAGCTGGGTATTTGTCACCGCAGTGAACAAATTTTACATCATTTGTTCTAGTATTAATCGTACCATATTTCGTGTGGTGATTTCCGGTACATTTTACACATCTTGCCAGCTTGTGGCAGAAAGTTGCTCTATGACCGCACGTTTGACAGTTTATGCATTGTGGTATGCTTCGTTTGCTCTTGATGGCTTGAATTTCACTTCTGTATAAGCATGCTATGTATTTTGTATTTTGGTTTGGTTTTAAATTTACCCAAAAAAATTATGTTGGAAATTTACTGTTTTGATCTCTTACGTTGCAAACATTAACAACATCATGACCTATAGATGTTAAACATTCTTTTATTTCTTCCATTGGTGTGGATAGATGAAGACCCCGGAGTACTACATTTAAGTTGCCCTGGTTTTTCACTTTATTAGTGTGAATTTCTAAATTTCTTTCAGATAACGCCATTGTGATTATACCGTTGGCTTTATCGGTTTTTGGTTGCACTTTTACTTCGTCGATACTTATTATTTTCAATTCGTATTCGGGGGTGGGGCTATGGTTTCTAGTGAGGGTTGAATGTTTTGTACTTTGTATATAAATTTAGGTGGAGGTTTTATCACGACTGCGGGGTGTCATCTGGGGTGTCATCCTCTTCTACAGCTAGAGGTGCAAATCGGTTAGTGTTGGTTTGTAACGAGTTCCAATTTATTTTTGTTTGCTTTGGCCTGTTGGCCTTTTCATTATCTGAACTACGTACATCGTGTTCGTTTAGCCTTTTTAATTTGGCTGGCATTTTCATTTTCATTTCTATTTGCTTCAGTGGTAATATCCAGTTCAGCGGTCGAAAACTTTTGTCGAGACTGTTATAAGTGGATTGGGTTTGTTGATGTGCTGTTGGTAGCAGTAACTACTTTCGGAATTGCTTCCATATTTCAAAGAGGATCGCTAGTAGTTGTGGTATGTGCCTTGGCTAAACGGTGCGAAGCGTTGCCAGGTGTAAGGCAATTTGGTACTGTATTGACATAAGGTAATAAAGTTACTGTACATACTACGCAATTCCTTATGGTATAAGTGTGAGGCTTGATGCGATTGTTGTTGTTAGAGTAGTTGTCGTTGTTGTATAACTAGATACTGTCGTTACTCGTTGCGTTAATGGTGGCGTACCACCACCTGGTGGAGGAGTTCGATTTATTCCCGTCGCTAAGCTTTAGTATATCATGGAGCTGCCAATCCGGACAATCGAGAACGTTTCAGGGAATGTTTTTCCCTTTTCTCTGGGAATATTTTTCCCTTTTCTTTACGATAATTATGTTTTCATCTGGATGGAACAGGGGTATAAAGTCGGAGTTGGACTTTAGGAGCGGGAGTTCGGGAAAGTGACTAAGACTCGAAGTAGTACTTGGACTCGAATTCTCTCAGGCCGTCTCCGACTGCGTGGTAAAAAAATACTAAAAATTTTAGAAATATCAAAATGGAAGCAGATTAAGGAATACAATATAATTTTTTATTATTTTTGGTGGAAGCAGTGCTATATACATTGGCTAGCGTGGAATACACGACTACGCTTACATACTATTATATTTTGTCAGCGATTTCCGATGTTTAGTAAATCAATTATAGGGATATTTAAATTTGAAACCGTTTCTCTATGTTGGCTTTTTTATCGAGTTGTCACTGGTCGGGCAAATCAAATTTCTTTAAGTTGGTTGTAGTTGTAAAGGGTTTTTTAACAGAGACGCTACAAAAGTAAATCGATAGGGACAGCAAACGATGCCATATTTTTTGCCGCTCTTTTGACATTTCTCTTCAGTAAGGTTTGCCATTTCAACATGGAAAGATATACGAGCCAACAACGAGTCGAAATTATTAAAATTTACTACCGAAATTTGGAGTCAGTGGCCTCAGCTTTAAGAGCGCTACGTCCAATTTCTGAATTCTGAATTTCATTTCTGGCTGAATGGCTTCGTCAATAAGCAAAATATACGTTATTGGTCAAACAGCAATCCACACGTAATCCATGAGTCATCATTGCATCCCGAAAAAATTACGGTTTGGTGCGGTTTATGGGCCGGCGGCGTCATTGGGCCGTACTTCTTCCGTGATGATCAAGACCGGCACATTACTGTGAATGCGAATCGCTACCGAATATTTTTGGCCCAATTGGATAATATGGACTTGGAGGACATGTGGTTCCAACAGGACGGCGCCACAAGCCACACAGCGAATTTATTGGAAACCAAGTTTGGTGAACGTGTTATCTCACGAAATGACCCAGTCGATTGGCCGCCTCGGTCGTGCGATTTGACGCCGTTAGATTATTTTCAGTGGGGCTACGTCAAGTCTATGGTCTATACCAACAAGCCAGCGACGATTGATGAACTTCGTACGAATATCGAACATGAAATTGCAGCAGTATCGGCCGATTTATGCTTGAAAACCGTCGAAAATTGGGTTCAGCTTCTGGACTTCTGCAAGCGTGCCCGTGGTGGCCATGCAAAAGAAATCGAGTTCCATACATAATGGCATCGAACGTACTTTCACAGGAATAAAGAATTTCATTGGTATCTTATTGAAAAAACCGATATTATGAGCGTCAGTAGTTGTTTATTTTGAGACATCTGTGAATATAATATTTTCTGGTTCTGGAGACAACTCGGAAGATCCTTACAAAAATTTTACTAATGCATATATGTTTTAATTATTCCAAATTAGTAAAACATAAAATTTTCTGGAATTATCTCAATAAAGGGGTTTCAATAGGTATGGATAGAAAATTTAATGAAATAAATTGCAAGTAATATGTGTTTCTTTATAAGTAAGTGACCGACACGGCTTCGGTAGGGTTCTAGATATTTCAATGTCAATATTTTACGGTTCCAAATGTGGCGTCAAAAGTTTGCACATGGTCAGTGATGTAATTATAGGAAACGGGTGATTTTTGACAAATTACTGAAGCCCAATATAAAAATTAGTGCCCTGCTTGAATGGCTATGTTGATTAGCAAAATTGTTGCCTCTGGCCTGATGAGCACCCAAAGGCAATACAATAGCTGCCAATCAATCTAGCAATATGCACTGTTTAGTCCAGTTCGGCCAATATTTGTTTAAATATGATGATGACCACATCGTTAATTTCGAGAACGATAAGATCAATAATTTCGAGAACGACTTCCCTCCAAATTACACAAAATGAATCTGGCCGACATGTGGGTTCAGCAAGACGGCGCATAGTGTTTGATTTTTCGAAAAAAACAAAATAAATAACTCTGCCGTTTCTAAACGGTTAGTACGATCGATAATAAATTTGAAGTTGACAAAGCTTTCTGGCGATCTAGAATGTGACATACTGGAGCACCATATACAATACAGAAGACGTGCAGCGGTGGCTCTAAAAAAAAAATTTGAGCCCTTGTCAAACTTTGAATTTTGTCATATTTTTTCGATATATTTGTAGTGCTACTGAAAACCTACAAGAAACAAGCTATCGTGTTTAGTATTTAGTAATAGTTAAAAGATATTTTGGGATATATTCTTCTAATGTTTGCTTGCTGTATTTCAGATATTTGAGAATGTCTTGGCTAAATGGAAAGTTATAATAATTTTAGAAATACATATAATTACTAATAGAAAATGTTGTAAAATAAAATAAAAACCTCCATTGTTGTGTTTGAGGAAATGCCATGCATTTAAAGTCCTGACATTAAAAAAACACCAAACTTTTTAAATTTTTGGCAAAATGGTGCCACCACATCTGGGGGAATTTTTGTAATATCATGCTAAGTGTTCATATGTGTCTGAAACATAGCTAAATCTTGGTCAATATTATGAACACCAGGGTTTCCTTCCTTCCGACAGCTTTCTCCAGAGCCTACAAACTTCGGCGTGCAAAGCAGGCTCGAGATGTCTTTAACATAAGTTCTAGTTTTAGCAAGTGCTCCACCGGAGCATGCCGAAAAGCTAAACTACCTAGAAACATATGTGCAAAATTACTGCAAAATCTAATTTTTGGAGATTTGCGATATTTTGTTCGAGATTCGGAGATTGTGTCAAAACAGATTTTTAAAAATTTGCATAGCTACGAATGTATGTTACCTGCGGAAAAAAGCTGCCAAACTTCGTTGTTATATCTCATTCCTTACTATATTTTTGTATTACCCAAATACAGGGTGGGCCATATAAGGCCTACAAATGTAAAATACCTACAACTCTTGTAATAATATTTTTTTTTATATATTAAATACATATCATGGGAATTTAGGGGAACTATGTACGAAATATGGCATCAGACAAATGCCCACCATTTTGCTCGATACAAACATTGGCAGTTTTACTTAACAACACGTAGCGTTTCTGGTTGCAAGCTCAGTATTTCGTGCCGAATATTTTGCTTTAGCTGTCTAATTGTCTTTGGCTTATTGACATACACTTTGTCTTTTAAATATCCCAATAAAAAAAAGTCGGCGCAGTTAAATCTGACGACCAAAGTGGCCAAAGGAAATCGGAATTTTTTGAAATCAAACGTTCGCCAAAAATTTCTTGCAATAAATCCGTCGTTTGCCTTGCAGTCTGCGTAGTCGCTCCATCTTGTTGGAACCACAAATTAGGATGCTGCTCCACCATTGGCCGCAAAAGGTTGTCAATCATTGTTCTGAAGTAAGAAGCGTATGGACCGATAACTTATGCTGGTGTGTTGCCCACAATCTACAGATTTGCTTATAGACATAACCGTTTAAATGGAAAGCGCATCAACCGACTTTCATAACTTTCATAACTATTGTTCTTTGACAATCATAAAAAAATTCGATAATTTTAGCACGTTGTTATGTACTGTATGTAACCATTATAAATGTCCAGGAACTCAATTATAACCAGCAAAGAAAAAAAACAAATATATTAGAAAACAAAAAAGTTATTCGGGTTTAGCATTGGTACGTCTTATTTGGCCCACCCTGTATTAGTTAATTCCGAAAATAACAGAGTTTCATCCCATTTTTGATTCGTCAGTAAGGGTTACTATTATTTTACTGAATAGATGATAATGCGTCCAAAGGTACCAAATACTTATCAAAAAAGTATACAATCATACCAGAGATGCGCCTCAAACACAGTGCTTCAAGCCTTTTTCTTATTTACTAAAAAAGTGCCCATACCGTTTTTCCTCTTCAATCACTATGGAGAGCAATACATAAGAAAAATGTTTCAAGCATTGTTGATTAAAGTGCTTCTAAACGAATTACTCACATGAAATATCATCATGATGGATCAGCAGTTTAGAAACTACTGAATATTTCCATTTTATTCGAGAAAATCCCACTATGCGTCGCTGCGTCCCACACATTACGTAAAACAATGGATTTGTTGAGAGATGAGGTCCATGAGCCATTTATATCACAGGACCCGTTAGTGATGCGACTCGTGCGGATTGTCGGCAATAGACAATCTGTTGTGGGGTTACGTGAATTAACTAGTCTCTGCCATCTCAGTTCCAGCCATGGAAAACAACTTTTCACGTGTATTCGAAAAATGTGGTTGAAAATTTGACTGCCAACTTTTACCTGAAATAATATTTACAAAGTAAATGCCAAGCGTTGGTTTATTTTTAAAAATTTCTTAAATTGTCTGTATTTATTTTGCAAACTAAAAACATTTGGTAAAATATTATTGGAACGATAGTGTGTGTTTTTGTAACCTATATTAATTTAAAAAAAATTTCATTTAGTAAAGTTTTTGGAGAGGTTTTCTGAAATATAACTCGCACTAGAAACAAAAATTACATGAGGTGTCAGTGGATATCCTGTTGGAACGAAGAACACGGTTTAGAAATATGCTTTTCACTGTAACTTATTCTCAGAATTGGTGTGGATCTGTTTGACCAATTTGCCCTTTTCAAAATTACATTGATTTGTCTCGGAATCCATAAAAAAATTTTATAATCAGAGCTAATTACAGCAAAATTTTCAGAACCATTATACCCGGAAAACTTGAGTAAACATGGAAAAGCAGTTTTGAGTATAAAGATCACCATAACTGTTTATGTAGTGGCGCTCTATCTATGGATATGACAGGCGTAGTAATAATAACACGCGAGTAACGTCGTCCCGGTAGAATTGTGACAAAATTCATCTACCTTTATTTTCCTAATTCTCAATTAGTATTCTGTTCAGCGCGAAGTTCGAAATGTCCAATTCGGCCGTGACAGGCCTCTTTGTAAGCAAGAGATGTTAATAAACGCGTCACGACAGCCAAGCAACGTGTAGTCCTTAGAAGCCAACGATTACTAGATTACTACTAGTTCAGTCAGGGCCCAAGTCTGAACCCAAGTTTGCAGCAGTTATGACAGAGTGAGCGGTCCCATTTTGCTTCAGAATCCTTAAACAAAACTTTTCTGCAAACGGGTAATTATCCGAATCGATATTAACAACTCGAATTGTATTGGGCGAGTGTCTTCCAGGAATTACCAAGTGATAAATCTGGTTCTCTGGTTTTTGATTAAGAGGTTTTTTGATTTGATTCTGAGAACCAGAGATACACCAGTTCTACCATGCGATTCAGGTCGCTCATCCTGAATCAGACTGGAAAATTTCATTACTAGGGGATACTTAACACAATTGCGGAAGTCGTAAGCTGCTTGTGAAAATTTATAAAGAAGCGATGATCCCATAAAACTCTACTAATCTTATTGAAATTTGGAAAATCTCAAACGCCAACGTACTATTAAACATTGGCGATATTGCAACGACTTTCTGGTTGGCAAAAAAATAAATTCAATATTATTACGACAAACGTTTTTTTTAAATTCAAGTACCATTCGAATGTCAACAGTATGTGTTGTGTATTGCAGCTTAGTTGATTTACCGGTGTGGCAGATTAGTGAAGCTTAATGTCTATGGGTACTTAATAGGGATGCCAAACGGGAAATCGCGGGATTTTTAAAAGTAAAAAGTAAGAACTTTGAAAAACATAAAACTAAAAACAATGACAAAAGTTCAGTGTAGAAGAGTCGAAATGTACACCTCAAGTAAAATGCAAATTGTGCAAAACAGGTTTAACTTACACCAATGGCGGCTCTACAAAAGGTTTAATGACACATCTTAACGTAAGTTAATTTTGGCATATGTATGTATGTCTATTATACGGCTTACTCTCCAAAAATTACAAAATTTATTGCGTCGGGTAGAACAAGTTATTTTAAGCAAAAGAAGTTAAAATAACAAAATCGGGGCAAATGCATAGTTTCGTAGTTATGGACCCCTACATTACGGATATTTTTTCCACTAACGTACTGTGTAAAGCCATTGATATCACTTGTTGATATAAAACAAGTCATAACAAACTACAAAAAATAATGTAGCATTTCTCGATAAGTCGCTTAGTTATCGAGTTATCGGATGTTTACGTTTCTCAAACAAAAATTTATAACAATTTTTGTTTTTGTTTGAAAAACAAAAATATTCGAAAAATCGCGCGATGTTTTTAAAATAATTTTTATTTTTGTTTGAGGAATGTAAAAAAAAACGATAATTTTTCTAAATGTCAACATCCGATAACTCGATAACTAAGCGACTTATCAAAAAGTGCTACATTATTTTATGAGTTTGTTTTGAATTGTTTTATACAAAAAAAACTGATATCAATGGCTTTATACGGTACATTAGCGCCATAACCCTCTCACATATCCGAAATTTTCCATTACTCCGAAACTATGCATTTGCCCCCATTTTGTTATTTAACTTTTTTAGCTTAATATAACGTATTCTACCCTCCTTGTGGTTGGCTTTTGGAGTGTAAGTCGTAAAATAGAACTGTTCCCAAAACAATTTAAAAATAGTATCCCGAAATCCCGGGATTTTGAAAATCCCGAATCCCGGGATTTTTTAAAATCCATCCCGTTTAGCATCCCTAGTAACGGGTTTTTCAATAAGAGCGCTACAAAAGTTTTTTTAAATAAAACAAAACCGGTTTTAGATACCAATGAAATTCTTTATTCCTGTGAAAGTACGTTCGATGCCATTATGTATGGAACTCGATTTCTTTGCATGGCCACCACGGGCACGCTTGCAGAAGTCCAGACGCTGAAGCCCCACAGGAAATAATCTAACGGCGCCAAATCGCACGACCGAGGCGGCTAATCGACTGGGCCATTTCGTGAGATACCACGTTCACCAAAATTGGGTTTCAATAAATTGATTGTGGCATTCACTGTGTGGCTTGTGGCGCCGTCCTGTTGGAACCACATGTCCTCCAAGTCCATATTATCCAATTGGGGCCAAAAATATTCGGTTATCATGGAACGGTAGCGATTCGCATTCACAGTAATGTGCCGGTCTTGATCACCACGGAAGAAGTACGGCCCAATGACGCCGCCGGCCCATAAACCGCACCAAACCGTAATTTTTTCGGGATGCAATCATGACTCATGGATGACGTGTGGATTGCTGTCTGACCAATAACGCATATTTTGCTTATTGACGAAGCTATTCAGCCAGAAATGAGCCTCATCGTTGAAAATGGATGAAATCCGATGAAAATCCGAATCATTTTCAAGTTGTTGATTAGCCCAATTCACGAACATACGACGCTTATGGTGGTCAAGCGGCTTCAGTTCTTGAGTCAATTTGATCTTGTAAGGATGTAGGCCAAGATCTGTTCGCTAAATTTGCCACAACGACGTCACAGAGAAGCCCAACGCTTGAGAACGACGTGTGAGAGACACATTTCGGCTTTCTTGAACTGAAGCCTCAGCGGCAGCAATATTCTCGACACTACGGGCACTTCTTTGTCTCACTGGCACGGGAACATTTTGTACTGTGCCTGTGGATTCAAATTTTTCCACTATACGCTCAATTGTTGATCTGGTAGGACGATTATGACGACCATAAATTGGACGTAGCGCTCTTAAAGTTGAGGCCACTGACTCCAAATTTCGGTAGTAAATTTTAATAATTTCGACTCGTTGTTGGCTCGAATATCTTTCCATGATGAAATGGCAAACCTGACTGAAGAGAAATGTCAAAAGAGCGGGAAAAAATATGGCGTCGTTTGCTGTCCCTATTGATTTACTTTTGTAGCGTCTCTGTTGAAAAACCCGTTACTTACGTTGAAAGCTACCAATACGATTTCACCACGAACGGTTGATGAATTCGCTTAAAAAAGTTTCTGGGTGAAACTAGATGCCGCTGTTGTACGATCTCGTCACTAACGAATAACTAGCTGCGGAATCGTCTGGGACAATCTGCAACAGATGGCGCTATTACGAGATGGAGTTGGAAACGGCTGCCGAGAGTTATAACTAATATAAATAGCCAATTAGGGTGAATTTAGAGACAGCCAGACTTAAAACAATTATTATGAAGTGTCAAGTTTTGTACTGTACAAATATAAATTACTATTATTACTATCAAAATTTCAAAGGAACTTTGTTTTATTAACAGAAAATAAAATAGCACTAAAAGAGACAATTACAAAATTCATATCAATATAAATTCCTTGCTAAAAATATACCCAAATTTGTAACAATAATATCAAACACAACTCCAAATGAATGAATCAGTTGGGGTGAAAATATGATAAATCAGTAAACAAGTTTAATATATGTAAATTGTTGTTGTAGTGTAGCATAAATTTGTATATGTTTGCGACTGTATTTTATTATCGAGGGGTTAAACGCTTAATGCATTAATATCTTATTTTATACATTTATGCTTTACCATTACATTGTAATTGTTTTATTACCCCAGCGGATTAACTAATACACAAAAGTACTACTCGTGCCAACGCAATTATAAACTAGTCTGCTGCTAGATATTTTGTAGAAAAGAGAATCGTATATAATACACTAAATCTAAAAGGCTTAAGGCTCGTTAAATATCCAACTACGAGTACACAGTTTCCGAAAGGGGTTAAATAATAATTTACTTCTTCGCTTCCATTTATTATCTGATGATAATCATCGGTGGTATTTAACTGGTCCATTCTTTTTTACACAATTTTCCTTTCATCTTCTGTTGCATACACAAGGACATTATCCGCAATCAACTGTCTCTCTCTCTCCCGCCCTATTGCTTTTTATCTCACGCTAACAAAAAATCAAAGATACAAATGGAGCCATCGTATACGGCAAAAACAAGCCAAAGAAGCAAATTGAAAACTGGTCTGGAAGGGGGGCACAACGAACACCGCAACAGCCAACAGATGATAAAAACTGTAAAAATGGGCTTATATAGGATTAAAATGAGATTGTGTGAACTATTAAAAACAAGTGGGAAATCTTTATCTCGTTTTTCTCAACGCAGATAAATGGTCGGTCGGTCACATCAGATGGAATGAATTGGTAAAAACTTACTGAGGGTTTCATTTGACGATGGCGTAGAATGTAAATTGTAGGGACAATCAAATGAAAAAGGACGGTAAATGGGCAAGTAGGCACAAAGTTAACGGTTGTATACAGGAAATTATTGAAATGCGTTCTTTGGAAGCGGTGTTTTGTTGTACATCAAAATCACGTTTTTTGAATTTCGTAATGGTCTTCGAAAAGATTATACTTATAAACACAATTGAAGCAATTGGTTGTACAATTTAAAAAATGATGAAAAGGTGAAAAAATTATAATTATATATAATTTGGCGTTTTTCCGGCAACGAAAAATAGTAAAATTTTGAATGGCTTATTCCAAGTGAGTGATATATATCAGGAACGTGGAGAGAACATACCAAAAACTGCAACACGTAGCAGTGTTAAGCTGGCGTTATTCACAAAGCTATTTTAAATGACATATACGCTACAAAAAAAAAACGCAACCTGTAACATTATGCAGTAACATTGCATATGTTTGGAACATTGTATTCATGAATTAAAGATCTGCTGCTTTTTTATTTCTTTGTTGTCCGTCACGTTTTTTGTTATCACCAGTTTTCATCAAATAAAGTCGGACATGTTATAATATATGTGTTGGTATATGTTATAACATATTAATCATTGTGTCTCAAACATATAACTTTGAATAGCAAACATAATGTGTTTGGACATAAGTATACTAACTATATTTGCTACAAGCTACAAACACAATGGCTTCCAAACAACAAAAAGGACAGATTTTCAGCATGTGGAGAATTCTGTGCAATGACTGTCGTTTTATTTGGCATCCATGTGACGCTTAACATTTCTTAACATTTCAGATTCAAAAAAGGAATAGATTTTTGTTAAATTCTGCAAAATGTACAAACTTTGGTTTAGAATATTTAGTAGAAACCAGTTGTCAATGATGTGTTACAGGTGTTATGAGCCCTGCATATACTGTCGCGATTTTTACACACGATCCCGTGAATAACTTGTGTGATTTTATACGGAGAATGAAAACCTATAATTTCCACACATTTTCGAAGGCGTCGCCCAAAGGACTACTTACAAATTTTCAAAATATGTATCAATCAGTAGCGTGTTCATAGCCTTATTTGAAATTCAGCAAAAGGTTAACAATTTTTGCAGATTGCATGAATTAAAGTGTCCAAAGCTTTGTTTAGCACGATCTTTTAGGATTCCCCTAGAAGCTCAGTACTTTATTTAGTTCAAGTATCCTCTGGTAATGTGATTTCGTGACACCTACCTAAGGATAGCTAAAGTGCGAGGGTTATTCGATGAACAAAATGGTTGGCATTTAAATGCTGGGGAGTCTCAGGTTATGAAACGATAATAGTCACTGAAGCCTATCGAACTGTTAGGGCATTTCCTTTGCCTTTAGAAGAGGGTGAACCAACAGCACTGAAACATCTCAAATATGAAACATCTGGTAGAACTCTTATTCGCTGGACTATCGTTCGACGGACACCGACAGACTCACAGACAGCTGTATCCTGGTAAGCGTCTGATGTATAGATCTGACCTATAAATGAAAATGTAAAACCCCACTGAGCTCGCCTTGCCCGCTGCCACCGCCCATAATGCCAATTAATGTACGCAAGCGAAAAATAAATGAGACAACGCTACTATTTTTTGACGAACCCCGCAAACATAATAAGAAGTACGATTTACGTATATGGGCAATCCCATGACAAACGGTCCATCAAGGGAAAAAAAATATTTCACAAAACCAACTAATCTCTGTTTTATATTTATTGAATAATGTCTGAAGTTTATAATTATGAAGTTGGCGACACCTAATATAATATATTTATTGTATGAGAAGGTTTGTTTTAGAGCACATGGCGATCGATTTTTTTTCCAAATTTTTGTCAATTTCACAGGTATGTATTGTTCTATGTAGTTAATTTTTCCTCACGTGTATATATGAGGCTATCAGTGCAGAAGTGGTGTAACCCCAAATATATAATTATGAGAGAATGGGTATTTTAAATTTGGTAAATATTTTTTGGTAATTAATTTCATTTGTGAACATTATTTGAATTGTTTTATTTGTAATTTATGAAAAAAAAACTTCCAAGTTTACAATAGCTGCATATTTTTGTATATATTAAGATAATATTATAGGAAAAAATGTGGGTTACACCACTTCTGCATATATGATGTTTTAGTCCAATTTAAAACAATAATCAAGTTACACCACTTAGCACAAGTTTATTAAGAAATCAATCATAATACATACAAGTACAAGAGCTATTCATCATCTGTCTCATCATAATACACCTCATCCGTGATACTGGAGCATTTTAGGTTGTTATAAAAAGTGTGATGAACTGGCGGTATGAAGTGCAACATTTCAAGAAGGTCCTTTTTCTTTTTTTGGACTGCCTTTTTTTAACATTGACTTCGTGACAGAGGACGTCTTCATTGTTGGAATACTTGTAAAAAATAGAAAATTGATGGATTTTATGGAATCTTAGCCACTGAACTTTTAACCACTCCACCTTGGTGTTGCTAACCGAAATTTTTCTGTTGGTTATATTTTTTTCCAACGATTTGGAAGACACGAAATTACTTGCACTCATTCGTATTATCTTGAACGGTTTCCTTTTTCGAGCCGATTTAATTACTTCGAGCCAGTTTTCTGGAACGTATATTTCTTTGAAGAATTTTTTATTTTTTTCTATTAGACCAAAATCTTGGTCACATGGTAAATATGAATGTCCACTGACCAAAAATTTATGGTCTCTTTCTTCAATAGTAAAGTCCGGGTGAGATACAACATACTGGCAGAACAACGACATCTTTATGTTGTCCCCCACATTGGTCAGAATACATGACTACTTTTTTAGTGGTCACAAAATGTTTAAAAAAGTAAAGCAAACAAGATTCAATTTCTTGGGGTCCTCGTGAAGCATCAGACTCGTCCCAAACAAACATGTAGGCTTCATCTGTGTCCAAGTTGTGAATTCCAAAGCAAAATGTCCAAAGCTGTCTCTTGTAATACACTATTCCAGTACTCAGGACGGGGGTAGGTATTGTTTTCATTAAGTCAAAGGTGATTACAGTGACGTCAGCAGATGTTTTTGCCAAGGTAGTATCGTCTGTTAATCGTTGTCTAGCACTCTCTGCTTTACTCTGATGTAATTCTTGCTCACGTTGCAACTCTTGTTTTAGCTGGTCACTCTCAGCACATTTAATTTTGTTCTGAAAGAGATCAAATTTTTTGCAAGAATCACTAATGGGTGCATGGAACAGTAGGTTAAAACATTCATTAAAAATATTACTGAATATGAAAGATGAAACAGGTTCAAGTGTATTTTCTTTATAAAGATAATACATTCGTCCAAGGCTCAGATGCGGTGAAAGATATCTCCTATTCTCAATTTTATGTCTGGTACAATGAGACTCATAAACTGAAAACCGGCCAATGAATTCTTTTATCTCGGCGATCTTATTGTCTGGTGTTTTGTTAGCAGAACTTTGTCGACCGCTCTGGTCAATAATTGGAACACTATGAATACTTTTATGCTTCACTATCCTAGCTACACGACCATCAGAAACTTGAAAAGTTCATAGGAAGAATTTTTTACACACCCGAAACTCAACACCATCTTCCACTAATAAATGATAAATGTGTGTTTTGACATAGAATACGTCTTACCTTACGGTATGAGGAGTCATGTCAGGTTTCTATTGTTGTAATCTTTATCTCATTGAATTTGAGGAAACGGCTAGATGAATTTTTTTAAAATTTTTTTTGTAGGTAAATGAAGATGTTATCTTTCGTTTGATATACATTTCATATTGGTTGATATATTTCTAGTATTTTAATTTCTCAAATGAAAATTGTTTAAACACATACACTCAAACATATGTGTGGTGTTTGGTTGAGTGTTTTTGGTTGCTCAACATTGCTTAGGAACATGTATCTAGTAAAAAGTGAAACGAACAGCAAGCTAATGTTGCTTGGCAACATGTATCTAGTAAAAAGTGAAACAAACAGTAAGCTAACGTAATAAAGCTTTTTTGCGAAAGCTTCAATAAAGCTGTTGTAACATTAATTTTGAATTGTAAAGCGTAAAGCTTTCACACAACGCTCGAATGCTAATGCGAAGACTCGATAAGGTAAACCTTTTTTAATATTAGGGCGGCCCTCTCAACATTCGCAGAACTTATTTCAATAAAACTATTAATTAAAATACATAAATTAAATTAAGTTTAAAAAAATTGAACATAATATTTTTTTTTTAAACGGACTTGAATCAAATGCCGTTGGTAAATATAAAAATTACAGCAGACAGTTGTCCGAGGCCTTAGGCCACGGACTGTCCCTGCAGGCTGTGTCAGAGACACGGCCATTAAGTTTAACGTAGAATACGCCATCCGATAAGACAGAAAACATATATAACAATAAATGATAAATAATATAAGCAAATGAATTTATTGTTATATATGTTTTCTGTCTTATCGGATGGCGTATTCTACGTTAAACTTAATGGCCGTGTCTCTGACACAGCCTGCAGGAACAGTCCGTGGCCGAAGGCCTCGGACAACTGTCTGCTGTAATTTTTTTTTGTCTTCTTGACTCCTCTATTCCCGTATAACTTCTAGATTTGTGTGTCACTCTAACTAATGAGAACAGTAATGCATTCAAAATATGCCAATGCGTAAAAAGTTCTAAATATTTCCAGTTGACGTTTCTCATTTATTTTTAGATTACATTTCTTGGGGCATGGACATTCTGTTTTAAGTGTCTTCGCATTAACAATGCTCGCTTTGTAGTTTTTATATTCTTCGCCATTTGCTCGTTTTAATTTAAGCACATTTCGCTGCCAAGTCTCTGGATTTTTTACACGCTTTCTACTTTTGAGGATAGGAGTTTCATCTGTGGTTTCAGCTGTTGACCCTTGTCTAGACATATTTACTTGGAGTTGTGCTGTTATTGAATTAGTAGACGCGCTTGGCTGTGGTTGTTGGACTTCTTCAGAGTCATCATTGTCAGATAATGGTGCGTGGGATGTTAAATATTCAGAGCCAGATTCTTCAAAATCTTGAACTGTAACCAACATTGTTTAAGTACATACTTACCAATTTTGTTTTGTAGTAAATAACATAATATTTTTGCTTACCTGAAGTAGTATCATCTTCTTTGTCCATCATTTATTGCTGTATAATTCGTTTAAGATTTTCAATGAAATATGGGGTTTAACCTCTCAATTTTTAAACTTTTTGAGTCTGCCAGGACGCCATTTTGACTTTATTTTTTGTATTAAAATTTCTGTCAAATTGACATTAACTGTAAAAAATTGCACAACAGTTTAAAAAGGGGCTTCTTCATACTCCAAATATATCAACTCATCTTACACCACTTTTGCTCTATTACTTTCATATATTATGTACGGTGCAAAATCGATTTTTTGAGCTCCATCTGCTTTGGTATTCCAAAAGGTGACTTCCTCCACTTATGTATTGATAGTTGGTAATGTAAGGAATGTATGGAACACCAGAACAGCAACCAACAAAAATTGTGGGTTACACCACGTTTGCTCTGATAGCCTCATATATATTCATGAAGGTATTTTAATCGAGAATAAATTTTAAAGGTTATTTTCAAATATGTATCTCAAATAAGTGGTAAGTGCCTATTTTAAGAAAAGCCAAAAATTTTGTAACCTGAGTCACAAAAAGTAGAATTTTTCAATTTTTATAAAAAATATTAGAAATAAATTAATAAAATTTTACAGTAACTCCTACTGTAACTCCTTTGAAACATACATTAAAATTCAAACAATTGCAAAATAAGGGATATTGTTAAGCAGAAGTAGGAAATGTAACGTGAGTCACAAGATACAGTAACGTGAGTCACACTTATTAATTAGAACTAACATCATAATTGGTATGTAATATTAGGAATTTGAAGGTTAAACAAAAGCCTTGAATGTTTTGAACCTTTTAAAGCAAGCTGATTTTTTAAAACTGTTCTACAAGAGGAGAAAATTAACATTAATGTGGACTTCTAAATGTTGCTGTCTGTGTTTTCGTAACGTGAGTCACAGTATCAAACAACTGTCTAGTTAAAGCCAGTAGCCTAGTACCTACATGCATATTTTCATTGAAAAATATGAATATGCCTTTGATTGACATGGAATTTAACATTGAAAATATTTGTCAAACTGTAACGTGAGTCACATGGAATTGCCCATATGTACTTGGAATGTAAACGCTTTATACAGATCCTGCGCCCGTATCCCCAAGAGTTATAAGGCTGTTATTTCTACATAATAAGGACTGTACATTAGGGTGTCACATCAATAAACTTTTTTTGTTCAAGCTTTATTTTAAAGCTTATAGGGTGAAATATTTTTGAGAATTTTTTCAGACTTTCTGGAAGTGATTTAGAGGTCGCACAAGTCGAATCTCCGCCAAAAATCTGGTTTTCCGGTCGCTTTTTGAATTTTACTTAAAACCCGGTCAATAACCACGATTTTCTTAGTTTGTAAGTCAACATTTTTGAAGCTAAACGTCCAAACTTTTATTGTTATATGCAGAAACCACCAGTTTTGACAATGATTTTCCTCAATGAGGTACCACGTATTAAATTTTTTCGTAAATTTTGGGTACATTTTGCATATATCGCTTTATATCTTTTAAAATTCCTAAAACATTGAAACAAATAATGATGCGCTTTAAAAGACGTATAAATTCCAAGCAATTTTGTAAAAAAAAGATTTTGAATTTGGGGTCACTGTTCCAGAGTTTTACCATTTTAAAGCCTTTTACCCATGGTATGAAACTAATAATAATATAAACGGTTTGCTATTTTTGCATCGAATTTGCTTTAAAAAAATACTAATGATGCACTTTAAAAGACGGGTAAATTCCAAGCAATTTTCTTAAAAAAATTTTGACTTTGAAGTTACTGTTACTGTTTAAAACTCTTTACCCATTGATTGTATGAACCTAATAGTATTATAAACTGTTTGTCTTTTTTCATCGGATCTACTTTGAACATTGTATTATTGAAAAAATCTGCATGCGACAAATAATTACACGTAGCAAAAATTGGCCCCCGAAACATATTGCAGGAACCATATATATGATTGCTTGAAGCAAATCCGATGAAAAATTGGCAAAGAGTTAATAGTATTATTAGTTTCATACAATAGGTAAAGAGTTTTAAAATGGCATAAGTCGGGAACAGTAACCTCAAATTCAAAATTTTTTCTACAAAATTGCTTGGCAGTATTTTAAATTTTCATAGAAATTTTAATAGTTACTAAGAAAATTCATCCAAAATTTACGAAAAAAATTAATACGTAGTACCTTATTGAGCAAAATCATTGCCAAAACTGGTGGCATATACAATAAAAGTTTGAACGATCTGCTTTAAAGATTTTGACTTACAAACTACGAAAAATGTGGTTATTGACCGAGTTTTAAAAAAAATTAAAAACGTCCGGAATTCCCGATTTTTGGGGGAAATTCGACTTGTGCGACCTATAAACCTCTACCGAAAAATCTGAAAAAAATCTCAAAAATACTTTACCTTATAAGCTTTCCAATCCAGCTTGAGCAACCATGAAAATCGAAATTTTTTTTGGGACAACCTACTGTACATGGCTGTACAAGGAGGGAGGTCCGTGGAGTCCACTGCATATTCCATGAACAACATCATGAAATTGGTTGCAGATTTGTAGTGGGCAAAATACTACGACATCTAATCTCCAGGTTCAATCCGGTGAATAAACGTGTAGCCACTATCTACTTTACAGCGAAATACTTCAACATTAAGTACATTCTCTGACGAAAGAGTAATCTCATGTTCGATGCCCTGGCCATTAACTTTCACCCAACCACTGGTAAATTCTACATACCTGCACTTCAAAACACATGGTTATCCGAAATCCCAGCATACAGACATCCACAAGACCACTTGGGTGTCTCCTAAATAACTTGGTAATTGGTGTTCGAACCACTAATATCGATGCGGATCGATTCTTGGCAGAAGAAAAGGCTCGCACAAGAACAAGCATTGCGGAAATTGTTCGAAGTCAGCCACATAGAAAGCTGGGCATCGGTAAGTTGTAACTACAAGAAGTTTTCGCCACAGTCTATTCAAATAAACTTACTCAATTACTGGCTCCAAACCATACATTGGGCAATATATGATATTAATCAATTAATGGTTTCCCATTACATCCCATGAAGGAATCGGGGAGAGCTTCTCACAACCAGTGAGCTGTGCGCTTTCAAGTTTTATACTCACTGATTGGGACCTACAGTTTTACACCGGTTCCGAACGGTATTTTTGAGAAGCATTTTCATGGCTGCATACTCGATAGTGTCGCAGTCACTATGCGAGGTGACCGCCGTCGAAAGTAACTTTTTTTTAAGGTGGTCAGAGCAGGGATCGAACCCAAGATCTCAAGTACAAGAGGCGCGCACACTACCCATTGCACCACCGACGGCCACAATGATATTACAATTATAAATTGCAGTACAATTTGAATTACCTTTCGAAATGAAAATTCAAAAATAGTTCAATACCATTGGCAATCTTTATATATATAATTCTACTGCACGTGTGTTTGTGACTGAACTCCTCCTAAACTTCTGGACCGATTTGAATACATTTTTTTGTATGCGTTTGGGTGGCGCCCTGGGTGGCTTAGATTTCCTATTCGGTCCAATTGGACAAAGGGGCGTGGTACCTCCCATACAAATCTCTTGAAATATTATGCAGGACAACGTCTACAGGGTCAGCTAGTTGTATATATTTTCAAAACATTTTTTTCATATTGGCACTTTTGGTTTGCAAATATTTTATACAGTACAGGCTTATGAATTTGAAAGTACTCTGAGGCAATACATATGAAATCCACAAACCTCTACATATAAAATACTTTAAAAACAGAATTGCCAGCAGTCAAACAAATTCAAAATAATTAAAAGCATTCCCATATTTCATTACAATTGTCATCTGATTCCACAACCTGCATTTGCATTGCCTGAGCAAATGCAAATTCAAAATTTTGTAATTGTCATTGCGAACAATGGTAATTATTTTGCAATTGCATTAGATAAAGTAATACCAATTAAACTCCAATGCAAATTAAAAAAAAAAAACCCATATACGCTCCAAATGCACCTACTCCAAATGAAACACATTTCCGTTTCTATAGAAACTGCAGCAAAAATGTGATTAATTGGGAAAAATCGCCTCGACGCTAATCATAGTATGATGAAAATTGTCGCATGGTAATAGATGAAAATAATTCTGCAACGCGAGCTGCACCTAAGCGGCAAAAGGGAAAAATTATAGATGTAAACTACGTGTTTAAGCAACTAAAACGACAGTGAAGAAACCACGAGAGTGAAAACATTTATTCTTATTCAATAGAAATAACGACGCCCGCAGATTCTACAAAAAAAAATCAAAAGCGGAACTAACCGCAATGGATCAGGACCACCTTCTGTGAAAAAAAGAACGCCAACTTGCAGATGCAGATGTTTAAATTATATTTGGAATGTGGAGAGATCATTTGTCTGCAGTAGTTGCCTCAGAAGAATTCAATGCATATGGCGGAGTTGAGCAACTAGAAGACCGTGGTGTCGATTACCTACCTTATCAAGATGACAAAAACACAAGGGCGGGTGGGCTAGTGGCTGAGATGTTCGAGGCTGACGTCGATGAGATGTAAAGTTGCATGCACCAGCTCATATCCAGGCAAATCTGGTTAAATGAATGCATGCCTAGTGTTTGAAATCTCGACGTACTGTGTCGTATATTAAAAAAAGGTGAGTCAAATATATAAGACACATTTCCAGGAAGCACCGCTTAATGCACTTGTTTATGGAGTTAACAACAATGGCATATTTAATATTTTGCATAGAAGGAGTGACCCTATTCTAGATTAATTAGAATCCTGAACAAGCTTCATCCAATTGCCAGCCAGACTGAAAACTTAAATTGTAGTAATGTTTGGCAAAAAGTTACTTGAAAGTGACGTGAAAGCACAACACAACAAGCTTGAATCTGGAATCATAAAATTTCGGATTTGCTGCCAACGTAACGTGTAAACTACAAATATTTAATTTTACTGGAGAAAGTTTTCCCTAACGCAAACAACATGTACAAGCACAGAAAAAAATATTCCCGAATTAATTTCAATTACTGATTTGCTTGAAAACAGAGATAAAATTCAATTATTTCATTATTTGACTCAATCATTTGAATACTTGGTTCAACAATTTTACATTTTATAAAGCGAAGAAGATCAATTAAAATTTCACTGGAATCAAGTACTTGTGTACTTGAAATTACAACATTCTTTATATGTTATTTGACGTTTTTTTGTTCGATTTTTAAGGCGAATTTTTGTTGTTGTCAGGGAGACGATGCGCATCAGCAAAAATCCGTTACAAAAGGTGTTTTGTTATTGCAATCGGCACTCGTCAACACAATGACAGCAACAACACATGTGCTACAAAATTATTGCGAAATCAAAACACATCTTTGAGAATTTACAAATAAATGTTCAAACGAAAAAAAGACATACCATAAGCAAAAACAAGAAAATGCATGGGCACACAAGCGCAATGCAAACATTCTAGCAGTAGTGGAATAGAGAAGACAAAATTACCGATTTCGATTGAAAGCGAACACCGACTTTTGATTACCAGAATACTCAAGTTGAGTACGCTAGTAATCAAAACATTATATAATTTCGATTAAACGCTCACTCAACTTGATTACGCGCGTAATCAAAACATTATGTAATTTTGATTAGGCACTCACTCAACTTGATTACACGCGTAATTGAAATTTTCCATAAAAAATTGATTAAAGTCATGCTTAACTCAATTACTAATTTAATCAACAATATTAAGAAATTTTGGTTAAATCTGTGCTCAAATAAATATTTGCTTTAATTGAAAACTTTTCAATTACGATCTTACAATTCGAGTAATTGAATTTACAAAAATCGTCATTGGCGGAAATCCAAGTATAAAAATAATTGAATTGACAAATATCGTAATTGATTTGAGCATTCGCTTTTTTCTGTGTGTAGTCTAAAGTTACAATAGTTTCTGATCTAATTTCGTAATAATACTATTTACAGTTGTGAAATTTTACTAAATGGTAGACATGGTGAAATAATTTGCATTTTCAGTTAGAAGTAAAAAATCGAAAATGTTAATGTTTTCGATATTTCTGTGGTCAGGCTCGATATTTTCGAAAATGGTACTTTCAAGCAATGAAATGTAATTAACATTCTGGCCAAGTCCGGGAAGATAGATTCATGAAATATATTCTATATTCTAAATATTCTAAAAGTGTGCCGCCAAATTTTAGATTTACAATTATGTTTATATTATTAAATAATATGATTTTCATGAGTGTACAAAAAGTTACAGAAAAGAGATATTGAAACGGAATCATAAATGACGAAAAAACAACAACAGCATACATATCCAATAACACTCTACACCGTATGTTTTCTCGGGAAAAAACAAAAATAGATTAAATTAAATCCCGTGTTCAAAATTGCTTGACTAGTTTGAATTAATTTTTCGTTGCTTAGTTGTAACTAACATAGTATGCAAACAAGCAAAACTGAAAAAGCAAAACCGCAAAACAAAAGCACACACATGTGCTTCAGCGACCTATGCATTCAGTCAGTGTGTGTTGAAGTTGAAAGCATAGCAACCGTTTTAGAATTTTTTTCCTTCGGCAACTGCAGCGTTTGCGCAACATGCAAGAGAGAGAGAGAGAGAGAGAGCACCAAATGGACTTCAACAGCGTAAGAATTTTAAACATAGAGACTCATACAAATAACCCTGCACACCACACGTTTACCAAAAACTATGCGAATGCACCAACACATTAAAACAATTTTTCTTCGCTACTAACACATGCTAACCGCATTTCTGGCACAATATTTGGAAGATCTACCAGAAACTCTACCAGTAACAGAGAAAGCGCTATGGAATCTAGTATGCGTGAAAACAAGATGAATACTCACATGTACACAATTTTAATTGGGTAGAATTGTCACGAGCATGTGTATTTTTCAAATAAGACTTCCTGGTAGAATACCAGATATATACCACGGTAGATTTCTGGTAGTTGGTTTGCAGGGAAGAGATACAAGATTAAGAGTAGGTGGCCTCGATGGCACAGCTGATCAACTTAGTAGTTAGAAATTTTATAGCGAAGAAAGTTTAAAAAAAAAGTAGTTTTCGAGTTGAGTGACGCTGTTTCCGCAAATTGCAAAAGAGCATCCATACAAAAGTGCAATACACTTCAACTGAGATTGTGTTGTTGAAAATTTTGTAAATTAAATTCAAGAAAAAAAGGGATAACAAGTGAAAAAAATTGCAATGTAATGACTAGTTAGGCTGAAATTATTGATAAAGTTTCAATATAAATCGCAAATTGTTAAATCCAAAGTTTTCCCTTATTTGCTATGAAATTTCCAACTATTCCATGTTATTCGGGTGAAAGTTTTACAGCTGTTCTACACTCTTATTATATTTCTCTATGATTGAGAGTCTAAGAATTTAAGAGAAAATAGAACGCTCGATGAACACAAAACAAGACAAAGATAATACAAAAATTCAGTACTAAGTTTCATCTGAACAAAAACAGGTTGTTTTAATGACAGTGTGGATTCCCAACGCGTTGTATAGTAGTTGCTGCACATTTTGTTCCGTCAAAATTACCAAATGTATGTGATACAGTTTGCTATTAATTTATTTGCTTGCAGTGTCAATTTATAAAATTATAAGATATTGGCTTTGCAGTATTGTTTTCTCAAACTTGAATAAATCGAATTTAAAGGTAATATTTGATTCGCCTTTTTTTAACAATGTTTCGATTTCAATTTTTGTATGTTAATAGAAGCTTCCGAAAATAGATAAATGGTTAAAAAGAAGAAAGCTTAACGATGATAATAGTGATGATAATAACGTTAGCAACCAAGTTAATGAGCAAACGCCCGGTACAAGTAAAGATACTTATTGTTCCAAAAAATACGTTGTTCATCGGAAATACAATGATGATTTTTTGAAATTTGGATTTACCTATGCAATGGAAAATGATGAAGTTGTTCCCGAGTGTGTGATATGTGGTTATAAATTATCAAATAGTGCTATGGTTCCGAGCAAACTCCAACGTCACTTGGTGACTAATCATTCTTCGCTTTCAACAAAAGATGAAACCTACTTTAAAAAGTCTTTATCTTCAAAATCCAAGCAAGTAAAAGTTCTTGAACAACAAATCAGTGTGTCTGAAAAGGCTCAAGTAGCTTCTTATGAAATTGCTGTATTGATTGCTGTTAAATTAAAACCTCACAATTTGGCTGAAGAAATTATATTACCAGCTTGTCGCAAAATTGTAAAAATAACGATTGGTGGATCAGCAGATATTGATATTTGTAAAATCCCACTTTCGAATGACACAATCTATCGCAGAATTCAAGATATGTCGCAAAATATTGAGCAAAATACTGCAAAAACTCTTGCAAATTCAAATTTTGCTCTACAAATCGACGAATCAACAGATATTACAGGAAAGGCTCAATTAATTGCATTCGTTAGATTTATTCACGAAAATGAAATAATTAATCAATTTTTCTGTTGTCGGGAGTTACCAGATTTTACAACTGGCAAACATATATTTGATGTAATTAGTTCACATTTAGAAGAAATTAAAGTTTCGTGGAAGTCATGTATTGGCATTTGTACAGATGGTGCTCCAGCTATGACTGGGCATCTAAAAGGATTTGTAGCACGTGTGAAAGAACTGAATGGGGATATATTAGTTACCCATTGATTTTTGCATCGAGAAGCACTTGTTAGAAAATATTTGCCATCAGAAATGAAAATAGTTCTGGAACAATGTGTTAAAATGATTAATTATATAAAATCAAGACCATTAAAAAGTCGCTCATTTAGTAAATTATGCCAAGCTATGGAAGCCAAGTACGAAACCTTATTACTGCATACGGAAGTAAGGTGGTTGTCCAGAGGAAAAGTTTTATCTCGTGTACTGGAATTAAAAGACGAAATGAAAATATTTTTTCAACAAGACGAAAATTATGATTTTGTTCATTTGTTGGAAGATAAAATATGGAGTACTAAACTGGCTTACTTATCAGACATTTTTGTTATTTTTAATAACATAAATTCAAGTATACAAGGACCCAATGAAAATATTTTAAACTCAACCTATAAGCTGGTGGGATTCCAAAACCAAATAACTTTATGGAAGAATAAAGCACAGAAAGGCAATTTAGAACAGTTTGAGTCAGTCCCAAAAGACTGTTATAACACTATTGAAATAAATGTTATTGACCATTTGACAGCATTAGAGGAGAGAATTATGCATTATTTCCCAAAATTAGATACAAAGAAAGATACAAAGAATTGGGTTCGTAATCCATTTCTCATAACGGATACTTCTGTGTTTGACTTAGCTTTGAATGAAGAGGAAGAACTCATTTTGCTTTCCAATAATCGAGATTTAATTTTAAAACGTTCAGAAGAATCAATTAATTCATTTTGGATTAACATTAGATGCGATTATCCAACGATATCCAAAAAAGCTTTAAATATATTATTACAATTTTCCACATCTTATTTGTGTGAATTCGGATTTTCAGCTTTAACCAACATTAAAACTGAAAAATAAAATTACAGCAGACAGTTGTCCGAGGCCTTCGGCCACGGACTGTCCCTGCAGGCTGTGTCAGAGACACGGCCATTAAGTTTAACGTAGAATACGCCATCCGATAAGACAGAAAACATATATAACAATAAATTCATTTGCTTATATTATTTATCAATTATTGTTATATATGTTTTCTGTCTTATCGGATGGCGTATTCTACGTTAAACTTAATGGCCGTGGCCCTGACACAGCCTGCAGGGACAGTCCGTGGCCGAAGGCCTCGGACAACTGTCTGCTGTAATTTTTATATTTACCAACGGCATTTGATTCAAGTCCGTTTAAAAAAAAAATATTATGTTCAATTTTTTTAAACTTAATTTAATTTATGTATTTTAATTAATATTTTTATTGAAATAAGTTCTGCGAATGTTGAGAGGGCCGCCCTAATATTAAAAAAGGTTTACCTTATCGAGTCTTCGGATTAGCATTCGAGCGTTGTGTGAAAGCTTTACGCTTTACAATTCAAAATTAATGTTACAACAGCTTTATTGAAGCTTTCCCAAAAAAGCTTTATTACGTTAGCTTACTGTTTGTTTCACTTTTTACTAGATACATGTTGCCAAGCAACATTAGCTTGCTGTTCGTTTCACTTTTTACTAGATACATGTTCCTAAGCAATGTTGAGCAACCAAAAACACTCAACCAAACACCACACATATGTTTGAGTGTATGTGTTTAAACAATTTTCATTTGAGAAATTAAAATACTAGAAATATATCAACCAATATGAAATGTATATCAAACGAAAGATAACATCTTCATTTACCAACAAAAAAAATTTTAAAAAAATTCATCTAGCCGTTTCCTCAAATTCAATGAAATAAAGATTACAACAATAAAAACCTGACATGACTCCTCATACCGTAAGGTAAGACGTATTCTACGTCAAAAAAGATCAAGATTGTTAAATGTAGAAGATGATTTGAGAGTAGCATTGTCATTTTTACGACCAAATATAAATGAAATTATTAAAAAACATCAAGCTCAAATTTCACATTAAAAGTATTCTTATCATTAACTTGTAATTAATACCTTAATAAACGTACTGTTATTTTTGTAGTACATATTATTTTATTTCGCACATTTAAAATTAATATTGTAAAATATTTTACGCTGTGTGTTATAGGTAAGTAAAATTTTAAATCGTTAAAAGTGTGCCGCAACAAAAAAAAAAGGTTGAGAATCACTGTTCTAGTGAATAGAACTACATGTTGCCTCCATTGCACGTTGGGGTTTGACTAGTTCTTGACCTAGCAAAAAGACTACGAAATCACTGTAGTGTTTTTCAGGCAGAAATTGGAAATGATTTACTTGGCTGGAGTGCGACGTTATCAATTTCTATAGGCAATCTCAGGGCAGACGAAAGATAGCTTTACTAAAGACAGCAAACGTACGTTCATCAGGCAGCCAAATTAAATGCTATATCAATCGTCATAGTTAATTTCATCTCACGTATAGGATATTCATAGTATAGTAGAGGAGGGCGAAAGCATCGATCACCTCCTAAGTTCATATTCGTCCCTTTTAAGGACAATTTAAGGATCATTCGTCTTGGTGGTTCTAACAGATATTCCAAAAGTTAAAGTGAATAAAGATACTTTGGTCAAACACAAATTGATTTATCAGGTAATAAACTAACTTTCTCTTTCAGGAACACTGGGATGAAAAACTTCTAGTTTTCATGTTTCCTAACTTTTTTAACATGGTCAATGTTGTGGATAAATCATAACGTCCCGTGGTTACATGACAATCCTCAATGGCATAAGTTGGTCAATAGTGTCTACACATACACCAGAGGCGCTCACGTTTACGATTACATTACTGAGAGTCAAACTTTAAATCCATGCAGTTAAAACCAATATGCATGTTTATTCAAAAGAGTCAATTAGTCAATGTTAGACTTTCCCTAATTGCTTACTGTGCTTAAAAAGTGGTCCATACATTTGGTGTACCAGAACAAATTGTTGTGTCGACTTTCGAACTATTTAGTTTAGAGGATTTGTCCTTTTTGACCGAATATATAAGTATTGTTTAACCAAATTGTGTCTTACAGCTAATCAAATTATTTTCCAATTCAGCTGTATTCATGCAACTCCTTTAATGGTGTGTAATGTTTACAATCTAAATGTTCAAACAATTTGAGATTAAATCAATTAAATTCCTAAACCAATTGCAAATGTTCGACCAGAGATACTAGAATAATTAAAATGCAAATGGCATGTAATAAAATCACTGGAAAAGGCTCTTAAGATAAGGTTTCCGTTGCACAGAAAATCTTATGCAAAGTTTTCAATTTACACCCAAAACTGAAAATGTGTTCAAGTGTTAGCAAGAAGTTGAGGCTGCATCAAACTGGGAACATAACACGTACAACTAAAAGCCAATGGTTTTCAATTCAGTTCGTCGTAGCCTAAAAGTAATCGTTGTTAAATTTAATTTCTTCATAGCTTAGCATTGGTTAAGTGTTGGTAAAATTATTGGAGAAATATTTATTTTAACCCGAGAAGATAATTTCCTCAATAGGTAGGATCCCATAGTAAACATCGTGCGCCTGGTTAGTGTTGGGTACGTGCAGAGAAGATGGTCAGTGGATTATTGTTCTACTTCTAAAGAAGGCACTTACCCTGACTTTTAGTCTCGCCGCATATCTACCAATCAGATGGTGTCCAGTCAAATTTCTAACAACCATGGATACCTTATGACTTACATGCTGAAAAATCTGTCTTTTTTGTTGGTTGTATGCAAATGTAACGTGTTTGTAGCTTGTCGCAAATATACTATACTTGTGCCCAAACACATCCTGTTTGCTACTCAATATAAAATTTTTGAGACTCAATGATAAGTGGTTATAATATATGATTTTCGGACCAAATGTGCTGTTGTTTGTTGAAAACTCGTGAAAACGAATACGAGACAAACAACAAAAAACCAAAAAGGCAGCAGATCTTCAATTCATGAAAACAATGCTTCAAACATGTATATGCTTCCTGCAATATGTTGCTGGGGCCATTATTTTTCAGCGTGTATGAAACCTGCCAAGGTCATCGCAGTTCCCCGGAATGTCGCTAGGTCCTGGCTCCCGTATGAGTTCAATATAATTCTGATATGTCATTTCGTTAAGATAGCTGTGGCAGTCTAGGACAGATAATGACTGTAGGAATACCCATGCGAGGAACTAGATTAGCACCTGACTGTCGTAGAAGTTACTGACCCCAATGGCTGCTGGACTATTATCTCTCAGCCAGCCGATCACCTCCCTAATAGCCACAATTTCCACTTGTGTTACGCCTTCTCAAAGAGACAACCCTAGTTCCCTGTGGTGGCCCGCATAGCCTACATGTTCACTCATATTCGATCCATTCGTATAGAAATCCGCATATTCTTCTGTACCAGAAACTCCTTTGTTTCTTTGGTTCAGGAATTCTATTCCGGTACGAGGGTGTTGTATTTCAAGTCGAGTAGTCGACAAATGCCGGGATGTTAGGATAGCCTTCCAGTACTGTGACCTTATGAGAGTAATGTAATGTATATTGGTAGCAAACATAACACTACATTTAGGGTATCAGTGGAAGTGGTGCGCAGAGCACCCGTAATGCACATCATCGTCGTGTTCTGAGCCGTAGTCAGTAGTCCACAATAGGTGGGATTTACCACGAGATGATACCACACGATAACTCCATAAAGAATTATAGGTCTCACTATCGGTGTATAGATCCAGTGCACAATTCTCGGAGAAACTCGGCATTTCAACCTAAAGCTCTTTTAGAGCTGTATAAGGCCATCATAGCATGTTTCACCCTTTCCACTCTGTTAGGTTTGAAACTAAGATTCCGGTTCAAAATAACAAACAAATATTTTGCACACTTTGTAACCTTCAGTTTAGAACCTGACATCGTGATAGGTTCCATGATATGTGTTTTAAACCAGCTTGTTTTAGACCGGCTTTACACTTAGTCCATTTTCCATACTGCTCAAAATCCGTACGCTACTCTAGAGAATACCCCTTAGGGTACTAGCGTAATTACGCATTATATGTATTGCCACATCCTCCACATAATCAAAAATTCTACATAAGTTGAGACAAACCACCTTCCCCAATCCGGAAGTGGCATTTCTCCTAGTTGGAATTTATGATATAATCCCCATAAGATCCATGTTCATCTTAACGGTCGATATCGGCAATTTCATTGCACTAGACTTGGAATTATAGCCTCCTCAAGAGTCAACACTGAAGATCTGTAGATCTGTTCATGCAAACGCTTGCTACGCAACATGTAACAATTTTACATCATTGTTCGACCGCCTGTGCAAAAATATCATCCGATCAATAGTCTACAGTACGACAGTGACAGTTGATTATACCATAAGTCTTAAGGATCTGAATGAGAGGCTTGCCACACCTCTCTACTACAGTATCAATCCACAGCAACAGAAAAACTAAACTAGTTAGCCCTAACCGAACCTTGTTTCAACTGAATTTTACTTGTGGGGACTAAATTCAGTCGTGACCACCTCAATTCGGTTGTGGCAACTGCAATTTGGTCAGAACCCCCGAATGTATGATTGCTACAAACTTTTTCAAACAATTAGTACCGTTAATGCACCCTCACGGAATGTATCTGAAGTTCATACACTCGTTGTGTTACAACTTTATCAGCCAGAGGATCAATAGATAGGCCACAGCCAGAAGTTCCATTAATGATACCTTATGGGACTCGGGAGAATTACTGGGTTGAATGCTTCCGACAGTCCATTTAATCCTGAATTTAGTAACAATTTCAATGTCGACTTCTGATCACTTACAGCGGACCATCTTTCAACCAGTTGACAGGGACATGGGTGCCCATAAGGAGATGGAACGAATCTCCACTATCTAGAAAAGTCATTCAGGTATTTCCCTTAGCCTCGTGTTTTCCTTCACTTGGCCAGTCTGAGCGCATTATTATGTCGCCTTAGCTCAACTTTGTAATTAAACCGGTCCTCGGGTGTGGGAACACTCGAGATCCTGTTGGCTTCATTCTCTGTAATATCTACGCACTTTAAATCTATATATGATCCTGATACCAAGCAACTCTTAGAAGCAACTCTTACAGAGAATAGTGATTATTTCGGACATTGCGATGAACTGCTTTAAGCTGGAACATGTTCCAATCAATCTGGAGTCCGACGCATTTATGATGGCAGATGAATTGTCGTCAAACATATTCCATTTGCTTATCATCACGTACAAGCCCTCCGTTGAAAATGTGATACCTACTACCCCTTGTCATTTATTAAGTACTTACTTATCACGCCCCTGTGGTTCTCCGGGACAAATTGAATCCAGAAACGTCTGCCCACAGGGGGCAGCTATCTGGTCAGAGCCTAGTCCACTTGATTGGATGGCCTGATTTTCACAACAGTAGTACTCAAAACTAACTCTCTCAATTCAGAGTGTCACGCGTACCGCGCCTACGGTTAGCGGTGCCTCAGTGATACATTATCGTACTCCTGGGGGATATGGTCGATCTAACAGCGCCTGCACTCGTGTGGATCACATAAAAAACACAATTGTATAAAACGATAACAACATAAAAACACGTAAAACAAATCTCTCGGTCTAGACCTGGCGGAAAATACTCCTATGCCAGTATGGCAGATTCCACTAATATGAACAGACTGGAAGCATGACCTCATGTCAGGTCCAGAGTTGCAGTTATTTGGAGAAGATAGGAGGCACGCCTTTTAATCATGTTGGTGCATCAGTCACATGTTTGAAGCCACATCGGCAAACTTCCAAAAACACATTTCGATTGTCGTCAAGCTCATGGATTATCAAGAGAAATGGTGATATTCACCAGGATATATCACTGATAGATGGGCTCTTTGTGTAATTGATGAACAATATATGACAGCGGCCTTCATATTGGAACAAGCGGAGAAGAGACTTCGCTCACCCAATAATCACTCACAAGCTTAGAGAGCTAAGGTGGTCAGTTGGAACTCTGGCCAAAGGTCCTACTTGTCCCTAGAATACTTGGCTTTACTAAACAATCGGCGGCATGACTTACTTATATCCGCAAGTTCTTTACGACACCATGGGGGCTTCTACACTGCAAGAAAAACCTTCATACCATTAATGAATTCCTACATTGCTTCAATGAAAAGTGTCATAGTTTTTGAGCCAATGTCGAGCTTCATTAATGCTATGAACAATGTTACATAAAACGAAAAATGTTTCATAGACCTGAAATTAATGTAAACTTTCTAACCGGAATGGAACAACACACGATTCTAAGCAAAAAATGTTAAATGGAAAAGTTAGAGGGAATCCCTATTTTAGGAGCTATGGGTCTGCAAAGTTCGGGCTTTTTGTTGCACGATTTTTTCGACGATTATTTGGTTTTCTGGGACGGGGACAGGGAGAGGAATATCTTTGTTTCAAATTTTGGATTTTTTGATTTTTGGAAATTTTTTGGACCTGTGGGTTCCAATAGGTCCGGCCGACAAAAAAATTTTGGGTTTTTGAAATCCCCTTATTTTGCTCGATTTTCGGTTTATTTTAAATGGCGCGGGATTCTGGATTTCAGCCTTTTATTTTTTTTCCTATTTATTCCTTATCTCATACTGGTACACATATATATTGTGTCACAGCTACTGTACATAAATACATAAATAATACATAAATACATACATTTATACAAATCGTACCTACATATGTACATATTATCCTTTAACCAAATTAATGAATCGTTCAAAATTAATGAACTGGTACATTATATTAAAGAAAGATGTTTCATTATTGATTTTTTATAAAAAATATTTTAAAATTCAATAAAATGAGTGTAATGTAAAAAATGGCCTATTTAATAGAATGTCGATAAAATGTCTGCAATTTTTCTCTATAGTTTCCCATATTTACATGAAAAACATATTTCATTCCATCAATGTAAAAGGTTTCTTAGCATTAATGACGGTCCACAAATTCACAAACTGCAGCAATGGAGAAGTTCATTGAAGTAATGTAACATTTCATAGCATCAAAGAAACTTTTCATTGCATCAATGTAAACCCATTAATGTAACCCATTCATTGATGCTATGAAGCGCTTTTCTTTCAGTGTACTTCCCTCATATATGGCTTGCAAGTATTTTTATAGAGGGACTAGTAAGTCCAGTGACTAGAGCGTGGTTATATTCCAATCCAGCTGGAATCGGATGTAATTATGATCAGATAACGAATTGTTATCAAGGACATTCCATTCCCTGATCATAGCATACAGGTCCTCCTTTGCAAAGGTGATATCTAGTACCACTTGCTTGGAGCTGGTAGCAAAAATCGGCTCGTTGCCTCTATGACATATAGCAAGGCTAGTGTTTAGTAGTTACTCAATGAGTGTTGCATCTCTCTCGTTGGTGTCGGTGCTACCCCGTATACCCCAAGTCAAAATCACTGGGGTACCAACATTTTAGCCTCCTCTACGAGAAATCTCACGCCTACTGATGGCAACTAAAATTTTGCTCCCAGGACATATACCAACACGAACGGTCACTTTTCTGCAAGGGGCATATACGAGGCGGCAGATTCCACTTTACAATAATAAAGCTTGATCTGCAGATCCCGCCTCATTTATTGGTCTCTCCCCCACCGTCACATAATGTCCGTCATCAGATACCAAAAAGAGACCTCACCAGTGTCACTATATCCAGGTTCGTATTCAACAACTGCTCATGCATTGTTACATTGTCGCTTACCGTCGACATTTTATCCATAGATTTCCGGTTGTCAAACGGTTATGTACCATTCAGAATTGAACCGCTTTACAACAGTTTACTCTTGACATATTCCTATTAAAAAAGGCACACGACTATATTTTTGTCTAAGTAGTTATTGCACCAACAATTTCTGAAGCGATTGATTCATCGTGGGACATGCGTACGGTAGACTGTTGTTTGCTTTTACATTCATCTGCATATTGTCACTTGTTAGTTTCGATCTGTTGCTCAAATCCTAACTGTGGTAGAGGGATATCCTGGATGCATCCTCTTGTATTCAGACTTAACGTGTCCCATTGATATCAAACCGTTCTGGGGATTCATTCAGTATCACCAAAAGCTCTATTTAACAGACACCAGGAAAATGTACAAATTTTAATTGTTTTTATTTCGAGTGTAGTTTCCAAAAGAAACTTTCATTGTTTCCCTCTTAAATGGCGAGAACACAAAATTATCGCTTAACATAATCTTTGTTTGCTTTAGCATAAATCACAAGAAACGTTTATCGTTTTCGCGTTATATGGCCACCACAATGTTAAAACATTTGATAACCGGACGCGATGGATATATGACTGCGCGGATCAAAAATTAACACGCCATCCGCTGCAAGCTATGTTGGCCCACCCTCCTACTGCCATAGGACACATAACCGGTGTAATTAGTCCAGTTTTCCAGACAAAATTAATTGCAGCTGCAATAAGGAGTGTTTGGAATTTGGTTGCTGTGGTTGTACGTGTTAATATGACCGCTAATATTTACGTGTGGTGCAGCATTTAGGAGCTAAATAAAGTGGAGTCATGGATTTGATGTCACCTCAAAGTGAATGGTCACTGACAAATGCACCAAGTTAACAGCCTTTATAGTGTACTGAAGCTGTAAAAAAATTTTAAAGCTATCCAGGAGCAATACGAAGGGCTTTGAATGCACTCCAGCAGGCATGAGAAGGCAATGAAAGGGCCCACCCGACAAAATTATTTCCTACGAACTTCGTGTACATTACACAGGAGAGGCCAGCGCATTCCCCTTCTATTGCCAGGCCTTCTATCTGACCTGATTAGAAATGGTATTCTAGTATGCCTATTCTCTTTCTGACCTTCTGGTATGCCTACCCTTAATAGAACTGCAAAGAGAGGCTTCAAACCAACGTTTTTGGAACAATATTAATAATGTTCAGATATATTAAATTAGTCTCCTGTCTGAATAATTAATACTGTTACAATGAAATAAAAAGTGCGTGGGTTAACTAACATTTGAATCAACAGAAATCTCCAGTATATCAAAATAAGAGTAGAATATCAACAAACAGACTATGTGGTGTGTATTGCAGCTTGAGTATTTAAACAGTTTGTCAGATTGGTGAAGGTTTATGTGGATAAGTGTGTCGCGCGCTAAGTTGAACGCTGCCATCTACGTTCTTACCACGAACGGTTGATGAATCCGCTAAAGAACTTTTTGGAAGAATATTTTATGACATGGTTCACGAAGCTACTAATGTAAATGAAATAGCGCTGAAAAGAATAATTCGTAATTCGTAAGAATGAAGTACTTCCGTTTTGACCAATTAAAGTCGCTTGTAGTGGTTTCCCAATAAAGAATTTCGAATATATGTAGACAAATACGATTTAATGAGAATTTTTATCTTATTTTCCTTTAATTGACCACTCTGCCGTATACTAGTAGGCCTGTCAACAGACGTGATTAAAGAAGCGAAGTGTGCATGTCAACGAGCATTCATTCTGCCTTCTAGAAGTAGGCCTGCCAATAGACCTGATTCAGGAGGAGACGAGTCATATACTTTGATTTCCAGTAGTATGCCTTCCAGCAGACCTGCTCTTTACCTCCATTATTCGAGTATACTCGAATTTTCGTCAGTCTAAGAGATGACTTAGTCCTATGATGACCAGTTTGATACCTCGGGAAGTTATATTACATCCCCATCATTGCACGTGTAAATTAACGTGGTATGAGGATGTAGCTGAAGAATATACATACATTAGACAGTTGCGACCAGTTAGTACTCTGCACAAATGCCCTTAGTTCGTTCACCTTAACGCCCTGAATGCCCGCTAGATCCAACATACAGTATTATCCCAAATATTTTCTCCCACTCATACATATGGGCGGGCTTCATCCCCACATCTTCTGCAGTAATCATGAAATGTGATTCCAATACTGGACTGCCTATTAAACCGTGTCCAGTGATAACAGCAACTAGCATATCTTACATAGGAGTGGATATCAAGTGTAGCTTACGATTCAGCGTCATAACTTGGCCACACTTGCTTGATTATCCAGACCATCTGTCGTTCGTATTTCTGAAAGCTTAGATTTTAACCATGAGCCTGCATGTTAAAAGGGGCATATCCACATGCTCCATATCCAGTGGAAGAGCTAGGGTATTACCTAATATCGGTAGTTCATTCGCTGTATGGATTCCTGGAATGTTCCTGTGACCCGGCACACATATAAGGTGTTTGGGTATCTTATTTGGAGATGTGCTGTAATTGTAGAATGTTCTTGAAATTGGGGTGTAGACTAAAAAGATTTTATATAGACTGAAGAGATTTTATAGACTCAAGACATTTTATTTTTTATAGATTTTATAGAAGTGGTTGTCATATAATCGACTTCCTTGTGGATTGCCGCAGATCCCTTAAAATAGTCCCATGATCATGTGTGCTGTTGATCCATTGCGAGGAATGTCTCAGGCGGATTACCGATGTTGAAGCCATTTGCCTTCCCAGCAAATATAGTGATATCAGGTAAAGGATAACTGCCAAGCACATTCTTTAGAGTTTTAACGAACGAAGGCCTGAATGCACGCTTCCAAGAAGAACCACGTAGTTCAAAATGCTTTCCCTGGCTCTGAAAATGCTTCTGCGTTTCTGATAGTGGGCAGATATAAGTATGAAAATATTAATGCGAACATATCTTCAATACTCATTAAATCTACTCTTTTGTAATACTTTTAATGCGTGTGTAACCATCCACAGAGTTTCTCAAATTGCATAAACCACAGCAGTCACATAATCTGATTTCCCTGCAAGATTGTGGTTATTTAATGAGCGTCGTACTTTGACATTTCATATAAACGTAAATCATGCAACCGCTGTTCAGCGAATGTCGTAAAGCACAAAACTGGCATTAAATGATGTCAGAGTGTTTGTTTTTTTTTTTGCACAAAATTGCAAAAAAAAATATAAAAACATAAATGTTATGTGTTTTGTGAGTGACTCCAAATTTTGTCGACCAATTTTGTGGAATCGGGGTTCGGTTAAACCGGGGAGTAGAACTGGAAATCTATACGCTTGATAATAATTTTATATTTTAAATTCAGTCTCTTTGAATTTTGATATCGATGTTATTATAAGAATATAAGAAAAAATATTATTTCAGTCTTAAAGTCCATACTGAAGTTAAAAAATTAATAAACGGTTTCCCGTTTCATCCCATGTATGGACTAGGGAGAGCTTCTCACAACCAGTGAGCTGTGCGCGTTCTAGTTTGTGACCTACAGTCTTACACCGGTTCCGAACGGTACTTTGAGAAGCTTTTTCATGGCTAAATACTCTATAGTGTCGCCGTCACTAAGCCAGATGACAGCCGTCGAAAGAAATTTAAGGTGATCTGAGCCGGGATGGCGCCCACGTTCTCATGCACAAGAGCCGCGCACACTACCATTGCACCACCCACTGCCATACTGAAGTTATTCTCTGTTTAAAATCATATTTCAACCATAAAATGTAATTTAGGTGCTTTGATTTTAACGATTTCTGTGTCTATTTTTAATGTTACCAGATAATTTTTTTTTTCATCGAGCCGCCACTCTTACCCGCCCCTACCGACCGAGAGGGCCACGTCCCCATAACGTGAGGACAGCGTACACATTATAGACTGGTCTATAACGGGAGAGCAAGGATCATAAGTTCACACGTTGCAACCACCTACAGAAATTCTTCACCAGTTGGTATTACACTAACATAAATAAGTATAAAAGTACATCACGAGATATTAATATAACAGACTTCATAGTATATAATAATTACGAACAAAACGAAAACCAAATTATAAATCAGACAGACAGACAGATAGTAAGGATAAAGTAAATGTACATATGTAAAGGAATATATAACACTAATGCAATCTGTTCAAATGACAAATTTTTCTAGACTTTTTAGTTTCCCAACTACCAGTGAAATCAATAAACTGATACAGCTCATTAAAGTCACGACCTAACTGGATCAAAGGACGCATAATTCGAACGCTGAAACTCGATGTGAATGAGTTTATAGTACCTCGTGGGTCTCAATGGGACATTTATGAAAATCTTAGATAACAGAAATTCAGAACATATACATCCATCAATTATCTTCAAAACTGTAATAGAGTTTATCATGGTACGTCTGCTACTAAGAGTCGGCAATCTGGTCAATGCTAGTCTACTGCTATACGAAGGAAGATTATGGTTCGGGTTTCATTGAAGGTTTCTCAGACAAAAATTGAGAAACTGTTTCTGGACCGATTCAAGCATATTAACAAACAACTGATCCATATTCGAGAATAGGGCGGACTAGTGAAGTAAAAAGATTTTTCGTAACGTAGGGATCTGAAAATTCCCTTGCCCAACGTTTAATAAAGTTCAGAACGCCATAAGCCTTGTTTACCATCGTAATTATGTGGGAGTTGAAATTCAATTTTCTTTTCAAAAGAACACCAAGATCAAAATGTATTTTGCCGAAGTGAATGATGACATAGAGGACAGCATATGCTTACATTTCGCAAAATTAACCTCCATCAAATTGGCTTCGCACCACGTCTGGAAAGTAGACAAATCCCTCTGAAGTAAAGTATATTGACAAGGATCCTTGTAAAAAAATAGATCTTCACGTCATCAGCGTACATTAACAATTTAGAGTGCATTATGGAGGCGGGTAAGTCGTTAATGAATAACAAAAATAGAACCGGGCCAAGATGACTGCCCTGAAGCATGCCACACACTGTCAACAAATCGTTTCGATCGGTCGAAATTTCGACAGATTGTCATGTGTGTAGCGTGGTTTGCATACAGATCGAAAATTGACAAAAATTTTTTGTCTTTCTTGCGATCGGTTGCGTGTGTGTGGCGTAGTTGACGATTTTCTGTTCACAGTTTGCAATCGGTTGTGTGTGTGTGGCAAAGTTGACGATTTTTGTCATTTCTTTTGTTTTTTTGAAGTGTTCACATCGGCGGAAAAATGGCAACAGCCAGTAAAGAATTTTATGTGCGAAAACTCATCTCGCCTTTTTAACCACTCCTGCATCCAAACTGAGCGATATTTTTTCCTCTTCCTCTCCTCACTTCTTCTTTCACATAAATAAATACCATACATGGCTATTATTCTCTGTCCGCGTTCCATCTTCACTTGGCGGCGAACAACGTGCAATTAAAATTGTCAACCGATCGACAAGTGTGTGGCAAAACGACTTTCGACCGATCGAAACGATTTGTTGACAGTGTGTGGCCTGCTTGAGCCACCCCAGATGATACAAAAATAGATCTTGAGAATGATCGACCAAATGATACCATCTGTTCTCTGTTCATTAAGTAAGAACTAATCCAATTCAGCATGTTACAATTAAAACCCATTGCCCCTAGTTTATATAATAACAAATTGTGGTTAACTTTATCAAAAGCCTTATTAAAATCGGTAAAAATCACATCAGTTTGATCTCCGTTAATAAAGCCGTCAATAATAGAAGAGGAAAACTGAAGCAAATTAGTCACGGAGGAACGACCCTTCCGAAAGCCATGTTGACATGGCTTTCGCTGAAAGTGTATTTAAGGCGACCTGTACAGATGGATTTGTACATTTTATTCAACCTATCCAAATATGTCAAATTACCGTTGAATTGTAGTAACTTTTGTATTGTGAATACTGATAATTTTTTAATGGATTTCAGCTAACGTACACATCAACAATTATTGCCACAAAAAAATATCAATTACGAACTTGTTTGAACACAAAGATGCGATATAATTACTTTTCATTGACTGAAGAAATATATGCAAAAACTCGAGAAATAAATAAATACAAGTGGCACCGATTACTACAAAATCATTTCCATTTCCGGCCTAGGCAATGTTTAGTGTTGCCAAGTGTAATCTGCCGACACTATTTGAAAGTGTTACGGTTTTTGCCTTAATGATACTCACAAAGTGTAGACGTGCGAGAATTATTTATGGTTTTTTCAGTGACTCGAAAAATGCATCTCATTCAAAAAACGTAATTAACTTGTTAACATTTTCGTTGATGAACTTAAATCTTTATATAACGGGTTTTTCAATAAGAGCGCTACAAAAGTAAATAAAACAAAACCGGTTTTAGATACCAATGAAATTCTTTATTCCTGTGAAAGTACGTTCGATGTCATTATGTATGGAACTCGATTTCTTTAGAATGGCTACCACGGGCACACTTGCAGAAGTCCAGACGCTGAACCCAATTTTCGACGGTTTTCAAGCATAAATCGGCCGATACTGCTGAAATTTCACGTTCGATACTCGTACGAAGTTCATCAATCGTCGCTGGCTTGTTGGCATAGACCATAGACTTGACGTAGCCCCACAGGAAATAATCTAACGGCGTCAAATCGCACGACCGAAGCGGCCAATCGACTGGGCTATTTCGTGAGATAACACGTTCACCAAACTTGGTTTCCAATAAATTGATTGTGGCATTCGCTGTGTGGCTTGTGGCGCCGTCCTGTTGGAACCACATGTCCTCCAAGTCCATATTATCCAATTAAATAAAATATATAAATGGTTTCCCATTACATCCCATGAAGGAATCGGGGAGAGCTTCTCACAACCAGTGAGCTGTGCGCTTTCTAGTTGTATACTCACTGATTGGGACCTACAGTTTTACACCGGTTCCGAACTGTATTTTGAGAAGCTTTTTCATGGCTTAATACTCGATAGAGTCGCCGTCACTATGCGAGGTGACCGCCGTCGAAAGAAATTTAAGGTGGTCAGAGCAGGGTTCGAACCCAGGATCTCAAGTACAAGAGGTGCGCACACTAACCATTGCACCACCGATATTATCCAGTTGGGGCCAAAAATATTCGGTTATCATTGAACGGTAGCGATTGGCATTCACAGTAATGTGCCGGTCTTGATCATCACGGAAGAAGTACGGCCCAATGACGCCGCCGGCCCATAAACCGCACCAAGCCGTAATTTTTTCGGGACGCTATGATGACCCATGGATTACGTCTGGATTGCTGTCTGACCAATAACGCGTATTTTGCTTATTGACGAAGCCCTGCAGCCAGAAATGAGCCTCATCGCTGATTGTTGAGGTCTCTTAAAGTTGACCTCTTAAAGTTGAGGCCACTGACTCCAAATTTCGGTAGTAAATTTTAATAATTTCGACTCGTTGTTGGCTGGTATATCTTTCCATGATGAAATGGCAAACCTTAATGAAGAGAAATGTCAACAGAGCGGGAAAAAATATGGCGTCGTTTGCTGTCCCTATCGATTTACTTTTGTAGCGTCTCTGTTGAAAAACCCTTTATTAATGCTGTGAAACACTGTTAAATGAATTTAAATGGGGCCGACGTTCCGTTCAGGATACATTTCGTGTAGGTCGTCCAAAATGAGTTGTTGTGCCAGAAACATTGACCTGGGCCTTAACTGGAATTGCAAGATCGTCGTGTGTCATGCCGTGAGATAGAGGTAACCTTGGTTACTGCATTATTCGTCAATTGCTCAAAAAATGCTCGTGACGATTGGTGCAAGTAAATATTGAAAATTCAATGTCGGTGCTCCAAAACACATTTATACGATCATGACTTGAGACTAAACACCAGTCAGTATGGTTCGTCCAAGACGAGCTTGATCCAACAAAAAATTTTGGCGCACGAAGCAATTCTATCCAAATTGTGGCCTGATTTTTCGGCATAACTGGTCATGCGGCAGCAGTTCCACTAGAATAGCGGAGGAGTCAATTCGTAATGGTACACAACCATTTGTTTGACAGATGTTTTGGGAACTATGGAGACGAACCCCCAAAGCACTCCAATGATGGTCGACACATTGGCTAATTTTATGGGTCATCCGAGCTCAATGTTGTTCGGAGTGGCAAAAGTGGAACGGAAATTGGTTCAATTTTATGCAAAAGTGATCATCGTGAAGAATATTTTGAAAATCAATAAAACCAATTTCGATAATCAATATATGTTTTTCATTATAAGGCCCGACAAATAATCAGCAACCTCGTAATGCATATGGGTTAATTATGTGAGTACTGGAAATTACAAAATTCTAAATTCCATGGACTTTACATCAAATTGTGTAGGGAAGTATTGCTTTTGGATGCTTTGTTATTGTTAGTTGTTGAATCAATTCTTGTTAACTTGGGATTTGTTTATCTCTAAAGGTGTGATAATATGATACTTCAGCCATCCCCCATTATAACCATATTACCAAGATAAATTTTATCTAACATCGTAATCATGTTGATTATGTATGTAGTTGCAAATATGCTAAAAATTTTGAATTAATTTTTATTAAATTTTGAAATTGATACACATGTAATTGAAATAAAATATTGAATGTTATTTACTTCGTATTCGATTTGATTATGTATATAATTGAAAAATTAATTAACCATTTATAAACTTTGAACTCAACACAACTATAATTCAATTGAAATATTTATTACATATTTACTCAAGCTTATTATAAATAAGTTCAAATTAAATATTTTTACCCACCCACAATTTGTCTACCTGACTTGGCAATTTTCTTCATTAGCTGAAATTCAAATACAAAACTAATTGAATGGACAAATTTCGTGATTGTTTGGGTATTAATTTTTTTTTTATGAACTACTTGTATTCTCATCAGATACGCTCTTTGTATCTACATCGGAGTTTACAGACATTCTCCTTACTTCCATTGGAGAATTTATTTGGAGAAATAGACGACGAGTTAATTTGTTGTTAAAATATTTTGTGTCTGTCTGATGGTTTAGTGACCTTAGAGAGAAATTGAAAAGACGCTAAATTTGTAATTCTGTATTGTAATATCAGTTGTGTAAAAATACTTTACAAACCGGTTAATCGACTTTAAACAACTGGTGAAACAGGTTCTTCGAAAATAACAACTTTTAAAAAACCGACGTACCCTTAAGCGACCGGATTTCGGTTAGCTGTTTAACCAGATTCGAAAGTGTACGAAAGTGGTAGTGGCACAGTAGTCGATTTTTAACTACAAAATAGCTTTTAGGAAAATATTGCCTAGTACCGAATTCATTAAGATCGGTTGTTGTTTATGAGAGCTATCGTGTCGATCAACCCACCTTTTGTATAAAAGGTACAAAAGGGTCGTCGCAACATCACCCTTTGCTTAGTTGAATGACGATTGACGACACGAACCCATCTTTTGTATGGGAGGTACCGGAATGGGCGTTGCAACCCCTTCAAGTTTCTCCACTTAAGTAAAGATTTACAAATTATTAACCAATTTCCTGTTGAAACTAATCACACATGCCAATACAAAGTTTTAGAAGATACCTGATTTTGTACTAAATGTGTCAATTTGTATGGGAGGTACCAGAAGGAGCATAGCCAAAATGCCCATTTTTAATCACAAACTAAGTTTGAGCAAATAATACCAAATTTCGGAATTTCATTGAGATCATGACTAGTTTCGAACTCCATGACAAGTTCATTATTAGATGCGTGATCACTGTGCCTGAATTTTTACCACCGGTAGATGATCAAAGCCTACTCAAGGGAGCTCTCGCAACTTTTGGCACAGAACCACCCCTACCGATAACGACCCTGGAGCGCCGTGGAAACCCATTCCCGACTCTATAAAAACTGCCGCAACAACCGTACCTGGTTTTGAAAAACCGCTTGGCAGCAAACCATAGTTCGATGAAGAGTGTCGCATTCCAAATGATGAAAAGAACGCAGCACGCATGGCAATGCTTCAGTCAATTGCAACGTGGGCTGCGACTGAGTGGTATAGGGAGAAAAGAAAGGAGGTAAACCGTCTCTTTAGGCGTAAGAAACGGCAGTGGAAAATCTCGAGAGTGGAAAAGTTGAATCTACAGAAGGAAGAACGAAGCCCGGAAATTCTACCAAAAAGTTAAAAACGGAACTAATAGACATGGTTCAGGGCCCCTCTTCTGTAAAGACAAGGACATAAATCACATCGCAGATGTGCAGATTATGTTGGGAATATGGAGAGATCATTTCTCTGCGCTTTTGGTAACTGAGATATCCAATGACGAGACAATCGATCACAACATGGACGACGACAGCTATTGTTTGGCTTAAGAACAACAAAGCCGCAGGAGCCGATGGATTACCGGCGGAGCTGTTAAGGCTGGCGGCGATGAGCTAATAAGGTGCATGCATCAGGTCATTAGCAAAATTTGGTTATATGAATGCATGCCCGGCGATTGGACTATGGCGCATATTTAAAGAAGGTAACACGAGTCTCTGTGCCAACTACCGTGGAGTAAGCCATATCATATAAGGTCTATCAAGCATAATGTGCGGAAGACTAAAACCAATTATCGCTGACCTGATTGGACCATACCAGTGTGGCTTTAGGCCTGAAAAATCCACATCCGACCAGATTTTCACCCCACCCCCAATCCTGGAGAAGACCCACGAAAAACAAACCGACACCTATCATCTATTTGTCGATTATAAGGCGGCCTTCGATAGCCCGATACGGGGGAGACACTACGAAGCAATGTCTGAGCTTGGTATTCCTGCAAAACTCATACTCCTTTGCAGGATGGCCCTGACGAACACCAAATCCGCAGGGAAAGGATCTTATCGAACCTTTCGAAACTAAACGATGCCTCAGACAAGGTGACACCCTATCGTGCGATCTCTGCGATTATTCTGAGTAAAGCTGCTGTCAACATGAATAAAACCAACAGCAGCAAAAGTCACTTGCTGCTCGGTAATGCTGATGATATAGATATCATTCGCACGCACATTTAAGGAAGTTACTGCGGTGTTTTCGAGAATTGAGAGGGAGTCAAAAAAAGTGGGTCTGTGGTTTCAACGAGCAGGGCATCCAAGCGATTAGACCAAGGCGTGAACGTTGATAACCGTTATAATTTCGAGGTGGTGGACGAATTTATATACATCGGATCTGCCGTAAACAATTACAAAAACTTCAGCCTTGAGATCAAGCGGAGAATTGTTCTTGTGAATAGATGTTATTTTGGGCTTAGCGAGCACTTTAGAGCCCTCTCTCGAGTAACAAAAGTCCAACTACACCAGAATCTCATGTCTTGCTTTATGGCGCAGAATCCTGGGACTTATTGCACGCAGGCGAAATATCTGTAGAAGTTTTCGAGAAAAAAATACTGCGAAAAATGTATGGACCTATAGTGCACAACGGCGAGTATCGGCGACGCATGAACCATGAGCTGTATGAGGTGTATCCCGACATTGACATAGTTAAGCGGATCAAAATAACACGAGTGCGCTGGTTAGGCCATGTCAGTAGAATGGATGAAGACGAACCAGCACGACGGGTTTTCGAAACCGAACTCGAAGGAAGACGAAAAATAGGAAGACCAAGACTCCGCTGGAGGGATCAGGTTCACGAATCGTACACTTGCGTACACTTGGTATTGCCAATTGGAGAGATAAGGCAAAACAGGGAACTGGTTGGCGAAATATGTTATCTGCGTTTTGTAAGGTCCCTGACCCCTCGGGGTTGTTCGAGACCGGATAAGTAAGTAAAAGGTTTTGATATGAAATGTATATATGCGAATTGTATCGTACGAAAATCCCTCAGTACCAACGCAATCTTAAAGTCAATTATTCGGACAACAAGATCACTTTTTTGCATCATGTTCTTATTTTCCTGGTGCATTCTCGCAGAGTTGTAGATGCTTTGAGGTTAGTTGATCTATAATCTCAGTTTTTGTTCATTGGGCTGACTAGATTACTCGAAAATGTTGTCACAAGCCTTATGGACTGCAGTTGTGCAGAAAACGATCAATTAAATTTCTACCACTTTGTGCTGGATGAACCTGAGCTCGTACTCATTACCAGTTCTCGGAAGGTTCCGTAGACTGCGGATTTATCTCATTATTAGATGACTCAGTTTCAAACTTAACGACATGGATAGGATCAGTAAAGCCACAGTTGTGCATAAAGCCCATATGAGATTGCTGGGCCTATCGCCGAAGGTGTGGCTGTAAAAAGGCACTTGCCTAAGTCTGTTAACAAAGGTCCAGAGAATGATAATTGCCTATATAAAAGGTGACCTTTCTACAATACCTACTGTGGGTTTGGAGGTTATCCTGCACTTTTTACAATTAGATGTACTGCGCAAAGAAATGGCGACAACATAGCAATCAGCAAAGGACATTCCTCACTAGCAACCAATAGTCCGTCACAGAACGATTTTAAGGAATCACCGCTAATCCACATTAGAAGTGGATAACATGAGTCCTTTGACGGAAATGATTCGACAGATATCCGGGCAGACAGGACTGGAAGGCATGTATGGAAGGCGCTGCGGCACTGAGGTGTGATTTGGAGTATATTCTAAAGAAGTGGCTATAGATCTTGCGCGTAGACCACCAAGTCATTGTAGTGGGTTTTAGACAGAAGTCATGACAACCGGAAAAATTGCATTCTGGCAGGGGCGTAACATCATCACCGCCCGGGTTCTAATACTCGCTGAAAATCTGCCTTTTGTTATTGTTTGGATGCAAATATATAGTGTGTTTGGAGCTTGTCGCAAATATAATATACTAGTGTCCAAACATATTGTGTTTCCTATTCAATATTACATGTTTAACACATTTCACTTCTTATAAATAATCGTGTTTATCTTCCTGACGATGCTATCCAAGGGTAGCGAAATATCGAAGAAAACAATAAATTGAAAATACGACCAAACACTCGAACAATTTAATATTTAAATATAATACGAAAGGTCGTATAAATCATCACTTATTAATATGCTACAATATATGTGTTTGCGACCCACATATATTTATGTTTGTGATACAAATACAGCTGTGTTTGTTGCACTTTCTATGCTCTCTCGAGAGCAAGAGCATAAAAGAGGGACAACGAGAGAGTATATCTTTATTTTTGCATTACTCTCTCAGTCAGTGAGTCATAAATATTCCTGAATGTGCGTGCAAATTGCAGATGAAGTCAGTGTTTCTTGTGTTGGCTAATGTATTGCGTTTTAGTTTCATGTATTCAGTCGCTAATGCTTCATCGGACAGAGGATATCAAAAGTGAAAAAAGAATAAACGAAGGTTCGGACGCTTAAGTGGTTTGTGATGTTACTTTGGTTTTTGTGTACGTGTTTCGTATATATGTATGTGTGCTTCCAAAGTGAGAAATGATTTTGAGGAATGAAAGTGGAAAGGGCAACAACGTGAAGCCCTTTGTCTACCGAGCCTTTACTAAGAAAATCGGAACGGCGGACCATTTGTGAAATAAAAGCTTGGCTTGCATGAACTAGATTTATATATATATATATATTCTTTGTGTACCAACGCATAGTGATAACCAACGTATAGCCGAAACCATCCGAAAACAAAAACGTGAGAGACAACAAAGAAAGGAGAAGCAAAAACGCAGCAGATTCTCATTTCATGACAAAATCAAATACTACATTCAATGCACCTAACTGTAAAAAGGCGATTTTAAATCTGTTAATTTTTTTGTATTAACATTTTATAAATGTGTATTTATATTGAAAAAATTAATTATAATAAATAATACATAGATATAGTATATTGAAATCACAGAATAATTCGTTTATAAATATTATTATGTTTGGGGGGAAATACACATATGTTTCCACGTAAAAGCATATATGTCTATATATATATACATATAATATTATGCTGTTTACATTTTAGAGTCTTTTGGATCTCACGGAAATGCAGGGAGTTAACCTCTATGACCTTAGATTATACTTATAATTGCGGAGCACAAATTGGTAAGTCTGGGATAATATATAATCGCAATGATAGAAAGGATTGAACGCCCCCTAACCATACCAGGTAAATTTACAGGCTCAACGATAGAGACGGAACATGACGTCCCGTGGTCTCACAACGGTCCTTGTTGGACCAAGTGTATATCTAGTGACAGCCACTTCTTCTCAACCCTACTATTTTCAAACTTATGGGAATCCTAGGTAACAACTTTTTAATTTGGTGTATTACAAAGGTGACCTTAAGTACTACAAATTTGGAGGAAGTAAAACGTGATTTCGTTTCAAGCTTGGTCGTAACGAAAATGGCAATCTTACTATAATTTGGAGCTCTATATAGCCGCATCTTTCTAACGCATGGAATGTGGGCATTATTGTTTATTTTCTGTTTCTTATCTTTTAATTCATAATAACGGTTGAACGATTCGCTGTATTTTTCATACTGGAAACTTTGTGAGTGGTTAAGACAGAATGGTAGAAGGTAATTTAATTTCATTAACCAAAACACGGGTCAACCAAAACACGTCTTTAGTCACATCTGTTTGCAAAATGTTTGCACTTATAACCAAAGAACGAAAACAAATCTATAATTTTGTATTATGACCACCACTTTGGGGAATTAAATGTCATTGGTGTTTCTAAGTTTATTTGACAATGTAATGAACCGTCTTTTGTTTTACAACTTTAAAAGAGATTGTCATATTGTTTTAAAAAAGACAATTGGCAAAAAATTGCAAAGGAATTATCTTTTTAATTGCTGAATGCATTCTAAGGTCAATTGCTACTTTACTTGGCTTTTAGTTTTATTGATGACCTGAAGTAACACAACTTCAGATAATTATATTTATATCCCTTTGTAACTGCTTAACATTTATAAGATAAATATTAAAATTTTTGAATGTTGAAAAAAATATGATAGACCTTTGGATATATATGACGTTTGTTTTTTTTAGTGTATTTAAATAGTGGATATAAATACTGCAAATTTGCAGAAGATTGCATAAGTAACGTGACAGGTGTCACCTTTAAAAGCGGTTTTTACGCAGAATTTTTTCACATTGATTTCTTCACTTTATTTTTTCTAGCGTATACACATTTCGCGGGGAATATTATTCCCGATTGCGGTGAATGTCTCTGATATCTAAACGCAAAAACGCGAGGCTGGCAATCAATATGCCAGTGTTCGAGCACTAATCCGAACAATATTTGTATGTAATCAATGAAATAAGAGAATAGAGGGCGGATCAATAAGTCCGTGACTTTTCGAACTTCCCTCGTGGTTATATGAAATGCAACACTACTCCCATCAGTGACTATTTCATATTTCCAAACCTAAAGAAATGGCTCAGTGAAAAGAGATTTAGCTCCAACGATGAAATTATTGATCAAACAAATGCCTATTTTATGGACCTCGAAAATCCTATTTTTTGCAAGGGATACAGAAATTGGACGTCGGTGGTGCAATGGTTAGTGTGCGCGGCTCTTGTACATGAGATCCTGGGTTCGTACCCGGCTCTGACCACCTTCAAATTTTCTTTCGGCGGCGGTCACCTCGCATAGTGACGGCGACACTATCGAGTATTTAGCCATGAAAAGGCTTCTCAAAATACCGTTCGGAATCGGTGTAAAACTGTAGGTCCCAATCAGTGAGTGAAAACTGGAAAGCGCACAGCTCAGTGATTGTGAGAAGTTCTCCCCTGTCCCTTCATGGGATGTAATGGGAAACCATTTATTTATTTATTTACAGAAATTGGGGAAACGTTGCACTAAGTGTATTGAGCTAGAAGGAGACTATGGTGAAAAATAAATTTTTATTTTGCAAAAAAAACTGTGTTTCATTCAAAAAATCATGGACTTATTGATCCGCTCTCTAGTTATTGCCCAAGAATTTTTTATAGAACCTGTTACCAACCAGGAACTGAGCCTGATTCAGAACAACTTACCTATAGAGTAAAACATAGTAGACAAGTTTATTCTCTCAATAATTCTACATTCATAGGTACGGTTGCATGTTAATGTTGAATTTTGGAAGGCATGGGTTCAATAATACAAGATATCGGTTAATACAAAGCATTCCACAAGAGAACACCAGCAGCATTACGTGTTTGTGTGTGTAAGTATGTTTAGTAACAACCTAAGTGTTGACCAACAACAAACGTCAATACCCTGCAGTTTTAAAAGTAGCTAGTGGCTCTCTGTAGTCAGTTATTTCGTTAGCGAAAAGCCTGACTTACTACTTGAGTGGCTACAGGTAATGCTAGAGTTCGCCTTTTGATTATTATAAGTATGAAAACAAGGGAAAAAAACAATGCACTGCACCGTTATCTGGTTGTGATTTGTTGGTTGCTTGGTTATTTTTTGCTTGTTGCTTTTAAATCTTCGTAGAAGTATCATCGTGACAGCGTACGCGGGTTAGAAGTATAAAAAAAAACCAACCCGTGACTTTAAAATCTTTATATATGACCACGCCCCTTTGTCCAATGCTGCCCATATTTTGATAGTTAATTTTGGTCGTCGCCATTAGTTTGCCTGCGAAGTTTCAGAGTAATTGGATCACGGGAAAAGGGTTACAAATCAATCGAAAGTTTTTTCGGTGCGCAGACAGGTGAAGTTAATATAAAGAATTTAAAAAACCAACCCAGCGATTTGATCACGGGAAAAGGGTTAAAATCAATCCAAAGTTTTTGCGGTATGCTGGCACAGACAGGTGAAGTTAATATAAAGAATTTAAAAAGTGAATTTTAATATTGAGAACGGTAAAACAAATGAAACGCTTAAAAAAGAAAGAAAAGGAGCAAATTGTGCATAAGTTTGAAAATGTAGAAAAAGAATGTGATAAAGACAATGAAAAAGATTTGTTCATAACATTTGGTCCGGCGAATTCATCAAGCGGATTGTACTACTCAAGTAGTTAGTACAATGTTGTTAGATATTTCGTCAATTCCATGTAACAGCGATCCGCATGGTACATGATAGTGCAGAGGGTAGCCACTGATTACCGTCAATGACATCCCCATGTTAAATTCGTCAGTGCAAAGCATTGCTGGTAGTCTGGCGGGTAGTTAATGGTAATTATTGGTAGTTAGGAAAATAACTAAAAATTCGTTAGCGACGTCGACTGCAGGGTATACGTGCAAAATACATTTAAATTTCACAGCTGTATGCCAAAACGACATGAAAACGTTAACTCAAGAGATCTTGTAACTTCAGCTCGTGTAAGTAAATTTTCGTCTAATATCCCTCAATAGTCCAAACCCATGACTAAGAGTGTGAAATGCATCGTCATGTGAGAGACATTTTTTCTTCATTCTAATTCAATACTTATATAAACACCTGCTTAAAATTAATATTACAGAAACTTAAATTATTTCTACTGCATACCTAACACTTAAATGATTAGTATCTTCTTTGTGGTTCATTATTCTATTTATGAATTGTTGTATCCTGAATTATTCCATCGCTAATCTCTTTCTTTCTATGTTCTCACTGTCCAAAATCGTAATCTTGTCAATTTCGGCTGTGTGGGCGGTTTGAATTATATGCCGTACCAATACGGTAGTTCGGTTTCCTTTTTCTATATCATTGTTATGTTCTCCCATTCTCGATTGTAGTGCAATCTTTGTCGTCCCTATATACATTCGATTACAACATTGTTCATCAGTCCCTTCCATCCCGTTACTTGTCCTTCACTCAGGGCTCTAGAGTTTGGCTCAAACTCCAATTCCAGTAATTTGAAAATCCACGTCTCCGCTCCGATTCCATCACTTTGAAAATACAGAATATTAATTACGTGAAATTTCCAAGGAATCGTTTTATTAACAACGACGTAGTTAGAAATGCATGGACTTTAATTTGCCATTGTTGGCAGCACAACACACAAACGTTTTGGTTAGTTTTAGAAGACATATGTTTTAAACTAAAAGTTGATCCCTCATTAAAAATAATATAAAACGTATTCACTTTTAAGAATAAAGTGTCTATGCTCGAATTGAAAAAAAAGAGACTACAGCGTTTTCTGTAGGAAAATTTTAAGTAAGTTTTCCACAAATCGTATTTTGGTGGTATCCTAACCAATGCAAATAACCGGAAGCTGTTTGGGGATTATATGCAGGAGCAGAAATGATTCAAAATATTGCAATACAAAATCATGAAAATTCACATAGCGCAATTTGCAGGCCCAGCGGCGATGTAGTGTCTCAATGAGGTGTTTGGCGTTTTAATTTTTTAATTCTTAAATACACTGATTTTTAGACACGGTAAATTTTGTGTTTTAATCTATATTTAAAGGGACGAAATATTTGTATATATTTGTAAAAAACAGGCTTATTAATATTTATATTAACTTATTGACTAAGTTTACTTAGATAGAAATATTAAACGATTAAAATAGGTTTACATCGCAAAACGCAAAATCTTTTGTGTTTGTCAACTTCACAACAATTTGGACAGCTAATGTTAAAATATCGTTTTCAAACTGGCAGCAGTAATGCCTACAAATTACATATCTCAATCAAAATTTTTCTTAGAAGATTAAATTTCTTATGAGCTAACAGATCAAATATTTCCGTCAATTAGTGAAAAATGCAAACAGTCGCAAGTAGGATTTAAACTCACATTGAAGCCCGCTCGATTCGAAGATTATGGCTGTTCTCAACAGCGGCTCTTAATGTTATAGGTCAGTGAATTTTTGTATTTATCTTATCTTTCGTGTGAATTATTTTACGTTTATTTTTGATCTGAACATTTAATATGTGTCTTTCCATATGTTTGCCCTACATATACCTTTTACCCTTACGCTGTGTATACGCATGACCATAATATTACAAATTTATCTTAAATATTACGTTAAATAATTATATACGAAACGACCTGTTAAGTAGTTTTGGCTATGAGTACAGGTCCCATTCGGAGAAATGCCCCATTCAAGTCTCGTTGCCTGCAATAACATCCATTCACACTCGCATAAATCAAATTACATTAATTTTTAAGAAAAACACCAACACCCCTGACAGACTCTCATTTCATGTTGGCATAGTTTAACTCATTAACAACTCATCTTGTGTGCCTGGAATGATAATTTACCAAACTCCGAGATTGTGTGGGCGGATGAGTTTACGTATCCGTTCAAAGGGTATTTGAAATTCATATTCTCAATTCAATGACCAGTTTAAATATTTTGGTTGTATTTGTGCTGATGTTCAAGGGTGTTTAATTATTTGCAATGATAGTTGTTGGTGGTGGTTCTGATGGTTGGTGGTTAGAGAGGAGTAGTGATGATGTACACTGGAAGATTGCAACAAAGTGTACGCCAACTGCACACAAGTACGAGGAGAGTGTGCACAAATTAGTTTTTGAATGTGGATGTGGAAACTAGTAGTTTTTTGTCTCCAGAGGACGCTTTAACCACGGCATCACTTTAAAAACACGGTAAATCTAAAATGTTTCGGAAAAAACCCCATATGTCTATATCTCGGCAACGGAGCGTACAATCTAAAAAATAACCAAAAAGTGAGTCCAAGCGAAAAAATATCTAGGTTTTAGGGGTGTCTATGGGGTTCTCTTAAAGTGGTCCAATTCCTATGAAAGAATTTTTTAAACAAGTCGCCAAAATATGATAATTGCTAAAATAAAAATGGATATATCTCGGAAATGGTACGTCGAATCCCAAGAATAATCAATTTTTGCCTCCAAAGGGATAAATACGAACTCTGGTTGGAACACTATACAAATCTGGTACCACTATCCAACTGGCAGATGTCTTCGAGAAATATAAAGCTTAAATTACTGAAATCCTGGAGCTGCGATGGACAGGTTATGGCTGCACCAGAAATAACAACTGTGACTTATGCTACACCTGCCATGAGAAAAATCATGAATTTGGATGCGGATTTGCAGTTTGCAAATGACTGCGACATCTGGTCTCAAGCTTCAACCCGTAAACTAACGTATAACCAAAACCTGCATAAAAGTGAAATTCTTTAACAGATCGTCAATTTGTTCACATGCCCCGACAGAGGAAAAGACAATGCCACCAACATACGACCGTCATGACATTAAGATTGTTCTAGGTTATTTAAATGGTAAAGTCGGCAGGGATAATGCCTTTGAATCCAACATCGGTAAACTCAGTCTTCATACCATCACTTTCGATAACGCAATGACACTGTAAGGTTTTGCCGCGGCGAAAACCATGGTTGTCAGTAGGTTACCTGTATATCCCCTGATCAACAGATGAAAACCCATATTGATAATTAAATGAAATTAATGAAAATAATTAAAATGGTGGCAGCAAAGGATCGCACAAGAAAAATCAGAGTGAAAATCGTACAAAACTAGGCATATAGAAAGCTGCACATCAGAAAACTGGAAGTACCACAGATAGCCAGGATAACACGCCCCCTCCTCATGATCCTGAACCTCAGTGGAAATACATTTCTCACTCTATGAAACCTGATGCAGATACCGTACTTGGTTATGAAAGCCCTTGGAAGAGTGTCATATGGCAAGTGACGAAGAGAACGCTGAACGTATGCCAATGCTTCAGTCAGTTTCAATGTATAAGGTAAAGAGGAGAGAGGAATGCAGAGTACTTACAGAGTACAATTCCAAACCAACGGCCATGGATCAGAGCTCGGTTTTGTCTAGAGATGAGAATGGGAATCACGTCGTAGATGTACAGAACATGTTGGGGATATGGAGAGATTACTTCTTTGCTTTACTTATCCCAGGATATTTCAATTCAGATGAGGGCCTCGAACACATACAGGACGATGTCGTCGACTCTCCTAGATAAAGCGAAGCTAGAACTGCAAGTTATCTACTTAAGAACAACAAATCCGCTGGTACTGATGGACTGCCGGCTGAGCTGTTAAGGCTGGCGGTTATGGGTTGGAAAGGTGCACGCATCAGCTCATATACAAACTTTGGCCAGACGAATGCATGGCCTACGATTGGAGCCTAATAATGGAGCCATAATGTGCACTCTTTTCAAATAAGGCGTCCCAAGTATATACACCAACTATCGTGGAATATGCCCATTACACTATGCAACAAAAATAGGGTTTTGCGCTTTGCGGGTGGACGATTCCTGAGCCAAATGATCTCACTACGTAAGAATTTTCTTGTCCGATACTGTCTGAAATAATTTAAAAATCGAGTATAAATATAGAATTGAGCGAATTCTCTAGATAACATGTATAATCTGGCTGCCTTCGACAGCCCTTTGCCGGGAAAACTGTTCCAAGGTATATCGGAGCTTGGTATTCCTTCTAAGCTGAAACGCCTTTGTAGAATGACACTGACCCACACGAAATCTTCAGCGGAGATTGGCAAAGATCTAACCGAACCATTTAGTACAACACGAGGCTTCAGACGACTTCCTACAATGCGATCCCTCCAACATATTTATTGAGATAGCTGCGGTCAATAAAACTACCAGCTGAAAAATGCTGCTGTCGTCCGCTGACGAATTAGGCGTCATTGGGCGAAATCTGCTAGAAACTACTGCAGTACTTTTGAGAATTGAGCAAGAATCAGAATAAGTGGGTTCGCCACTTAACGAGGACAATACAAAATTAATGGTTTGTACACGCAGAGCATCCACCCGGTTAAATAAAAGAGTGAACGTTGATAACTATTATAATTTCGAGTTTGTGGATGAATTCATTTACCTCGGATCTTTCGTAAACAGAAGCAATAACGTCAGCCTAGAAATCAAACGGAGAATTGTGCTTGAAAATTGGACACTTTGCAGATAACACCCTCTTTCGAGGAACAAAGATACGTGTGTATCAGGCTCTCATACAATCTGACTTGATTTATGGCTGGCTAGATTCGAAGGATATTGAAAAATTGGTCGACCAAGACTTCGGTAGAACGGCCAAAACATCCGAAAGCTTTTTCCAGGTGGAAGATTCCCTGCGAGTGCTTGGTGATACCAACTGGAGTAGACAAGCTGAAGATCGAATCAGTTGGAGAAACATGTTATCCTCATTTGGTAAGGCACCTGACCCCTCTGGGTTTTTTGAGGCCACCTAAGTAAGTAGGAAAGTATTTCGACATTCTGCTTTCTACGAGAAATATGTTTCCACTGTTTTCGATCGCGGAATAGCAATTATGCCCATTTTGAGGTTAAAGAAAAAGTTAGTATACAACGTTGTCGAATTTGGGATTAAAGCAACCCGTCAAAGTTCAAGAGCTGCCAATACGTCCAGAAAAATTACGGTTTGGCTGGCGGACTCATCGGCCCATATTTCTTAAAAAACAGCCCGGAAGGAAAGTAAATATGGATAGCGGTAATTATCACGCCATGATAACCAACTGCTTGCTGCTTGACATTGAAGACTTTCATCTCGACCATATTTGTATCTACTATGAAGGCACTTCTTGTCACACATTCTTCGAAAGCATGATAATATTCCGAGGAAACTTTGTTGAAGAGTTTGTTTCACACTTGAGATCTTTGAACTGCCCGCCTAGCTCATGTAATGTCACAGATTTAGGCGTTTTCCTTTGGGCCTACGTAAAGTCCACAGTCTACATGGATATATATTTATTCTATAAATCCTTTATTTATCAAAACAAAACAACAAAAGGCTCCAACGTATGACAGGTCGATATCATGTAGGCGTTCCTACATTTCCCACTGAATACTGTATTGGTTGTTTGCACTACTTCCATTAAGCATAGGAAATAACGCATCATTGCCCTGCGGATGTGCTGAGAGATTGGCCTTCCATTCCATTAGAACGAACGTTATGTATTTCATGCCTGTACAGTTTCTGAATCATGGATACTATCTTGTCAGGCATCCCATTGTTAATCAAGGTGTGTCACATTGAGTTTTGGTATATAAAGTGGGTACAGAGGTGCGTGTAATTTAACTAATTTTTCAATGAATATCCGGATCGTATTTACGTGGTCGTCACATGAACGACTATTCCTTGAGCAAGGTAATATGCCCTCAGTTTTTGTATAGTGTTAGGTCACCCTTTTTCGGAATAGTGATAATCACTCTCTCTCTCCACTCCATAGATGGTTAGTTTATTATTCGTACACTGCTGGTGATTCGCGTAATTATATATGCATCGGATCCTACTTTGGATTGACCCTCCTTGGGAAGAAACGTTGGTATGCCGCCGAAGAGGTACTTCTCATCAATTGGAAGTGCATACTGTGTTGTAATGCATTCACGCTATCTCTCTAGTTGTTAATCTAGTAAATGCAATCTAGTTAAATATTTTACATAGTCTAAGTGATGATTTATCCGACCGAGCGTTTGGTTGTGTTTATTAATTAATCATATTTTTCGATATTTCGCTATCCTTTGGATAGCATCGTCAGGAATATATATTACTAATAATATAATGGGAAAATTTAATTTTTGAATATTTTACATAGTTTCTGCTCTCTGCCAAATTAAATCGTAGAGTTTGCTCCTACATCATAGCATATATGCTAAATAAATCTATCAAAAAAAAAAAGATATGGTGAGTCCTGCTGACGGGTTGTATCAGTATCAATATCAGCATCACGCCTAAATTTTGCATTCAGCAGGGAACCCCAAAACACTCTTTCTGACGGTGGATTCCATGTATACCTAAGCGTATTTTTATGCGGGAGTTCCGTTATTTCGATAAACACGCCAAGTCGAGTACAGAAATCTGTAAGCCATTGTTATTCTTCAGAGTTCCAATCCCAAAAATATTTGTATGTTACCAATTGATTGGGAACTTATCTCAAAAGCAAGATTATTTTAGAAGTCGTCATTAGCATTATCCTCCTCAGACTGAGCACCAAACAAATCCTGAGGAATTTCGAATTGAACCACGTCGAAGATGACGTGCGAACAAACTCTGGTTCCAGGTTGCTCAACCAATTACATTGTCACTTTAGGTATTGTCACTTGTCACTTCTAAAGGTATTTCCAGGAAATACTTAGCCTGAGCTACTTGAAAATTCAAATCAAATCTGTAGTTAACATGGTCGTGCACCATCGCACAGTGGGCCGATTGCAAACAAAATGGTTATAAAATCAGAAGTTCTAAACTGTTTGTCGCCTCGAATATGAATGTACTAGAGATTTGTAGTATTCCGTTCCAAATTTTGTGTAACAATATGGTGTCTTCAAATGCTATATTCTAAATGCCTGACTCCTCTTATAGAAATCACAAAAAAAAATGGTTTCCCATTACATCCCATGAAAGAATTGGGGAGAACTTCTCACAACCACTTAGCTATGCGGTTTCTAGTTTTATACTCACCGATTGGGACCTACAGTTTTACACCGGTTCCGAACGGTAGTTTGAGAAGGTTTTTCATGGCTAAATACTCTATAGTGTCGCCGTCACTAGGTGAGGTGGCCGTCGCCGAAAGAAATTTAAGCTGGTCAGAGCAGGGATCGAACCCCGGATCTCATGTACAAAAAAGTTAGGGCTTACTAAATAACTCAAGATAATGGTGGTTTTTGATTTCATTAAGACTAAAAAATGCCAGAACCTTCAGAAATCTGATAATAGTTAGTTTTAATACTTTAGACAACAAGTCTAAGAAAATGGGTGCTGAAGAGCTGATTGTGGGAATGTCAAACTTGTTTTACACGATGTTACTGCCTAATATGGGACTCAAACGACGTTACCTGACAACTAGTAAAAGGTGTCTCAGTAAGATTGCAGTTTTTAAATTTAGTGTATTTTTTGTGCAGGTGGCTACTCTGAAATTTGGCGGCTGTTATAAATATAAAAGAATAACGCGTTATAATTGTGAAAACTTATTACTAAAATTTGGAAAGTTATGCAGAGACCGCTCGCAAACTTCGACGAATTTTCAGTCGAGAAAGCCCACCTAATGTGTTAACCATTTGTACAGTTTGTCAAACAAATTTGAACTGTGTCGGTTATGGAGAGTAAGACTGCTGTGCGCCAACGTATCGATCAGTCCCTTGGAAAAATTTCTGCGATAAACGAGAGTGTCGCTGAAAACCCGAAAACATCAATTCGGTATAGTTCTCAACAACTTCCACATTCATGTGTACAAAATTCAGATTACTAAGGAGGTCAAACCATGGAAAGCGCAGGGAATTCGGTTAAATATAATGGAGCAATGGGAACTTCATCTTCTCCGGTGAAGCGCATTTCAATCTGAATGGCTTCGTGATTACACAAAATTGTCGAATTGGAGGCCAAGAAAATCCTCATGCAATCCACGAGAACCAAATGCACCCACAACGAGCAACAGTCTGGTGCGGATTTTGGTCATTATTGGGCCTCAGATTTTTGAATATGAGGCCTAATTTGCAGTAACTGTGAACGGCATTCGTTACAGGAACATGATAACGGAGTTTTTGTGGCTTTAACTGGACGACATGGATTTAGAAGACATGTGGTTTCAGGAAGAATGCGCCACCTGCGACACCGCGCATAAAAAAATTTGATTTATTGCAGCAACGAAATTGTCTCTAGAAATTCTGGTGTCAACTGGTCTGAGCTCAAATTCAATTTCCACATCTCTGTGAAAAGTTCATGGAAATTTCATGAAAAGAGTAATGGCATGTCATTAGAGACGTGGGGTCTTCCTTACAATCCAATATCCTTAAAATTTCTATCTACGGCGGTCACCTCGCGTAGTGACGGGAACATTATCGAGTATTTAACCTTGAAAAACCTTCTCAAAATACCGTTCGGACCCAGTGTAAAATTGTGGGTCCCAATAAGTGAGTGTAAAACTAGAAACCACACACGTCACTGGTTGTGAGAATCTCTCCCTAATTCCTTTATGGCATTTAATGGGAAACCGTGCACTCTATCATTTCACGACACAAACTTTAGATATTTTCCTCTACAATTATTTTCAGGATTTTGTGAACTAAATTTAAATACGTTTTTGCTGGAATTAAGTACAATTTTCCTCTAATTTAGTAAAATTGTTCTCATTTTGAGGGTGATTGTGCCAGTAAAATTAAGAAGAGTTGAGAGTATTATTTTGATTCCGTACTATTTTTACGAGTATTCCGATTAAGTAAAATTCCCCAAATGTAGTAAGATTTCAGAATTTTGAGCGCAAATGGAAACCAACTGAGTAAATAGTTTACAAAATTTAAGAAAGTTTTCTACTCAAAATTAGTAAATCTTTTTACTGAGCTCAGTATAGAAATTCTATTTTATCGACAATTACCTCTTCTATAAAACTCATTTATTCTAAATTCTCGAAATTATGTTGCTGAAATTTTAAAGAGCAGAAACAGCAAAAAAAAGTACGTTTTCGAGTTTCAACTTTAAAGTAAATTGCATTTATTGCCTATTTATATTTTTTTCTACTAGACTTCTGATGCATATAGTACATACCCACATGACACATGCTACATTTCACCATCCTTGTAATTTTGAAAATGTATCGCATTTATATTAAAATTTTCCAAAATGTGAAAATGTATCTGTTTTCTGCTTCAAGTGCATTGCGGAACATGGAGGGCTTAATTGTTTTTTCTGAAAATTTATGTGTGTATTCTACTTGACCAATAGAACGATTTTTTGCTAACCAAATCCTGTAAACTGAACTTTTTTTTGGCCCGGTCTGCTATACATGTTTTTGTTAGTATTGTACGTTTTTTAGTTGGGCTCTAAAACAAGATTTTTAGCTGAAATTTGTTGATATTTAGGTTTCGTAGGAGGTGGATATACCGAACGTTTGTTCACAAATGCAATTTAGAATGCTTGCTCACTGGTGAAGAAAAAATGTTTAAGTATTTCTAATAAATTGCATAAAAATTTAACTATGAAAATCGAAACATATTATTCTAAAATTTCAACATATGACATAACATATGACTTGATAGCTTCGTCAACCTCCGGAATGGTTTTTAATTGTCTTTAAATGTGCATGTTTTCAAAACATCCAAGGTGCTACTGTATAAACGCTTTTGGTAGCCCTTAACTAGTGCTGCCAAGTGGGACATACCTCAACTCGCCAAGTCGGACATACCTCAACAAGACCTATTTTTTGAGAAGGTATATTAACACTACCCATTTTGAGAAAATGTTAATGGTCTGAAGCAAATTTGAGTGTGAATATCTTTCATGGTCTAATTGGTACCTACAACTGTTTCTTCTTTTTCCGCTTAAAATTCCACAATTGTAATACAACCCCTCGTCATCACCGAAATTACCGGTGGCATCGAAACTATCACTACGCAACACTTGCTCTCATATAGCCTTTGAATGTTCCGGATGTTTACGTTATTTCGCCTTCGAACATAATGCAAATGTTGCCTGACATAAATCTGCGAACGATTTGATAGTCCGAATTAAGCATTATTTGTTGTTTACATTGAAACCACTTGGCTCTTTGAGCCCAAAACATATTTCGACCCATTATTTATTTGTGTATTCATGTGTGTCTGTATATGTACATGCATGTGTATATGCATATATATGTATGTATGTATATGCAAATGTGTACCTGAGTGTCTTTACTATTCCGAGCGTGTTCGGGGGCGTTTATGTTGTTGCTTTAATGTGTTAAGTGTTGTTGTTATGTATGGAACTCATGTTCCTTGGAGTCTGATGTTAACCTTCTGTTACAGCTGGTTTATTAACGGCTTATCATCGCATTTCTCTAACTACTAACACATTCTAAAACACACATACAAGCAGGATTAACGCTGTATCGTATTTGCTTAGAATACGCAGCAATTATTTAAGGGGTATAAAATCCACACGAATTGTGCAAACATTAGAGAGGGATTTTAAATTTAATTTGCAAATTCGAATTTTGCATCTGGTGGATTATCATATTTTAGAAGAGGATCTTGTTTAGCAAGCATCTGTGGTAAACATATACTGAAGTTGTGGTATCGTTTATTGGATTATAGGTGAAAGCTTAAAATCAGAGATTCCGTAATACCACCAAGTTTCTGTAGCGAACCGAAGATGCTCAAACGAAGAAATTGCCACTTAAAAAATTTCTCTGTTTTGTGCATTTGACTCACAATCTCAGTTAATGAGTCTGCTTGTATCTATGCACTGAATTTCTTATCCTTACTCTGTGAATATCTCAGTGCTTGAACCATAATTTGGACTATTTCAGCTTTAGCGACTCAAACAAAATTAAAAGTTTATTACATGTCAACAGTTCTACATGGTCACCTGCTTTATTTGCTTTGAGTATGACAAACTAAATTGTATCAAAGCATCGGAACTTTGTAACTGCATTCAATTATATCAAAAGCATACGGTTTTCATAAGATTTGCTATAAATACGATCAAGTCATGCATGAATATTAAAAAGAAGCTTAAACAAATTGCTGCAAACTCATGTGTTCAAAACAAAGTTTGATTTAAATGGAATTGCAACTTTGAAACTCAAGGAAGAAGATGACATACCCGTTCACATTGAGTCATTCATTTCCTAAGCCAATTAAATACAGAAATTTCGGAATGCATGACAGACGTTTTTAGTAGTTTTTTTGAGGGACCAAAACAAATACAGAATTGGAACCAACTACTTACTACCACTAGTTCCCAGAAAGTAATTGCTTGGAAGTGCTAAAATAAATAAGAGTAAAATATAAAGTTGCATTGGATACACTGAGAAAATACTAAGGAAGAGTTTCACACTCGTCTATTAAAAGCTCAATTTAAAAGCTCACAGACATTTTTCATATTAAATGACAAGCATCGGGCATTTAAACTACATCTAAATGGAGAATTTACAACTGTGAATCTGGTCATTGAACTTTAATGGCAATTATTGTAACATAATCTAAATCTAAGTGAAGTGGGTGAAGATAGATTCCGAATATAACTGCCAGAGATACAAACCACTTCAGTTAGCATAGGTCTATTATGGGGTAAACATAACTCTGTTAACATATTGAAAATGGTGTTCCGGACTAATATATACAAACAAAAACTCTAACTTACAAAGGACATTCTTCGCACCATTGAATGAAATTGTCCTTACTGGCGTAAGTTTTACCATTTGTTATGTTAATACCATAAGATATCTATGTCAAAAGCATTGGATTTTGTCTTTCCTAGTTAGATTTGGAATCTAGCTTCGAACCACTTAAGTAAGAAATTATATTTTTCTAAATTTGAACATAAATATCATTTAAACTGGATATTAAGGTGGACCTTGAAATGACATTTTTGCGATATTTTGGTAGATGAGGGCTCTATTCCGTGCCTTTTTGAAAAAAAATGACAATGCCGAAAAAAAAAATAAAAAAAAAATACATTAGGGGTTGCGCACGAGCCGAGAAAAAGGTCCACTTTGCCAAAATTAGGGGGGAAATTGCCATAGGTCATCAGGGGTCACCCGTAGGGGGGAAGAATGTATGGCCGACCCCCATTAACTTTTTACCGCCAACATTTTCCCCCAAGACACCCACCCCCTATCTCCTCCCCTTAGGGGGGTCACCATACAAAAATGGAGGTTGCTCAGTATTTTCGAAAAACACCATAGGTCATCAGGGGTCACCCCTGGGGGGCAAAATATATGACCGACCCCCATTAACTTTTCATCCCCAACATCTTTTCCGAACAAACTTACCCTCTATCTCAACTCCTTGAGGGACTCCCCATACAAAAATACTGAAAATCTATGTATTTACAGTTGCACAATATCGAGATTTTTTTGATTTTTTTTTGATTTTTTTACAGAAATTCCACCAATATTCAAGAGTGGTCATTGTTTGGAAAGTCTTGAAAAATTTGAAACGCACACGTGCTGAATCAGGTACATAGGCACCCTTAGCAGATGCCCCCATTCATCAGTACCTGGCAGTAAAATATTGCAAAATACGTAGTAGTTATAAATAGCAGTTCATTCATCGATTGTTGTCATTCAACAAGTGCCGACGACCGCGAAAAGTAAATTGATTTTTCTCCCGTTTTTTAAAAGTTAAGATGACAACACGACTTAGATCGCGCGACGATATTTTTTTGATTGGTTATCCAAGCAAGAATATTACGGGGAACAAATTACCGTCGAAGAAGCAAGTGCTAAGAATGCATTTCTTCAACATTCGCATTTCTTCAACATAGTGCGGTTATAGTCGCGGACGCAGTGATGATTTTTTGGCGCCAAGCAGCTATTCCGACGAAAGCCAGAGGAGATGTTACAAGAAAAATAGCTGCGCTGCACGATGAGTGGGATGCTTTAAGAAAGTCATCTCACAGAAAGACTGAGTCCACTAGAGAAAAAGAGAATACGTTTTCTGATAGCTTGGATAATCTTTTCGACATCGCACACGCCAACGCCCTTGAGAAAATGACATATACCGAAGACATTGAGTTTCTGCTAAAGCAAAGAGAAGATGGCCGGCCAGGAACTATGGGAGGTGTGGACGCTACTGATACTCGAACGAGGAAAAGAAAAGCTGAGCGCGAAGAACAAGAAGAGTTGCGACGCAAACGTGCAACGGAATCTAGTAGAGATCGGTTCGCTAAAGGCGGTAAGCTATTTCGCGCTTTGTGTGTTCATCCAATGTTTATATTCAAATGAAATTCGTTCAATTGCAGTGGTTAAATTTTCAAGCAGTGATTCAAGCGATGATAATGGGAGACAGGACGAAAACTTCCCGGCAGAAGCTGGCCCGTCAAATGTTGGTGACAGAAGAGGTTACAAACAATGTTTTACTGAACGAGTCCTATCAGCTTTGGACAAGTGCAAAGTGACTGACCGAGACGCGGTCGGCATTATGATAGCGGCGGCAGAAGCATTTGGACGCGATCCTCAACAATACACAATAAACCGTACGTCGCTTCTGAGATGTCGGCGTTCAAATCGAGAGAACATGCTGAGTTATGTGAAAGACAATCCAGAAGTAAGATCGCATAGATTTATTTGCTCTCATTCAGAATTCTTATTCTTCAACGCGTTTCATTCATCTCCAGCTTGTCTCAGCTAAATCCTTCGTAGTCCATTGGGATGGCAAAATGCTTTTGGATTTTGTGGGTACAAAGAAGGTGGACCGTCTACCGGTAATTGTCTCGTACGGAGAAAAAGAACAACTTCTTGGAGTTCCCAAAGTAGAAGATGGGAAAGGAAAAGGCCGGAGAATAGCACATGCCGTTTATCAACTGTTGGCATCTTGGCATATGACACATCGAATACAAGGACTTTCTTTCGACACGACATCAACGAACAGTGGCCCATTCTCCGGAGCCGCAGTTGCTCTTGAGCGGCTGTTGGAGAGAGAAATCTTATATTTACCTTGCAGACACCACGTATACGAACTGGTGCTAAGGGAAGTTTTTGAGACAAAAATGGGAAAGACCAGTGCACCAGGCGTTCCTTGCTTTGACCGTTTCAAACAGGAATGGGACGCTGTAAAGGTTAAACGATTCCATTCTGGCTTGATAGACGATCAAGTCGTCAGAAAAATTCCTGTGGCAATGCAAGTCGGCATAAAGAAGTTTTGCTTAGATCAGTTGAAGGAGAAACACCCTCGCGATGACTACAAAGAAATGCTACAATTAATTCTTTTGTTTCTGGGTGAAAAACTTGAGAATTACCATTTCCGACCTCCAGGACCCGTTTCCCATGCTCGATGGATGGCAAAAGCCATTTACAGCCTCAAGATGTTTTTGTTTCGGAGAACTTTTCACTTATCTGTATGTGAATTGAATGGTATTCGACACGTTTGTATTTTTGTGGTGCGACTTTACGTCAAGGCATGGTTTGGTTCTTCTCGAGCAGCTGAGGCGCCGAATTAAGATTGGAAGTTTTTGAAGGACATCGTCGAGTACAAGTCCGTTGACCAGGATTTATCTCGGGTAATGATAAGGAAATTTATCGGTCACCTATGGTATCTCGCCGATGAGCACATAGCCCTTGCCTTTTCGATGACAAGGTTTCAAATGAGTTGAAGGCCAAAATGGCCCAAGCATTGCTAGAAAATGAGAATGACGAAGGTGAAGAAGATGAAGAAGACGAAAAAGGTGAAGAAGATGAAGAAGACGAAGAAGGTGAAGAAGATGAAGAAGACGAAGAAGGTGAAGAAGATGAAGAAGACGACCCGGTTCCCCCAGCTCCTCGCGTCGTAATCAAAAGCACCAGCGTTAAAAAAATCGAGGTGAAATTCAAAGATGTGAATGAGGAATTCTTGGCTAAAGACTTGAGCAACTTCGTCTCTCATAATACCAAAAATTTATTTGTACGATTTGGAATATCGCAAGATTTCATTCTTGCAAATCCAGCAACCTGGAAATCTCGCGCAGACTATCAAGAAGGTCGTAGAATTGTAAATAACTTGCGCGTTGTGAACGACACTGCCGAAAGAGGAGTAAAAATTATACAAGATTATAATAGAATACTGTGTCAAGGCGAAGAAGAGAAACAGTATTTACTACATGTTATCGATTCTTACCGCAAGAAATACCCATCAGCGAACAAAAATATGTTAATTTGACTATATTATATTAAGAGTGCTTAGTAGTACTACTCAATTACAGCTTCTTTTATTTTTGTATGGGGAGTCCCTCAAGGAGTGGAGATAGAGGGTAAGTTTGTTCTGAAAAGATGTTGGGGATGAAAAGTTAATGGGGGTCGGTCATATATTTTGCCCCCCTAGGGGTGACCCCTGATGACCTATGGTGTTTTTCGAAAATACTGAGCAACCTCCATTTTTGTATGGTGACCCCCCTAAGGGGAGGAGATAGGGGGTGGGTGTCTTGGGGGAAAATGTTGGCGGTAAAAAGTTAATGGGGGTCGGCCATACATTCTTCCCCCCTACGGGTGACCCCTGATGACCTATGGCAATTTCCCCCCTAATTTTGGCAAAGTGGACCTTTTTCTCGGCTCGTGCGCAACCCCTAATGTTTTTTTTTTTTAATTTTTTTTTTCGGCATTGTCATTTTTTTTCAAAAAGGCACGGAATAGAGCCCTCATCTACCAAAATATCGACACAAGGTCCACCCTACTGGATATGGGAGAATTACGAAAAAAGTCTATAATCTTACTATTAATGTATGTAGCAAAATAAAAAACTCATTTGTAGCAAAATAAAAAAATCATTCGACTAATAAAAATAAATCAAATAGATTTAGTAATCGGTGCTACCACCCTTTTCGGAAATAACTCCAAAAATACGGCCAGGCTAGATTGACTAAGAGATCCATTTCACTTAAAGAAATTGAGTCCAATGCATTTGCTGTCGCGCCTTTTAATGACTCCTTTGTTTCATATTGCTTTCCCTCTTCGTATACTTTTCATAGAAGCCACCCCCAGACATTTTCCATTATATTTAGATCGCGTGAATATAAATAACGCTGCAAGTTTAGCAACGTTTCAGTCAGTTGCAACGCTAGTCGCGACAGACAGTTATAAGGAGAGGAGAATAGAGGAAACCCGATTATTGAGGAAGAAAAACCGGTTGAGGAGTGAGAAAATGTAATCTTTAAGTTGAACGGAGATTCATGTCTTGTCGGAATCTTTGCTTTACTTGTAACAGGAGACTTCGATATTGATGAGGGTGTGGATCACATACAGGACGTCGGGGCAAAGCGAAGTTAGAACTGCAATTTCCCGGCTTATGAAAAACAAAGCCGGTGGAGGAGCTGATAAAAGGCTTGCGGCTATGGATTGGAATGGTACATGGATCAGCACATGTGCATAATATGGCTAGTAGAATGCATGCCTGACGATTGGAGTCTTAGCATACTGTGTCCTGTTTTAAAAAAAGGCGACCCGTGTATACGAAAAAATATGGCGGGCTGAGGCTTTTTTCCATCGCATACAATGTCCTCTCGAGCGAAATGTGTTAAAGACTCAAGCCATTGATTACACTATGCAATATGACTTTTCAACCAGAAATTCCAACCCAATTTTTTGACGTAGTTTAGTAGCCTTATTAAGAAAAACAACAACAAAAATTTTTGAATGATAAAGTTTTTTTAAAAAAATTTTTTTAAAAATTTCTTGTTTTTCAAAATTTTACGTTCATTTTAATTGAATTTTCTAAGTAAAGTAGCGTTCACAATGGCAGCAACGAATTTGTAATTCAAGCCTTCTCGTTCCCACTCACAGTATTGCATATAATGCCCTCTCATGTTTTTCGTGAAATTGGAATTCAAATTTGTCATAGAAGTAGGTTCTACTTCTACTTGAAATTGGAATTTGTTCGAATCAGTTTATTCTACTGACCGCTAGGGGCGCTCTACTTCGAATTTTGTTTTAAAACTTGAAAGTATGAATGAAAATGTAAACATTTTGTATCAAAACAAACATTTTAATAAATAATATTATCTGTAGAATCTGCCAATAACAATAATTTCACATATAATTATAATTTTTTATTACCAAGAATACAACACTGTCGCTGGCTTTAGAACAAATCAGCTGATTCAAATGTGAAATGTGTAGTTGTTTGTAGTAAGTGTAGTTCGCGCCAATTTTATTAATAAACAAAAGAAAAAAGTTTAAAAAAGCTGACATTTTCAGGTTTATCGAAACCGTCCAAGGCCATGACATATTATGGAACATAAATTTCTAAACATTTCTATAGAAAAATTTTAAAACATTTCTATAGAGAAATTTTAAAACTTTTCTATAGAAAAATTTTAAAACTTTTCTATAGAAAAATTTGAGAATATTTCTATAGAAAAATTTGAGAAGATTTCTGTAGAAAAATTTGAAAACATTTCTACAGAACAATTTTAAAACTTTTCTAAAGAAAAATTTTAGTACATTTCTATAGAAAAATTTTAAAACTTTTCTATAGAAAAATTTGAGAACATTTCTATAGAAAAATTTCAAAAAATTTCTATAGAATAATTTTAAAACAATTCTATAGAAAAATTTTAAAAGATTTCTATAAAATTTTACAATTTTTCTATAGAAAAATTTTAAAACATTTCTATAGAAAAATTTTAAAACATTTCTATAGAAATATTTTAAAACATTTCTACTGGCAACATTGTTTACATTATGCAGCAGTATAGCTACATATTTGGGGATTGAAAACCATTGTATTGCAATTCTCCATGGTTTTCAATCCCCAAATATGTAGCTATACTGCTGCATAATGTAAACAATGTTGCCAGTCAGCTGTTTTTTTGAACTTATTCGAACAAATTTGTTGCTTGCATTGTGAACGCCTGTTGAATTTGTTGCTATCATTGTGAACGAGCCTTAATCCCTTCATCGATTTTCCGGAAATTTATCTTAAAAAAATGTCCATAAAAATACCATTGAAATGTGTGCAAATATTTCAAATCAGAGTGCTTGGTTGGGAACTAATTGAATTTAACATTTCAAATTTTGCATTTTTTTTTGCAAAAAATCAAATATTATTCATTTTTGTTTTATCATAAAAAATAAAAAAAAATAGATATACATTTTTTTTATTTGCCTATATAATAAACTGGACTATTCTTCAAAAATTAAGATGCATGTCAAAGAAATCCATACAGAAATACAAGAGTTATAGCGATTTTAGTAGATTAACCCTAAATCATTTTTTTAGTTCTTCCATACAGTATCAAGAAGTTGTCCAATGTAAGCATTTCAATGTTTAAAGAAGAATTAAAAAAAAACATTTAGGGTTAATCTACAAAAATGGTTATAACTCTTGTATTTCTGTATGGATTTTTTCGATATGTATCTTAATTTTTGAATTACAGTCCAGTATATTATACAGAAAAATAAAAAAAACATATATATTTTGTTTTAATTTTTATGATAAAATAAAAATTAAAAATATTTGATTTTTTGCAAAAAAAAAAATGCAAAATTTGAAATGATAAATTCGATAAGTTCTCAACCAAGCATTCTGATTTGAAATATTTTCACTCATTTCAAAGGTATTTTTATGGACATTTTTTTAAGATAAATTTCCAGAAAATCGATTAAGGTAATCCTTAGGAAATTCAAATAAAATGATCGTACCATTTTGAAAAACAAGAAATTTTTAAAAAAAAATTTAAAAAAAAAACTGTACCATTCCAAAATTTTTGTTGTTGTTTTTCTTAATAAGCAGCCTTATTAAGAAACTACGTCAAAAAATTGGGTTGGCATTTATGGTTGATCAACTTTTTTTTCATTTTGTTGCATAGTGTTATCATTGTGGCTGTAGGCCTGGCTCAGGAATATCAAATAGCGACCAGATATTCACATTACGACAGATCCTCCTGAAAACAAATCGGCACCTTCTTACTGCCTTCGGTAGTCCGATACGGGGAAAACCGTACCAATCTATGTCGGGGGGTTAGTATTCCTGCTAAGCTGCCCCGCCTTTGTAGAATTAGACTGACCGACACGATATCCTCAATAAAGATTGGTAAAGATTCTCAAAGAATTATGTGAAAAATACCCCAACTTTCACACCAATTATCTGAAAAATTGCAAGAGATATAGCAAATGACAATATATCAATGTTTAGTTTATTACTCAGACTCCATCTTACTATCTAGCATCTAAATTATTTTCTGCATCTAACCTATAAATATCTACCGGTGATAAGCTCATTTTAAGGACAAGTGTGAACTTGGACAGCTTTGAGGCAGACTCAAACGCTAAAATATCAATGCTAAATTTCCACACACACATTGGCGATAAAGTCAGAAATGAATGCAACTGTGCCCCATAGATCGCACAACTCACCTAACATTACTTTTTACCGAAATATCACAAATAAAACCTTATAAGAAGCAACCTACTGTATAGTAATATAAATCCACTGCGAGGCCACAAATTACTTAATGGAGTTATGCGACTCTATACGATTTGAAAATCTACAAATTATTTATTTTTAATTATTTCTCTTCAAAAATCCATAACTTAATTGTTTATTTTTAAAATCATTAAAATCACTAATTTGTTAAAATGTGGAGTTAGATTAATTTACAGCTGACTGGCTCAAATACGAATGAATCATGATTATGATCATAAGCTAAAGTTTGATATTAACATCAGTTAATACTTGGGGCTGTCCACGTTTGTATTAAATTTCATTGACAGAACAAAAATTTTCTAAAAGTACTTTTTCGTATGTTATTTTTCTTTGTGTAATATATCTCGAAATTTTTGAAGGAAAAGTTTTACACTAAATTTAATAATGATGATAAAATTGCATTCAAATAACTTTATGTGAAAGACAGACATAACTTACAAAATGCAAAAGGAAAATCACTCAAAGTAGTTATGCATGCAAGAAAAACTTTGAACTACTGCTGCATTTCCAGCAAAGACATAAAATGAAGAATAGCATGTTCTTGTTGTTCTTCATCCGCATGAGGATATATCGGTACCAGTGCGGAACATATGGAAGATAACAAAGTAAATGTACAAGAGGAAAAAAACGTATGTAGGCATGAGCTACAATGTTCCCTTAGAGTAGATCAAATCTAGAGACATTGTAGATTCAAGGTTAAAATAAGCTTTTTATACTATAAGTACGAAGAAAAACCATTTTCGAAATTATTTTAAAGAATAAAATTCGTATGAATATTGTTTTGGAAGTGTTAAATTTGTTTATTTTTGTAAATACCTATAGTCTTCGACAGTCCATTGAGCAAGTGCGCTGTATAGCTTAAATTAAATTTAAATTTATTTTCCAACTACCATTAACATTTAACAAAGTGCTAACTAAGAACACTTTACACCAGCTTATATCCACAAATTTGCTTATCTCCCAAATCTTTAGCAAATTAATCAATTACTAATCCTCTTTGCAATATTTATTATTACACACATCCGCAAAAAGATGCATTGTCTGACCGATTCGGGCTTTGATTTCCCTTCAATAGAACACAAATATAACAAAATCCAAGCGGTAAAAAAATTCACATTTTCTTCTTCTTTCTGATGCACAAGTAAACGTTTTCATAGTCAATCGATTAAAAAACACGTGAGTGAATAACTACAACGAAAGAATGTGGTAGAGTAAACCTACTATCCAGCAAAGATGGTTGAAGTAATAAACGAAACCAAACAAAACAGAGAGTAGAGCTGAGAATAACATAGAATAAAAATGAACTTTGCGCTATTATCAAATATTCTATTTGGTGGTAGAGTAAAAAATTCACTGGCAAATACAGTGGTTCCCAACAAGATGGGCTTAAATATGCTGTGGCAATAATTGATTTTCCAGGGCTTCCATTTATATTTCTGGCCTAGGTAATTTTTATCATTGCACTTGGTAACACCATTGGAAAGTGCGAGCATTAATTTTGCGGTTTTTCACGATTCGACAAGTTTGTCTAACTCAAGAAATGGGATTAACTCGTACACATTTTTGTGCGATTATTTTTCACAACTATTGAAGTCGATTGTCAAGAAAATAGTGCTGAACTAAAATTTTCAACTGGCGATTGATGTGCCATCCTACACTGTGAGAAATTAGTATAATTTAAATGACGCCGATGTTGAGTTCAGGAAGCATTTGGTGCAGGCCTGGTATTGCAAGATCGTCATGTGACCTACCATGAGATAGAGGCAAGTATTCCGCATAATACCGCATAATTTGCTAATTGCTCAAAAACGGGCTCGTGTAGATTGGTGCATGGCAATTGTGAACAAATTGAATGGCGGTGCGTCGAAAGACGTCTATAAGCTCACGACTAGCGACGAATCGTGGATCAATGCATATGAACCTGAGACTACATAGCAATCGACTGTATGGTTCTTCCACTTCAAAGCAAATGGTGGCATACTTCTTCGGCTGAAATGATGAGATCAGACGGTCAATTCTGAATGGTTCTGAACCATTTCTTTGTCAGAAGTGTGTGGTGAACTGGGATAAACGAACCCCCAAAGAAGAAGCATTATCCATCACGACAACACATCGGTTCACTACAATGCGTATTTGACCACCACAAACATTGATTTGATGGGTTATACGCCATTCAGCCCCGATTTGGCACTTAACGATTTATTTTTATTCCCGGAGATTACCAATAAAGTGTGTGGTCAAAGTTTTTGACACCTGAAGAAGCGTTTAATGCGTTCAAATCGCATGTTTTCGAGCTGCCTCAATGGAAATGGCACAGGTTCTTCGAAAATTGGTTAAAACTTTCAACGAGCCCCGCCGACTCATCAGACTTAGATGTCAATCTAATTGTTTTTTTTTTTTTTAAACCAATCTTCACCGTAGCTGATCAATTTGCTAATTCATCCACCACCTCACTTTCACCAGTATTTCGGAAATCAACCATTTCTGTCCAGATTAGGGAAAATTGTATTTCGGACATTACAAAAAAATTACATGCAAATTCCAATGATTTTCTTGGAGAATGTTTCGAAAAACAATGAAACCAATTTCGATTATCAATATTTATTTTCATTATTAGGCCAAAAATATATATAGAAACGCTGTATTTTGCCTACCCTTTTAGCGTTATTTAGCGTTAGCAATCGGTTGTGTGTTCGACTGTTGTATATAAAAACTTGAATTTGATCCCTACTCGTTAAGTGTCTGTGAATCTATCGAAGCAGTAGCCATGAAAACCCGGTTTCTAAAACCGTTGTTTATCCGTTCAGTGCTCCCCATTTTCTATTATACGGATTCAAAACCTATTACTCTCTTTTTCTCATAACTTGGTCTATTCATAATTTTGAGGTCAAACAATAACGCTCTTTGAATTGTTTTATGTAATAACGTTGTCGAAATGGTGCATTTATATTGAAATATTCTTTAAAGAGAATAAGACTCGTTTATGCTCTTTTACTCTCTACATGAGAGCGGGAAAAGAGTGCAATAAGTTTTCTATACTATATTCAATACTTTTTGTCGTCGCTCTGTTTATGGCAAAACAAAAACAATTGTTTCAATGAGCTAAATATTACTTTATACATTTTAACAATAGGCGTGTTTTCGTTACAAGCTAGCGATTATCGCTTTCTTGTTAGTAACTAAAACGCTAAACTAGCGATTATTTATATAATCGTCTTGCTCTAATGCATTGTTGGTAGTTATTCTTGAATATGTGTATATTCTTCTCCATGTCTTTCGCTCACAATGACGATATCCAACACTATTTTTCTGATTTTTTTATACTGGCAACTTTCTGCCTTTTTCAACCGGAAATACATATAATCGTCTTGCTCTAATGCATTGTTTGTAGTTATTCTTGAATATGTTAATCTCGGATTTGACTTCTTTTAAATCCTGGCAAGACTAAAATGTTTCGATTTCGCCCGCATGCTTCTGGGGATACTGGTCTTTGAATTAGAGTTGGAGGTAAAGATGTTTACGATGTACGTCTATAAAATATTTGGCAGCGCACTTGCAAAGTAACCTGTCATCGAATATGCACCTTCAATATGTAAAAAGCAAAAAGGCAACGGGCCTCGGTTTGATTTTTAACTTTAAAATCAAATTTGATTCGGAGACAAAATTACTGATTTGTGATGCGTATATATACAGTCACATTAATTAACTGTCATCATTTATGCGCACCGAGAAACTACCGAAATAATATCTCTCCAGAGAACACAAACTGTATTGCCTGTCTAGGGTTGTACAGGGTGTCAAAAAGACACCAAAGTCTGGCCAACTGTTGAAATTTAACTGCGAAGTTTAAACGCTACTTACCAATGATTAATTCTGGGATCAATTGCACCTTATATGAGAATAACAGTAAATCCGTTTTCGTAGCCGATCCGAACGCTTACTAGTAGCTGTTTCTGATCTTTCGTTAACAATGTGTCCTGGTTCTTTATTCAGTTGGGAATCTCTGTATTACATATTATCCAGTGTTATTTATATAATCTGAAAAAAAAATTAAAAATTTAAATTAAAACAAGCGAAAAAGATATTAAATTTTTAAACCCCACGGTGACCTTTGGCCCACCGGGTATAAGATGCAATTATTTATATATATATTCAAAGCAATACATAATATTTATCATCAGGAAATTTAGTTTTGTGCAAACCAAAATATTCTTAATACTAGAAACGGATCTACCTAATTATAAAAAGATGTAAGACTGTAAACTACAAAACAGATTATTGGATATACTGGTTGTTCTGAATTTCGCTTTTTAAATCTTATATTCTTGAAAGTTTGGAAACGCCTCTGCTATAAACTATTTATTATTATCATATTATTTCTATGACTTCCTTTCACTTTTAATTATATTTCCTAATAAATATGAAATGCCGATTAGATATAGTTTATCAACTCGCCCCTATGATGTTCAAGTCACGCTGGGGCACTACTAACTATTGTACAATTGGTATGACCAAAAAAAAATTAAAGCAGGAAAGTGATCTCTCCATATTGCCAACATCTTCACTTCTGCAACAATATTCCCATCCATATCTCTACAAATGGGATTTCCTGACCCAAGGCCATTGGTTTGACTTTGAACTATTCTATAAAATTTACCGGACTCATTCGTCCTTCTGTATGATACCTTATCGCACGTTGCGGTATGGGGACTAAATGGCAAAATATTAAACAACTTTTTTTAACTACTTTACTACAACCCATTACTGTCAACTATATTGGGTACTCTTGATTTAATTTGGTTTAACGGGAAGTTTTCTAGGTGGAGCCTGTTTATTACATATTGTAGTTTTCAACAGTAAGTAATTTTAGTAAAGCCAAAGTGCAAGACTGGAAAATCCATGAAATACAACCTTGAACATGGAATTACATTTGGCAGCACACTTACTCTTACACTCTTACTTTTGGTTTGGTTTGTGTCTAGACTAATATATGGGGAGAAATTTGTTGTTTAATGGGAAATTTTCTAGGTGGAGCATGTCTATTACATATTGTAGTTTTGAACCGAATGAAAAGTACATTTAGAAAAGCCAAAGTGAAAGAAGTTTAAAAAAAACATTCTCTTAAATAAGTGCGTTTTCTTAAAAAAAAGCAAAGTTGCTCAAAAACAATACCTACTCATATTCTTAAACAGATTACCTTTTCTTAAAAAAAATATCTTATCTTAAAGAAGTACCTTTGCTTTAAAAAGTAAATTTTCTTACAAAAAGTACCTTTTCTTAAAAAATTACGTTTATGTAAAAAGTACGTTTTATGTAAAACAAAATATATTTTCTTGAGATAAGTACCTACTCTTAAAATTGTACCTATTCTTGAAAAAGGACCAATTCTAAAAAACTTCCCATTTCTTAAAACAACCCTTTTCTTCAAAAAAAAATACATTCTCTTAAAAAAAATTAATTTTCTTACAACCATTCCATTTCTTCAAAGTACTACCTTTTCTTTTTTTCTTGAGATACGTAGCCTTTCTAAAAATAAGTAAATTTTCTGAAAAAAATAACCTTTTCCTTAAAAGAGTCCACTTCGTTGAAAAGTACCTGTTCTTAAAAAAATTACTTTTTCTTACAGAAAGTACTTTATATTAAAAATGGTACCTTTTCTTAAAAAACACAATAGCTTTTAAAAAAGAAGTACCTCTCATTAAAGAACGGACCTTTTCGGGAAAATATTATAATACATATTCTAACAAAAATTACCTAAAAATATATTTTTTTTTAAAAGAAATACATTCAATAAAAAAAAGGCCCCAACCGGGTGTCCCCTGACACCTCGTGCAATTTTTTCCTCACTCTCGCGCTTTCTCCACAACCGTTTTATCCTCTTAAAACGTAATGGAAACACTTGCCATGCGACACTGTTCACCGTACCATGGTTTGCCTTAAGCTGTTATTCATAACCAAGTACGGTTCCAACAGAAGTGGGAATGTACTTCCACTGCCCTGCAGGGTCATGAGGCGGGGGTGCGTTCTGCGCCAGTAGCTGAGATAAAATAAAATGGCAGGGCAGCGGTCGTATGCGGATGGTGGCTACACGTTCACTCACGGCGTTGAAACCTGAGACCAGACGTCTGCCGCCTCTTGCCAACTACAAACCTGCAAATACATTCATGCTTTTCTCAAGGCAGCTGTAGTATAAGTCACAATTCCTCTCCCTTGTACATCCATGACCTGTAAATCGCATCTCCTGGATGGTAGTAAATTTCTCGAGAACATCTGTCAGTTGGATAGTGGCACCCGAGAAATTGGGGGTTTTATATTTCTCATTCTCATTGCCAATATAACGGCGGAGGTAGACAAGCCCAGCACACCATGGTTTTGCATTTCACCTACCGCCTGTATAACATAATCAGCCAGCTATTATGAATCATACTAGAATGCAGTATGTTGAAACTGGAGATTTGTTTCTTTAGATTTGATCGGTCGTTGGAGAGTAATGTTAGCTCAACCGCCTTTAAAGGGTAAAATGAAACGTGCATTAGTTCGACAGGGTCACCAGTTTAACCTGACATACATGAGTGCCGCATAACGTTCATTTCGCTTTACAAGTCTGGCTGGCTAACGCAGAGTTCCTATAAAGCCATTACCCAGGACATACTTAACCTAAGGCAGAAAGTAGTGATCTGCTTGAACTGCCCTATGAAGGAATAATTTATGGACACTCCTAAGTGGGAAACTTTCAGAAACTTTCCACCTACACGACCAGTTTCATGTTGTACATAAAAAACCGTTTCCCATTATAACCCTTGAAGGGATTGGGGAGAGCTTCTCACAACCAGTGAGTTGTGCACTTTTTATTTTTTCACTCACTGCCTGGGACCTACAGTTTTACACCGGTCCCGAATGGTACTTTGAGAAGCTTTTTCATGGCTAAGTACTCGATAGTGTTACAATCACTAAGCAAGGTGGCTGTCGTCGAAGGAAATATAAAGTGGTCAGAACAGGGATAGAACCTACGTTATCATACACAAGAGCCGCGCACATTAGCTATTGCACCATCAAGCGCCATGTTGTACATACTTCAGCTAAAAGAGCGTTCTACTTAGAATTGTCTTCTAAATTAATTTTTTTAATCTCGAACATGGAATCCTTTTTTGTTTATTTCCGTAGCATCCCCCACAACGTTCGGCGAAAAAGTCTTATCCCTATTTATAGGTTTTATGAATCCAATAACAATTTTCGAATCTGTCAAGAAATGTGGCCATTTCTACTGTTTAAAAAATATTTGTTCATGACACTAATATGCATTATTCAAACCACTCTACCCTTCTGCTTCGGAATCTCTGCCCCACAATTTTATTTTGATTGCATGAATGGCTGGGTTGTGTACGAACGAGCGATAGTATTCCACGCGTATAGCAAATGCAATACTCAATGGCATTCTCAACTGTATTAGTTAACTTTTGTGACCACAGAGGAATTGTGAAATGGATTTTAGTTAAAATCAACTCAATGCTTAGGAGAGAATTGCCAGCATACACACATACACATACCAAACACTTTCGCACATACACTCATATACGAAACGGAAGCACGAAAGGATCTCTATGTAATAATCAAAGAGGTTTTCACTTGTGCGTTTTGTCGTATTCTTTTTATGTTTCGCCTGAGTGGATGTGCTTGGTGATTGTTCAAAATTGGCACTTCAACTATTATTTTATGGGTATCTCTAAATGAGTGTGTGTGCAGTGTAATGCTTTCTCGTTTGGCGCTGCCTTTTTTCAATTCAATAGTGATTCCCCCCTCTTTAAACTCGCTGGTTGCAATTTTTACAATAGTATTTTTCAGCAGCTGAAAAAAACACAATTGAGAAAATTCTCTAATGATCTCAATTGTTTATTTTATCATAATAGTTTCTTTTGTTGTTTACTTGTTTGCTCTTTTAGTGGAATTTTGTTATAAAATAATTACAACTTGCTTATTATATTTTTGGAAAGTATTGTAATTTCTACCAGTTCTGTGATTTTTATGAAAGGACTTTGGTATTTTCTTAGTAAAACGCGAATAATTATAAATCAACAATTGCAGATTACTCCTTTGTAATAACAATAATACTTTTTTTTATATTCTTGTAACAGCTGATTTCAAACAGTGTTTATATTACTAAATATAATAATATCTGTGTAATTAGTTAATTACAGCATTGTAGGTTTGGGTGAATTGGAAAACCGCGTGGATCTTAAACGATGCACTTTAAAAGGTTAAAATCTCTTGGTTTATATACCTTTGGAATTGCACCAGCAGTTGAGGTTTTCAAATGTTTTCCAAATGTCACGCAGTAGAAATTGGTACAAAAAGGTTTTTGCATTTAAATAGAATTACCATTTGACTTTCAATGGAATCGAGAAACCATGGAATTTGATTTTGCTTTAAAGTAAGTACTAAGATAAATTTTTTCAATATTATGATTTTATTGGTATTGACATTTATGAACGAAATATAACATAAACCAAATTAGCTTGGTGTTCCTGCAAAACTAATACGCCTTTGCAGTACGATCTTGACGAACACGAAACCCTCAGTGAAAGTTGATAAGGATCTTACCGAACCTTTCGAAACTTAGCGAGGCCTATAGGTAAGGGGACACCCTATCGTGCGATATCTTTAATATCTTAATGGAGATCATTATGAGAAAAGCTGCAGTCACCATGAATAAAACCAACAGCAGCAAAAGTCACATGCTGCTCGTTGATGTTGATGATATCGATAAGATTGGGCGCACAATGAGAGAGGTTAATGCGGTGTTTTCGTGAATTGAGAAGGAGTCAGCAAAAGTGGATCTGAAAGTAAATGAGGACAAGACAAAATTAATGGTTTCAACGAGCAGGGCGTCCACGCGATTATATCGGAGCGTGAACGTAGATATCCGTTATAATTTCGAGGTGGTGGATCCTAGGATCTGCCGTAAACCAAAACAACAACATTAGACTTGAGATCAAGCGGAGAGTTGTGCTTGCGTATAGATGCTGTTTTGGGCTAAGCAAGCACTTTAGAGATAAAGTTTCTCTCTCGAGTAACAAAATTCCAGCTGTGCCAAACTCTCATACAACTTGCTTTATGACACAGAATCCTGCGTCCTATCGCAAGCAGACGAAAAATCTGGCGGAGTCTTTGAGAGAAAAATACTCCAATACGCCCCATAATGCACAACGGCGAGTATCGGCGACGCATAAACCATGAACTATATGAGCTGTATCCCGCCATTGACATAGTTAAGCGGATCAAAATAACGCGATTGCGCTGGCTAGGTCATGTCAGTAGAATGGATGAAGACGAACCAGCACGAATGGTTTTCGAAACCGAACTTGAAGGAAGACCAAGATTAGATTAGGTTGAAGAATCCCTGCGTATACTTGGTATATCCAACTGGAGAGATGAAGCAAAAGATCGAACTGGAAACCGAACTCGAAGGAAAACCAAGACTCTTAGAGGGATCAGGTTGACGAATCCCGGCGTATACTTGGTATAACCAACTGGATAGATAAAACAAAAGATCGAAGTGGTTGGCGTAACCTTCGTTTGCAAGGTCCCTAACCCCCTAGGGTTAGTCAAGACCGGATAAGTAAGTATGTATCTATATGAAAATGAAATTCAAACTAAGACTTCAAGCTTGACTAATAATTTTTGAAGAAAATTTCGCGCTACTTCCAATGCCTCAGTTATCGAACAGGATCCAATTAATTATAATATGCTGACATAAGACCTCTGGTAATAGTTTTTACATATATTAATACATAAACGCGTTTGATAGCCAAACTAATAGATGCATTATTTCCGAAAATCAAAAACTAAATACAGATGTGACGAAAATTTGAGGAATGAAAATGATCACGACTTAACCGGTGATAACGTCCATATTAGCCCTGCCATTTTGGTTTAGAAAAGGAGAATATTTCATTAAGAAATGCAGGTCCATATAATCAAATATATTAAAGTCATAGACTTTTGATAAACAAAGTAAAAATATTTTCCTCCATGGATCTGGTGAACTGGCTGGAAAGTATGCATGCGATGTCCTCCCTCCGAACAACTTCTGGTGCTTCTACTGGCCACAGCTCACACACTTCTGGCAGAGATGCACGGTAGTAATCTTCCGATCGGAAATCTACTAATTTAGCCCAACCTTGGAATCAGCATACGTTGCGATATCGCATTGGACATCCCACCATCTCCTTTCGGATCTGAACATGTATTGAAGGCAACGCATCCACAGAATATACCCATTTAGACTTAGGGTTGATTCCGTCTTCCAAACCCTTGGCTGCAACCACCATTATCAGGTTGTCTGTCACAACCTCATTAAAGGAGCTTTGGCCCAAGACAGCCATAGCCCCAGAAGTACGGCACGAACTTGTTACTCACTAAGGCGCCAAGATATCTGTGAGGCGTGCTACCACATAGTCAGATACCAGTAGGCATGGTATTTATTTTTTTAAACGGACCCTTGCCATTACAATGAACCGCTTCCATAGCAAACAATTGAAAATAAACAATTTTGTAAAAAGTAAAATTGTACGCAGTTTATCGAAATCCCTCTGCAGAGGTATGTCGGCTGGCAGTTTTAAGCCATTCAGGCCATTTCAAATCTAGACACTCCAAAAGTTAAACTTTCCCAGAATGTAGTATAAACACCTTTTTATTATAGTTTCCTTCGCCTCTCTCATAAATATCCTGCCAACTTCACTCACTGCAATTTCCTAATTGTTATTGTGCAAAATTCTGAAATGTCACCGTTTCTGTTGCTATGATTATTGTGTACTTTACTACCCAAACTACACCGGAACAGTTGTGGTTTAGCTGTTTGTTATTTATAGATAAACAATCGAAAGTAGTTTTGCGAATACTAATACGACGTGCATTAATATTCTTTATTATAATCCTATTTTATTTATGTATGTGTTCTATTGCGATAATAGTATACGAGTAATATTGCTAAAAATCAATTATAAAGAAGCACTAGCGGATTACTCGTTTTCAATTAATATTTGTGCAATTAGTTGATTCCAGCACTGTAGACTAGGGTGCACCTGAAAATCGGAGGGGTCTTAAACGACGCGCTTTAAGCTGATTATGGATTATGGAATTGGAAATTTTATATTTTTCGGTATGTCACGTAAATCATATCGCTACGAAAAATATTTTGCATTTAAGCAGAACTATCACTTTAGATTCAATGGAAAATGTAATATGTGTTAAGGTAATAATTGTACGGCGGTTCAACCAAACCGTAATGTTACTGTGTGTTGCAGCTGTTCGGGGCTGTTGTCAGATTTGTGAAACTTACTTACTAAGAAGGATAACATATTTCCCCAACCAACACCAAGCTCGCGCAAGCAATATTCCACCTGGCTTTTCCAGCGAAGTTTTGGTCATCCTATTTTTCGATGTCCTTGGGGTACATCTTCAAATATTTTTCGGACTGATTCATTCTACGGTCATGGCACAGCCAGCGTAAACGCACTATGTTGGTATACATGACTACGCCGACAAAAAATATAGATTATACAGCCCATACAGATTATATATCATCCGTCGTCGATGCTCAACGTTTTATATTATAGGATCATATAATTTCCGGAGCATTTTTCTCTCGAAGGCTGTGATGTATCATCAATTTGCGATATAGACCAGGATCCTGCGCCATAAAGCAAGACAGGTTGTGTGAGAGCCTGATGTCGTATAACCCGAAATAACACCTGTTTGTAAGCATAATTCTCCGTTTGGTTTCCAGGCTGACGTTATTGTATCTGTTCAAGGCAGATCCGAGTGATATAAATTCGCCCACTACCTTGTAATAATAACGGTAATCAACGTTCGCCATTTTAACCAATCGGGTAGCTGTTCAGCTTGCCGAAACCATTAATTTTGCCTTGTCCTCGTTTACTGCCAAACCCACTTTTGCTGACTTCTTTTTAATTTTCGATCATAAACCAATGGATTACAACGACGTGTCAGCTTAGCAGGGATACCAAGCTCCGACATAGCTTCGTACAGTTTTCTCAATTTCCATCTTATAATCTACAAAGAGGTGGTAGCTGTCGATTTGTTTTACGTAGGCTTTCTCCAGGGTTTGACGTAATGTAAGTTAACATTAGTTGACTTTCCGGGCCTAAACCCACACAGTAAAGGTACGATCAGGTGTGCACAAAAGGCGTTATTCTTTCACATATTTCGCTCGACAGGACCTTGTATGCGATGGATGAAAGGCCCATTCCGCCATAGTTTGTGCATATACTCGGGTCCCCTTTGTTGAAAACAGGACACAGTATGCTAAGACTCATACTCAACTCATAGCCACCAGCTTTAAACTGCCAGTAGTCCATCAGCACCAGTGGCTTTGTTCTTCTTGATCCAGGAAATTCCAGTACTAACTACACTTACTGACGCCATCGCCCTGCATTTGCTCAACACCCTCATCTATACTGAAGCGTCTGGGACAAGTAAAGCGGAGACATGATCTCTCCTTATCCCAAAAATTCTCGGCGAATCCCGACCTTGTATCTACAAGAAGGGGGCCCTGATCCATTTCCGTCGGTTTGGATTACTACTTTTCGGTAGAATTTGCACGCCTCATTCTTCCTTCTGATAGATTAAATTTTTTCACTCTCGCGTGTTCTCCACAACCATTTTTTATACTTAAACTTACGAATAGATGTTATTTTGGGCTAAGTAAGCACTTTAGAGATAAAGCCCTCTCTCGAGTAACAAAAGTCCAGCTGTACCAGACTCTCATTCAACCTGTCCTGCTTTATGGCGCGGAATCCTGGGTACTATCGCAAGCAGACGAAACATCTGTAGGAGTCTTCGAGAGAAAAATACTCCGAAAAATGTATGGTCCTATAGTGCACAACGGCGAGTATCGGCGACGCATGAATCATGAGCTGTATGAGCTTTATCCTGACATTGACATAGTTAAGCGGATCAAGATAACGCGATTGCGCTGGCTAGGCCCGTAGAATGGATGAAGATGAACCAGCGCGAAGGGTTTTCGAAACCCAACTCGAAGGAAGACGAAAAATAGGAAGACCAAGACTCCGCTGGAGGGATCAGGTTGACGAATTCCTGCGTACACTTGGTATTGCCAACTGGAGAAATAAAGCAAAAGATCGAACTGGTTGGCGAAATATGTTATCTTCGTTTTGTAAGGTCCCTGAACCCCCGGGGTTGTCCGAGACCGGATAAGTAAGTAAGTAAGTAAACTTAATGTTAGTAAAATGCCTATCATGGCTGTAAGTTGACGGCTATCATTGACAGCCACGAACGGTTGATGAATACTCTAAGGAACTTTCTGGCAGAACTGATGACTAGATCTCGCTATTACGAGATGGTACTGGAATCGACTGAATGTCGCGTTGTGGAGAGGTGTAGCAAGTGTAACCATATAAACGGTTGAAAGTATACATCGTCGATTATTAGTAAAAGTTTTGTGACTGTTAAACCTATTATTGGAGACAGACTTATTGAATGTCGAGTATTGTGAGATGTTAATTTTTGTACAGTACAAAAAAGATTTATACTGTTACTATCGCAATTTTGAATGATGCCTTACCAATGAACAATACATAGAACTACGCTATAAGCGAATTATATTATACTGCGAATCACGAGTAAAGTGACAATGATTAAGTTTGATGAACGTCGGGTAACAAAACAAAGGCACAGAAGCGATTAATAGGAGCAACTGGCAATGTTGGCAGTTAGAATGGCTAAACTGGGCGGAAACTCTTGAATTATAAATGAATGTGTGGGAAAAAAATTTTTCAAAAATTCTTCTTAGACTAGACAGGAATTTAATGTTAACTCTAGAATTATTCAAGAAACATCAAACGCCACAAATAGAGGCTTGCAACAACCTACGATTGTTGTTCATAACATGGAGGGGATACAAGTAAACGCGTAATTCAAAAAGTTGTAGACAAGGCATTGGTATCTTCCTGCGGATCTGCATCTTTTTTTTCAACCTCATTAATTGACTTTTGGATCGTAGCCCAGGAAGGCTGTAGATGCTCATACGGTAGGTTACGTTTTGTTGGGTTAGATAGGCGGCCCGAATGTCAGGTTCACTTATACCTTGTAGTCCATTGGGATACCACAGGGGCAAAGGACAAATATGAGATACTCATGCGGTAAGCGAAGCACTCTCTCCGCTTATTTCGCTATGCAAATCGCTGTAATATCTTGATTTTCGAAAACATTACGAGCCCATTTTAGAGAATCTCTCTGTCTAGCAGTGAGTGTCTCCAGGTCGACATCACCATTTCATTTGATAATCCTAAGACCTTGCCGACGATAACTCATGGAAGACTGTAGGAGTGGATTTAATTTGCGATAGGTGCACCGACTTATTTACCAGGCAACACGGGTTTACCTTCGTTGCGTCTGTTGCACATTGTACTTCAATTGTGTCTGAATTGGTGGATAAAATCTGCCCTCCGTTTGTTAGTGTTGTTGCTGTTTTGTTGTTTTATTTGTGTGTCGCATTTGATATCGACCGCACCGTATACCCCAGTAGGACTGCAAAATATGTTACTCAACTGGCGTCCATGTATAAAGTCAGATACGTCTACTGCAGACTACCCTACGCTCTACCATACCCCAGATGGTTTAGTTATTTAGTTTTAACTGGCATTTAATATTACATCGAACCATTTCCATTGAAAACTATGGAAAATAGAAACATTTTTAAAGACGAAATTTTCTCGTAGTTTCTTTATGAAGTCATTGTTTCGAAATCACATTGACGAGGCAAGAGAAGTCTTTGAGAATTCAAAAAATTCTAATTAAAACTATGCACCCCTAAAGTCAAACTGTTTCATAATGTTTGCCCTCTTATATAAAACACTTAAATGTAATACTTACATAAAATCTTATTTATAATAGATTCCGTTTATAATAGTTTCCTTCACCTCTCCCATAACAATCATACCGACCTCAATCACTGTATTTGCCTAATTGCTATTGTGCAAATGGTGTAATGTCATCATTTCTGTTGTCATCATTATTATGTTTTGTACTTCCCAAATTACCCAGGAACAGTTGTGATTTCGTATTTTGTTAGTTTAAGATAAACAATCGAAAATACTTTTTCGAATACGAATACGACGTGCACAAATATTGCTTATTATAATCCTGTTTTTTATTAATGTATGTATACTCGTATTCTAATGTCATGGTGTAAGAGTAGAGAAACAAACCAAATATTTGCTTAACTTTTCGGTTTGTTATTTGGCTTAGAAATAGAAAATACCATTATATTTCGCAAATGATCAAATTTTGTTAAGTCCATTATTCAGTTAACGTAGATTTACACCAGCATTAGTTGATATATATTTAGGTTTATCCTGAAGTCCTTAAAAATCGCAAGGCATTTGTATTTGTTTTGTTTTGTTGGGCTTGGCGCATTTAATGAGATGTTGTGAAGTATTGCCTTTGATTGTTCAAGAACTCGACATCCATGCACTATGGCGAATGAGTTTTAGTGAATTCGAATTCCTTATAAGACTTATACGCAACAACAAACGAACTGATGCAATAACCTAGACAAATTGTAACAACGAATTGTAAAACAGTTCGGAGTATATAAAGGGTCCGCCAAATAACTTTTTTTTTTGAAAATGCTATAAAAAGAAACTACTGAATATTTTCTCAAATTTCTTTTTTTATTTGAAAGTACAATCCTTCCGGTTAATAATGGAAAATAATTTCATTCAAATGGCTGCCTCGGCTGGCCATGCAGTAGCCTACACGATCGGTCCAATTTTTAAGCACATTATCGATTGTGTGCAGTTGTATTTCACCAATGGCTTCACGAATATTGTCCTTTAAAGCGTCAATTGTCTCTGGCTTGTCGGCGTAACACTTATCTTTGAGGGCACCCCACAAATAATAGTCCAACGGTGTCAAATCGCAGCCAATCGAGGTGGCCAAACGACATCAGCTCTGCGGCTGATAATGCGATCTTCAAACACAGGGCGCAAAACATCGAGTGTAGCTTCGGCTGTGTGGCACGTAGCGCCGTCCTGTTGAAACCAAATGTTGCCAATATCCTCCTCTTCAATTTTTGTGAATAAAAATTCGTCCAACATCGCCCGGTAACGATCGCCATTGACTGTAACGGCCACTCCTTGCTCATTTTCGAAGAAAAATGGCCGAATTATGCCTCTGGACCAAAATCCGCACCAAACCGTGACTCGTTTTGGGTGCATCGGCTTTTCAATGTATGCGTGCGGGTTTTCTGTGCCCCAAATGCGACAATTTTGCTTGTTTACATACCCGTCAAGATCAGAATGAGCTTCATCTGAAAAGATGATTTTTTTGGCAAAATCGGCATCTTCTGTAAGTCGATCGCAGGCCCATTTTTCCCATATTTCCCAGCGTTGTTCAAGCGTATACATAACCATATTCGTTCAGCAAAAGGATAAAACTAATTATCTGTCAAATCAGAGATCAGCTAAGTGTTACCATTCACGAAGTAAGCACTAGTTGAAAAAAAAAAACGTTAGATGGCGGACCCGTTACAATACTAAACATGATAAGCATTTTCATTATTATTTCACTGGGAGAAAACTAACGGAGAAAAAAAAGTAAAAAAAAATAATGGTCCATTTGAAAAGACAGCCAAAGCTGTCGTAACAAAACTTGGCTCACATTCATTACAACTTGCACATCGTTGTTCACGAGGCGTTACCACAAGTATTATGTTTATTATAATGCAAACAAATTGCTATGTCCTGCCAGATATGTAAATGTATTTTACATGTAGGTAGAGTAATCTACTCAAATGAAAGGTGTTGTGGTAGAGACTTCATGCAAGATACAGAACAAACCTGAGCATTCATAGTACTCCCACACATACGAAGTAAACATTTTCGTAGGAACGTCACTACAGGATCAATAATTGTTATAGAATTTCTAACTTTAAATTCGGTAATTTGGAAAATGTTAATTCAATTTAATTTAAAAAATAATGTGTATCTGGAGGAACACAATCTCCAACTCCGAAATTTTTAAATTTTAAAATCCGATTCCTGCTCCAACTCCGACTCCGACATTAACTACGACTGCAACTTTTCAAATAAACCAAATATATTTAAATTAATAGTTTTTGACTAATGGTCCAATTTATGACGAACCATGTATTATAAGAATTATTCACAATCTAGTAAACTAATAAATAATGTTCCGCAAATCATTATTAAGCGCTTTAATTTTCACCATCATGACATTAAATGAAATCTTACTCCTGTAAACCGTACAAGATTATTAACTGAAGTTGAAATATTAAAATTGTTGTGGTCACCAGTTTGCAATGGTAGTGTGCGCGGCTCTGGAACATGAGTATATGGGTATGATACCTGATTTTTCAATGGCGGTTACCACGCTTAGTGACGGCGGCACTATCGAGTATTTAGTGATGCTTCTTAAAGACATTGTTCGGAACCGGCGCAAAACTGTAAAATGTCGATCTCATCGTCAGATAATTCTTCCTCGTATTCCGCTTTCTATTCTTCAAGTACACGAATTGTATTCGCCATTTTCTGCTTGATGTCACAGGAGGTATACGGATCAAAAATGCAAGAGCAACAGCTTCACCACTATGATAACAGAGATGTCCACAGAATCTCTTCACAGATTGAGATCAATGATTGTAAAACTAGAACTGGTTGTGAGAAAGTCTCCCCCCACCCTTCATGAGTTTGATTAGGATTTCTTATATTTTTCGTTTCACTTGTAAAGTTTGGCAATTGATGCATGCGACAACAATCAACAGAGAAGTCTACGATCGCCAATTGCCTAACTTAAATCGCTGTCAAAAAAGAGGTGTAAGCAGAGTCATGTAATCCACGCTAGACAGTGTATATGACTGATAAATCCAAGCGGTTAACGTCTCCCTGACAGCACAGTATCCCTTCATCTATTTCTCGCATTACTATAAATTTGATTGACACGGAGAGAAATCGGAGCCATGCTGACAAAAATCAACTGTAGCTCATACTTTCACTACGGGCAATTTTCCTGGACACCGAAAAGTAAAGCCTAACTCCGAATCCACCCCACTGTTATCAAGTCAAAGCATTATAAAGGATGACATTATAAAATTTACAGTTTTTTATAAACCCTTTGGTAATCTACTGGGATTTTTCTGCCCAATTTGCACTTTGATCTATAAGAGAAATTATATTCAGATTTTCTACTTAATAGTTAGCAACGACATAAATCCGGCTCTGAAGTTTTTTTTTTGCATCTTTTCGGAAATATTTTTTGTGTCAGAATTTGTTTGAATGGTACAATAGACATAACCAAAATTTTAAATAAATTCACTTATTACTAAAGAATTCTCTGTCGATCCTTTGATGACCGCAGGGATGAATGTCTGCGCAAGGATGTTTAGCCCCTATAATTGTTCAAGTAGTCGATAGGGCAAACGTGTCTATTAGCGGTGGGATAGTGTTGTATGGAAATCCTTAGTAACAATATTTGTATAATTTTGTGAGGTTGGGAGATCCAAAAGTGCCAAGAAATGGGTGAGTTTGGGTGGGGGCATATGGCTGCCCATCATGGTGAAATGTGATGGGAAGGTGAACAAATTCACAACAAGTCCTACAACTGCCCCGGAGTAGCCCTTAGAGGAATAAAATATATGACTGAACCCCACTAATTTATCCGTACCAAATTTTATCATCACCCCCTAAGGGGGATCCCATATAAAGGTGAAATTGTTGTCAAATTTGTTCCCACCCCTCTAGCTGCATTAAGAGTGCACTTAGAGAGATCAAATGTATGACCGATCGGCAATATTTTGCAGCACCAACAATCTCCTGGAATATATCTACCCTCTATCTTCAACCCTTAAAGTGGTGGCTACACATATTTTTTTATGTATTGTTTTTATTAAATTGGCTCCTACCGCTACCCTCTATCTTCAACCCTTAAAGTGGTGGCTACACATATTTTTTTATGTATTGTTTTTATTAAATTGGCTCCTACCGCTCCCACTGTGCCCCCTTTCGTGACGAAATGGAGGATCGACCCACTTTTATTTATTTGTGCCAACAGTTTTGTGGAACATACTTACCCGCTATATCTATCCCATAAGGAGGGTCCAATTCAATATATGTGACGCGCAAAATAGAAAGGGACCTAAGGGTAAAAACCGGTTTTGTTCAGGAGAGCCATTTTAAAGATTTAAATACGTGTATCTTTGGTGTACTTCACTGTCATAAAACGCGCATATCTCTGGGAGGGAACATTTTTGGGGCATGGGATCGGTCTCATTCGATGCTCAGATGTTGTCCACATCAAAAAAAAAAGTGAAAATTGATTTGTTTACCCTTAGGTCCCTTTCTCTATGCGCTGTCACATATACTTATATGTGACCAAAACCAATTTCTCCACAAAATAATATTTCCGTTGAATTATATTTTTTTTAATCGAGAAAAATCGAAACCGGAAGAAATTGTTCAAGTTTACTACGTTATCGTAAAGTAACATATCTTGTTAATAAAATGAGGCATGGATCATTAAAATCGATGAATTCTTTTGGCTTTTATTCAAAATCAAGTGAAGGAGTAAATGTGACTTCAACAAGAGTTGTGATTTTTTGCTTGGGTAACCGAATTAGGGCTATTAATGTTTTAGTTGAATTGAGTGAACTGTGAAACCTTGAATTTTGTGACACGGGTTTTGGAAAACACCTAATATAAAATACTGATCCAATTTTTCCGAAAAAAACATTGGAACTTTATGAATGTTGGCTGGAGCTAAATTTTTTAATGTGCACTGACATAGCAAAATTTTTAGCGATCAACTTCCTGTTATCGTTATATATGATGAAAGCGAGCAGTTATTGGTCTTGCCAAATAGACCGTAGTTTAAAGGCAAAAGCTAACGTATTGCGAAAGCCTTTTACCGATTTTTGCCTTGAGTGGAAAATCGCTGATTGCGTTCAAGCTACAGAGTGACAATTTTAGGAGAGAGAAACGCGAAGAATTTTGCGGGATTATTTGGTCTAAATACCGAGCAAGTCAACTATTCAGCACATTGAAAAGTATTTTGATACTCTTCGCAGCGGCCAGAGGCGCAATCAAATATTATTAAAAAATATTGTATCATATAAGATTTATTCAAAAAAATCGGCCTGGAACATAAAAGGATTTGAACAAAAAAGAATTGAATGGACTTCACGAGGGAAAAAATTTTCATCATAAAACTTTACGTGAAAGCTTGCTTTGATACCACCAGAGCACCCGAATGTCCAAATAATGATTTGAATTTTTTTTTGAAATCGATTACTGGTTAAGATTCAATTGATAAGATTGTGTCGCATCGATTGGTGACGAGATTTTGTGTACGTCTCTGTTATCATAGTGGTGAAGCTATTGCTCTTGCATTATTTGATCGGAATAACCCCTGTGAACATGGCGACTGCAATTCGTGTACTTGAAGAAGAAAAAGAGGAATACGAAGAAGAATCATCTGACGATGAGACCGATGAACCATCCGACAAATACAGCGAGAAAGAAGACAACGTGGACGGCATCGAGGAAGAAGAATACGGAAGAAGATAGACGGTGAGTTGGAGTATAGCGGCGGCAGTGGCAAACAAGATCTTCCAGTACGTCTTGTTGGCTTCGCAGGTGTGAAAATAATTACAATGCCAACGACACAAGTGTATCAAGAACCCATGAATAACGATTTGAGTCACTGAGCCACTCCTGAGGCCGCAAAAGATTTTCGAAGACGCTGCCGAAAGAGGAGTAGAATTCTTTGACGTTTGGGAATAAGGTCTTAAGTCAAAAAAATGCATTTTGGGTGTTTGATTGGGTTTAACTCAATTTTTTTTTCTCTTTCGTTTGGTATTAATAACTTAAATCTAGCACAACTCCATCCAATCGTAATCATTTCCTCTTTAGGCAATAAGTCAGAAAATTTCATATATAAATAATTTTCAATTTAAAATTACGAAAAACTACAGTTTCTGACTTAAGACCTTATTCCCAAACGTCAAAGAATTAATAGAGGACTTGAGCAACAAAGTGTTGTGCCGTAACGAAAACGAAAAAATACTTTTCCTTTGGAAGTAGGAAAAATATCCATCGCATGATAAAAATTAATTAATTTTATTCACAATTATAAATGTTTGAATTTTTGAGTTATAAAATCAGGTTCTTTTACGCTTAATAAAACACAAAATTATTTATCGTCAATTATTTGTTGTTGGTCGTTTTAAGTGGATTTTCTATTGGACCCTCCTTATGGGTTGTTAAATGTCAGGAGAGAAAAATATAAGTGGGTCGATCCTACATTTTACTCTTATTGAAGGCACCATGGAAGCGGCAGCAGCTGATTTCATCAATATAGAGGATATATATGTTCTGAGAAACTTTTGCGGTAGCAAAAATATTGGGAATCAGTTACACATTTGACCCCTCTAAGAGCCACCAATGGGGCAGTTAGGCCGGTGGCAGTAATTTTTGTAACAATTTAATTTTTAGGAGGTGAAAATAGGCGCCAGGTACATTTGGCAAAAACGTTGGGAGAGCAAAATTAGTGAGGGTCAGTCAGACATTTCGACTCCAAGGCAGTTGAAGCGCTTGATGTGGATTTTCCCCCCTTCACCGCAAGTTTGGCAACGATGCACAGGGAATTGCCTCCACCCCACTGCCCCATTTGGTTGGAAAATATGTAACCTTTAAATTGAAATGGACTCAAACACACCAACCACACAAATTTGTGGGGCAGTTTTTTGAGGCATAGCTATTATTAGGGCATAGTTATACATGGGGAAAATTAATTGTAATTTATATAATTACTATACTTTGCAGTTTAATTTAAGTTATCTCTACAAATGCAAATTTCAAAAAATTTAAATACAATTCGTAATTTAACTTATTTTTAAAGCACTTCCTTCATATATAAAATACACTGTTTACATACTCTTACACTGTGTGTAATTTTTTAAGTCATGGCAAAATAACCATATACGGACACCACTACGTGATAAAAGAGCAAAAAAAAAAGACCCCTGTCTCCCAGTTTTGCCCAAAGTCCTCCATGTTTTTTTCTATGGGCCCCCCAAAGAAGTGGGGCCTCGGTGTCATTTTTGCAAAAAAGTGATAATTTTCTCAAGCTCATATCTTGCAATCCGTTCGGAATTTTGATTTACTTTCTGAGGCAACGTTGTAGCTCTTGTCATAAAGAGCAAAAATTGTAAACATATAAAATCAAAAAAACTTCATCTTCAAAGTCAAATCGCAAAAAACTTTAAAAAATTCAATTCAATTCACAAAAGGTCAAAAAAAAATTAAATTTTTTAAAGTTTTTTGCGATTTTTATATGTTTACAAATTCCGAACGGTTTGCAAGATATGCACTTGAGAAAATGTTCACTTTTTTGCAAAAATGGCACCGAGGCCCCACTTCTTTGGGGTCCCATAAAAAAAACCTGGAGGACTTTGGGCAAAACTGGGAGACAGGGGTCTTTTTCTTGCTCTTTTATCACGTAGTGGTGTCCGTATATGGTAATATTTTTTCGTTTTGCACTGTGTTATTTAAGGGAATATAAGTGCTCTTAAATAAGTCAGAAAAAGTAGGGACAATTTTAAAAATAGTTTCAAATATTAAATTTCATACAAAACGCATTAAAAAATTACAGTTTTTCGTGAATGTTTTCTGAGCGCTCAAAAACTTCATCAAAAAAGAGTTATAAATGTTCGAAAAAGGAATGCTATTTGTATACTATGAAAATTTTCATATTTGTGAATATAATATGAGCCAAAAATAAATATGTGTTTGAACTCCAAAAAAATAACAATTTGTCAATAATTTAGTAGGGTAAAATTGAGTCTACTACACAATAATTGTTTGTGATGTCGCCTTAACAAAACCATCCTTACAGACAACGGTGCGCAAATTTAAGGTCCTCAAATGCCCGGTAACCCATCCTACATATCGTCGAAATGAATATACCAAGCGATGAGATGGCACGTACATACATACATCCACAGACCAAGATGTTATATTTGGTGCAACATTGAGCTGGCCCCACATTCACAACGTATGTATAATCTATAGGGACAAACCTATTACTATATTGGAAAAGGGAAAAGTTTCAACTGAAATTCAAAAGTATCTTATAAGGGAAAATCCTTATTAGGTAAGTAAGAGAAAAGTAAGACGTAATATCTTGCTGAATATATGCACTACATATCTTTCTCAGGAGTTTCCAAGCGATCAGTGGAGAAACAATTCATTAATATCATATTTTAGCTTACACTAAATTACTACTTTAGCGCTATAATTTTTTAGTACAAAGTTTCTTTTAAGAGTAATTATACACTTGTATATAAAATACTCGCTGACCCGGCAGTCTTCGCCCTGTCGAGAAAAAGTATTCAATGATGTCATGGCCACAAATGAATTCACACATTTTATATAGGAAAACACATCATCAGAAAAGTGCGCGTAAAACGGGAATGCGAAGATATTTTTCGATGTTTTTTTGGAACGAAGTTATGGGCTAAATGAAAAAAATTAAACAACTTTTTTTTTATCAACTTTATTACATCCCAGTATTATCAGGTGACGCGTCATAACGCCCATGGACATAACGCCCATGGGCGTTATGTCACACCTAAAATGGACATAAAGCCCATGGGCGTTATGTCGCACCTAAAATGGACATAAAGCCATGGGCTTTGTGTCACACCGGTCATGGACTTTATGTCCATCTTAGGTGTGACATAACGTCCACAGACTTTATGGCCTTTTACGGAGTTTCGCCGCAAGGCCTGGTAGTAGTGAGACGTTATGTCGCACCTAGAATGGTCATAACGCCTACGGGCTTTATGTCACACCGGTCATGGGCTTTATGTCCATTTTAGGTGCGTGACGCGTCAACTATATTGGGTACTTTTGCTTTGGTTTGTGTCTAGACTAACATTTGGAGGAGCGCCTGTAATCAATACCTATCTATATATCTATACATATATAAGTATAGCTGGGCCCGGCAAACTTCGTTTTGCCTTCAAAGTTTTTGTAATGCCCAAGGGTGAACAAAATTATTTTGTTCCATTATGTTTGCAGTAAATGAATATATCTGCTGGCGTTCCGACACGGGATAATGCCACGTTTAGTTAACAATGGCCAAATAAACCTGTAGAATGTAAAATAGCTATTTGTTAGAAGTATTTGTTTAGATTTCGATCGTGTGGTGATTTGTCTAAAAAGCTTCTCATTATACTATAATAGCTGTACCCGTTGCGCTTCCCTACCCCCGAATGGTAATTTTAATGAATCACAATTTTGTTATTTTGTTATTCAAGTGCTCTACGATATATAATATGTCTAGTTTTGCCATCTGGTGCAAATTTATATTAGTCGGAAGGTTTCCCTACACGTGAACATGCAACATATATTGTCCGTGGGAAAACACGGATTTGTCAAATTTAAGCGACTGCCCTTGCGCTTTATTAATGGCAACAGAATCGGAAACTGGACTCTTTTGAAATCGATGGGCATGTATGTAGGTATCATGGGAATGCGTGGAATCAGTATATCAGTTCGTTTATAATTTCCAGTGATTATAGTAGCCTCTATAAGATTATTCTGATTTTTTTTTTAAAATGCATTATTGGGATTACGATATTTAGGATGCTCTCGAAACTGACCAAAATGATATTCATATTCATTCGTACCTGTGGCCACTTTCTTAGGGTCATAGTCCGACCTTTTTGATAGTCGGATTTTTATTGGTTTTCCCCAAAAAGTAATTTGCATCATATCAGTAGTATATGTATTCCTACACTGTTTCAAACAATTGTCCGTACACCTGGCAGGTGTGAACATATTTCAATGTATCTCAAAAGATATATGGCCGATATGATTCAAATTTTTTTTTAAAGTTAGAAGCATTGAACTTTAAAAAAAATTAAATCGAATCGGCCATATATTTTTTGAGATGCATTGAAATATGTTGTCAAGTGCCTGGTTTACGGACAATTGTTTGATATAGTATATGTAATAGTCAAATATTGACGCGTGTGGGCAGCACCTCGGCCCTTTTTGCCAACTTGCTTCCAAATAGCCTGTTCGTATATGTAGGCCAACTGTAACGTACTGTGCAATTTTCAGGACGATCAGACTATTATTATGACTCCTATAACGGTTTATTTTAAAAGGGGTCTGGTATATCCCACTACCACTCTGGCTGTAATTCATAATGTATCAACAACATATATACCAAATCTCATCTTCATACCTCTGATAGTTCATGAGACATAACCATTTTAAATTTCAAATGGTATGGGCGGTGCCACGCTGCTTTATTTTATCCAACCACTACCAAGTATAACCAAGGACTATAGGTAGATCATCAGTACCACATTTTGAAATTTTCATAACAATCGGTACATCAGAAAAGCCGTCAGTGCAATTTTTGAAAAGGTGGCGCGGCACCGCCTACTTGCAGCCTGGCTGTAATTCATACTGTACCAACAACATATATACAAAATCTCATCTTCTTACCTCTGATATTTCATGAGATATAACCATTTCAAATTTCAAGTTGTATCGGCGGTGCCACGCCCCTTTATCCAAACATTTCCAAATATAGCCAAGGATTGTCAGCAGATCGGCAGTACCGCATTGTGAAATTTTCATAACAATCGGTATATTAGAAAAGCCGTCAGAGTTATTTTTGAAAAGGGGGCGTGGCACGGTCTGGGTTACCCTTATCATTAAGGGGTATGAAAAATAGATGTTGGCCGATTCTCAGACCTACCCGATATGCACACAAAATTTCATACATATCGGTCCAGCCGTTTCGGAGGAGTAAGGTAACTAACATTGTGACATGAGAATTTTATATATAACGGTTTTTCAATAAGAGCGCTACAAAAGTTTTTGTAAATAAAACAAAACCGGTTTTAGATACCAATGAAATTCTTTATTCCTGTGAAAGTACGTTTGATGCCATTATGTATGGAACTCGATTTCTTTTGCATGACCACCACGGGCACGCTTGCAGAAGTCCAGACGCTGAACCCAATTTTCGACGGTTTTCAAGCATAAATCGGCCGATACTGCTGCAATTTCACGTTCGATATTCGTACGAAGTTCATCAATCGTCGCTGACTTGTTGGCATAGACCATAGAATTGACGTAGCCCAACAGGAAATAATCTAATAATCTAATAATCTGACCGAGGCGGCCAATCGACTGGGCCATTTTGTGAGATAACACGTTCACCAAACTTGGTTTCCAATAAATTGATTGTGGCATTCGCTGTGTGGCTTGTGGCGCCGTCCTGTTGGAACCACATGTCCTCCAGGTCCATATTATCCAATTGGGGCCAAATATATTCGGTCATCATTGAACGGTAGCGATTCGCATTCACAGTAATGTGCCGGTCTTCATCATCACGGAAGAAGTACGGCCCAACGACGCCGCCGGCCCATAAACCGCACCAAACCGTAATTTTTTCGGGATACAATGATGACTCATGGATTACGTGTGGATTGCTGTCTGACCAATAACGCATATTTTCCTTATTGACGAAGCCATTCAGTCAGAAATGAGCCTCATCGCTGAAGATGATTTTCCGATGAAAACCCGAATCATTTCCAAGTTGTTGGTCAGCCCAATTCGCGAACATACGACCCTTATGGTGGTCCAGCGGCTTCAGTTCTTGCGTCAATTTGATCTTGTAAGGATGTAGGCCAAGATCTTTTCGCAAAATTCGCCACAACGACGTCACAGAGATGCCCAACGCTTGAGAACGACGTGTGAGAGACACATTTGGGCTTTCTTGAACTGAAGCCTCAGCGGCAGCAATATTCTCGACACTACGGGCACTTCTTTGTCTCACTGGCACGGGAACATTTTGTACTGTGCCTGTGGATTCAAATTTTTCCACTAGACGCTCAATTGTTGATCTGGTAGGACGATTATGACGATCATAAATTGGACGTAGCGCTCTTAAAGTTGAGGCCACTGACTCCAAATTTCGGTAGTAAATTTTAATAATTTCGACTCGTTGTTGGCTCGTATATCTTTCCATGATGAAATGCCAAACCTTACGGAAGAGAAATGTCAAAAGAGCGGGAAAAAATATGGCGTCGTTTGCTGTCCCTATCGATTTACTTTTGTAGCGTCTCTGTTGAAAAACCCTTTACTATATGCAGAAGATATCAACATTTATATTAATTTAGACTTTTTGTTACTATATAAATTGAACGGGAGAAAATTTAGAGCATTGTGAAATGCCACGAAAAGTGGCGATAAAAACAATCTGAAATGAGTCAGAGATAATCCATAAAAGTAGCACAAAAAAATCATAAGAATTTTGAAAAGAGTTCAAAAAGTTCATAAATTGACGTGAAATCATATTCATTTATGATGCCAAAAAGACTCTCAAAAAGAGGGAAATTTAATTTCCCAGGTTCATATTTATAACTCTTTTCTGAGTCTTACAATAACGCACCTTCAAACGCAAAAACACTTGATATGTTTTCGGAAGGTTTTCAGAGTCTTTTTTGACTCTTTTAGGACTCAGATTGTTGAGTGGAGTTATTCATTCTACTAAGGTAATAAAAAAAGTTCAATTTCAATTTTCTTCTCGGAAACATTAAATTTAAGCATATTGCTTCTTCCACAAAAAAAAACAAATTAATGGCCAAAAATGGGCCTAAATAAACTGTTACAGTTCCGTAGGTTTTTATATTACTGGTATGAAACTAAGTTAAGAGGTGGGAATTTCTGTACTTTTTAAAGGCAGTATTATACGTCCCAAAGATGGCATCAAAAGTTTGAACATGGTAAAAGAATCTAGACGTAATGAAAAAATTCTGGACAACTAAGCCCTAATAAACCAAAAATGTTGGCAAACGGGTGCCAGCTAACGTACATATGTCAACTTAGAGTCAACAATTTTTAAAAATTCATTAAACGCAGTGAGCCGCAAACAATCGTATTGGTGCAAAACTATTTGGTTTGATACATACACCAGAAATGTAAAAGTTTGACGCCAAAAAAAGCGTTTAGCGTAAAATTTGTTGCTATTTTTGTAACCAACCTTTAATTTTCTCCAAATGCGTTATAATGTATATTTACGGAAACACAGAAAACTTTTGTAATAAGGTTTAAAACGAGAAAGTGCGACAAAAGTAATTTTTTGCGCGAGCGACCGACCATCAACCTTTGTTTTGCGTGCATTAAAATACCATCTGGGATGATATTTATTCATTCGGCCTTTGTTTGATACTTTTTATTTTATGTATTCGAAGTAAAATCCATTTGTTATAAAATATATGTGGTTTTCTTACTTGTTCTTACTTGTCTGTCGACATATCCTTAGAGCGCCATATGATACAGTGGAAAGTTTATTCTCAAAATCAGAGTGACCCAAAATGATTTTCTTGCCGCTTTCCAACGATAATTGCTATAACTCGTTTGTTGGCAATATAACAAACCGAGTGACAATGGCAATACTAGAATTAATTACAATTAATTTATAAATCACCACAACTGATTTTGTTGGGGATTTATTTGTATAACTATTTCTGATTTAGCATGTTTTGTTTACTTTATACATATTATTTTATAATTTGGTTGAGTTGTCATTCTTATATGTTATTATTTGGTTTATCATTTAAATTACCAAAATATTGGGCCACCCTAACGTACAAATAGTCTTTTATGACATCACAATATAACAACATCATGCAATGTTGTTTACTGCTTCTATCGGTCAGCGTACTGCTGCTGTATTGTCGTCATCAGTTGCAGGTCCGCTAAGTGATGCTGTTGTTGTTATTGGTTTGTCTTAAGAGTCGTCGGTCCCAACTATCCTTTGGTTGTCTCGTCAGTTGCTGCATATGTATGTACGTATGCATGGATGTTTTGAATTGTCTTGTGCGTATATAGTCATTGAACTTTGTCTAATTTGTCAGCTGTCCCTATGTATTTACTTTTTGCAATTATTGTTGTTGTTGCAAATTTGGTATAGAGATTATTGGGGATATGTACATAAGTAAATGGAATGATTTACTTTCTGACCCTTTCGAATCCCTAACGACAATCGTTGAAATCTGTCTAGAAAAAGAAGTCAAAGTTAAGTGTCTACTGTCGTGCTGCTATTGTTTAAACTTTTGACAGTGACCTCTCTCTTAATTGTAAAGAAATGTAAAGTCCATAACTTCGGCCGACGAGTTCATTCTTTCCCTTGTTGCAAGCTAAATTATTTTGAGCTGGTTTCAATCTGTCGTGCTGCCAGTTAAAATTAAAATTTTAAATTAATATGTACTAATCGTCAAAGCCCTGCTCTGACCACCTTCAAATATATAGCCATGACAAAGCTTCTCAAAATACCGTTCGGAATCGGTGTAAAACTGTAGGTCGCAATCAGTGAGTGAAAACTGAAAAACCGACTCTCAGTGGTTGTGAGAAGTTCTCCCCGGTCTCTTCATGGGATGTAATGAGAAACCATTTATTTTTTTTTCAATCGTCAAATAATAAACCATTTATTCAATAAGATTACTTTGTATTTTATATTTAATAAAATAAATTTTGTGATCTATAATGTTGAAATCTAAAACTGTTTCATTTAAATAATTTGTTTGTGGCTCAACGAGCCAAGTGTTTCTCTTACAGATTTATTAAATCTATTCAACATCGCTGGTAAAACAAAATTGTATTGAATTGTAACGGGTCCGCCAAATAACTTTTTTTTGAAAATACTATAAAAAAAACTACTGAATATTTTCCCAAATTTCTTTTTTTATTTGAAAGTACAATCCTTCCGGTTAATAATGGAAAATAATTTCATTCAAATGGCTGCCTCGGCTGGCCATGCAGTAGCCTACACGATCGGTCCAATTTTTAAGCACATTATCGATTGTGTGCAGCTGTATTTCACCAATGGCTTCACGAATATTGTCCTTTAAAGCGTCAATTGTCTCTGGCTTGTCGGCGTAACACTTATCCTTTGAGGGCACCCCACAAATAATAGTCCAACGGTGTCAAATCGCAGCTCCGAGGTGGCCAAACGACATCAGCTCTGGGGCTGATAATGCGATCTTCAAAAACAGGGCGCAAAACATCGAGTGTAGCTTCGGCTCCTCCTCTTCCATTTTTGTGAACAAAAATTCGTTCGACATGGCCCGATAACGATCGCCATTGACTGTAACAGCCAGTCCTTGCTCATTTTCGAAGAAAAATGGCCCAATTATGCATCTGGACCAAAATCCGCACCAAACAGTGACTCGTTTTGGGGTGCATCGGCTTTTCAATGTATGCGTGCGGGTTTTCTGTGCAAAAATGCGACAATTTTGCTTGTTTACATACCCGCATAACGCATTGGATGGTCAGTTGGCTTCAAGTCCTGAACCAATTGCACTTTATATGGCGTCATACCAAGGTCTTTATGCAAAATTCGTCTCAATGATGACTCCGAAATGTTCAATTGTTGAGAACGACGGTGAGTTGATGTTGATGGCGCTTCACGCACACTTTCTGCCACAGCAGCAATATTCTCGGGTGTACGCACTGTTTTTGGCTTTTCACGCTTTGGTTTATCGATGAGGATGCCAGTTTTTTCACAAGATAACGTTCATACGGAGCTGACGGTGCTTCTCTTCTTCCAAAATCAGTACGCAATTTTCGCACACATTCTGCAACATTACCATGATTTTCAAAGTAATGTCGCAATATTTCCCAGCGTTGTTCAAGCGTATACACAACCATATTCGTTCAGCGGAAGGATAAAACTAATTATCTGTCAAATCAGACATGAGCTAAGTGTTACCATTCACGAAATAAGCACTAGTTGAAAAAAAAACGTTAGATGGCGGACCCTTTATTACATTTTCCTAGTCATGTTGTATTCGCTCATATACATCCATTTTGTTATTTCCTAAATTTTTAGTAATTTTATTAACACGGAAAAGATGTCGGACTGCAAAAACCCGGCCAACACCGGCTTCGTGCAAATTTCCTAAATTCCGATAACTAAACTCTACTCCGACTGTACACCCCTGAATGATCTATCATACAGCAAAACATTGTAATCTTTCCGCACTGTAAATCGCCAACCCCAATTTGGCAGCTAATTATGGAAGTATACAACCTTTCGACACCATTTGTATACATAACTTAAAAATCCTTGATGATAATTGATGTAATTCAATGACATTTCAATTATCTATGACGTCGAACTAGCAGTAAATTCGAAACTTAATACAATTCTAAACTTTAAGCGAAACTGCATTCAATCCTTTTCTAGCCAATAGACCGATTTTAATGTAATTTATTTCAATACCTTGTGAAATTCAATTAATGTCGTCCACAAAATTCCTATTAAAGGATTATAGAAACGCCTTGTTTCATTGACGACAAAAAAAGACAACATGCCCAATAACCACAACAACAAGGACGAAACTAGAATAAATCCTTGGACAGGAATCAACAACAATACGAGATATTTAAATGTGTTTGGTGATACCTTAACGATGTGACCATAAAACGGAAACAGAGAGAAAGTCATAAAAATCCCAAAAAAAAAGGAAAGGTGTAAATAAGCCTACAGAAAACTAATCAGGATTTAACTGGTGTCTGTGCAAGTTATTGAGCAGTAGTTGGTGCTAGATTTAAACACCTAGGCAAAATGTCCTTTAGTACACCGGTTGTGCTCATAAAATCTGACAACACCTCTGACAACACTCGAAGAAATGCAGGTGTTTAAATAGTTATAAATATATAACTCATATGAAGGCTATTCAGGGAGGTTGCTCAGTTTGAAATTCTAGTTCTATATTTGACTGATGAAAAAGGATCAAGGCACTTATACATCTTATAAAGAAAGTGGGCAACTTAAAACGAGGAATCAGCTTAAACTCTAAATTTAGAAATTATAGTTAATTATGAAACGACGTCTTTCTCAAATTAACTCTTGCATAAATAACTTAATTGATTTATAGTCTTTACGACTATTAAAAGTCGGGCAAGGGATTACGATATCCTGACGCATGGTTTAACTTCGATTGAAAGTACAAGTTGAAATCATAATAAATGTGAATCAATGTGTTTTATGATTAAGAAATATTTCAACACAATTTCATAACGAAAAGAATTTGTCTCAACAACCACATACGGTTAAGTTGCTTAAGACATTGCCCACTCTTACACAAATTATCGACATGAAAACAGAATATGGGTTGTTACAAATCACAAAGATCTTTAAAGGTTGCGCCGGAAAATAGTTACGCCGTAGATATAAAACTTATTCGTTAATGATTCATCGTTGCCGAAATTAATCGTTTCGTACATGCGGCTATTTATTCGCTGCTGTAATGAAAATTTGTCATAATTCTTCGATTCGTTGTTACAGGAACTTGTTATAGGAATGAAGACAATCTATGCATTTAATAGAAGGTTTTGTTTTGAAATCAATGCGAAGGTATGTCTCAGATTGATATCCCTGCAAAGCTGACACACCTCTGCTGATTCACACAGACGAACACTAAATCTTCAGTGATGAACACTAAATCTTCAGAGGACGCAAGTAAAGTGATACCCTACTGGGTGTGTCTTCAACGCTTCATCCAACTATTTCAGACTCTCATACAAACTGTATTGTGCTTTGAGTTTTCGAGACCAAAAGGCTGCGGCAAATATATATACCTATAATACACAAAGGCGACTATCGATGTCGTGCGAACCACACACTGTACAAATTGTATCCCGGCACCGACATAGTTAAGCGAATCAGCAAAATGCGACTACTCTGTGCCAGTATAATGCATAAGGGTGGACCTGCGCGAAAGGTCTTCAACGATGTACTCGAAGAAAGTTGACAAATAGGACGACCAAGGAGGATCATGTGGACGAATCCCAACGAAAGTCTGCTGTTACTGGCAAAAGGCAAAAGTTCGAGCCGGGTGGAGAAATATGTCTGTTATTTTCATGTAGTAAGGTCAACTCGCAACCGCAACAATGAAACATTTTAATAAAACAATGAAGACGAAATAAAACATATTCAATACATTAACAAAAATTACATCCCTGTATTGAAACATTTTCGTAGCAGGAATAAAATATATTTTTAAAAGTATTACCAAATATTCATTGCAGTAATGAAATATACTCATGATAGCAATGAAACATATTCATGTCAACAAAGAAACAAACTCAAAGCAGCAAGATGTTAATTTTCGTCACGGTGACGAAACATTTCCAGCTAGCTCCTTTTTTAAATGGCAATAAATGTATGGGTGCGTACGACGCACCTTCTAGTCTCGATCTAGCTACTTATTCAGGAAGCTTAGTACCAGCGTAGTATATACTGAATACGATTCACTAAGATACGATGTATAACTCTTGGCCACAACCAGTGAGCATTTTAACAAAAACTAGTTGCAGAAGTTCTACACAAATATCTCCTTAGGATGTTATGGAACTTAAATGTTGAGGCTGAAAATCGCAAAATTTTTGCCGCCATAAGCTGTAATGTAGAGAAGAGCAGTTAGCAGAGTGTTACAGTTATGTTGTCCCAGTTAAAGCATTTAAGACATTACAATTATCCTTGATCTCCCCAAATTCAATCAGATTTTACTTCGAGCGTATTATGACCAAAAAACCAAAGTAAACTGTTATAGGAATCTATGGTCATTAAGAGACGCACTGGTAGAATTTGTGGTTGAAAAACATCACAACATTTCTGGAGCTCAAGTAGCAAACACATTTACACTGGTATTGACGAAAAAATAAAAGATGAAATTTAGTAGGGGAATAAAAATGAACACAAAACATTATCTTGCATGCATAAGACAGGTATCATCGGATCATATGAGAACAATAGAATGACCCCGTTTGCGGTTCTTCACATCAAGTTGTAAACCTGCAAAAAGGGTAACATATGTGGGGCAACTGTGATGAAGAGTTTTAGGAAAGCACTTCCCTATCTGTAGTAAAACCATTTGATGGGGCTATAGCAAAGATGCGCATATTAGTGCATACATTAAGAACACACGCATTACATGCACAGCTGTGAAAATCCATTTCATCAAGAATAAAAGGTAAATATCACGTTACCCTAATATACACAACCATAGGCAGCGATTGCGAATATATTGGTTATATCCAAGGATTGAATATATTTGCTTGCCAGTACTATTAAAAAGGATTTGGTCAACAACTTTGGCAAATATTTACGGGTATGTCAGTCACAACCGTCATGACATCAGCATCATCAACTTTACCACATCCATCGAAATCGCTACCACCCGCTTACTCATCGACCAAATTGACCAACCGATTCGACGGAAAGGAAAAATTCATTAATATGCGGGTAGAATGATAAACGTAAGCAACGAAACCAACCAAAGTTTTCTGGTGTCAAACAGTTTAGGAAAAAATAACCGGTTAAAAGGTTATGCAAAAAAAAATAGTTGTTTAGATCTGAGAATTTTTATTATTCAAGCTCACGTTTTCAAAATGTTAACCAAATCTGTTCGCATCCTTACGATTCCTGATAAAGAGGACATCCCGACAGTGATGCAGTCAGTCATACGTATCAAAAATAGCGCATTTACGCTGGTTAGGCCATGTCAGTAGAATGATTTAGAATGAACATGTGCGAAAGGTATTCGAAACCGTACTCGAAGGTCGTCGAAAAATAGGACGACCAAGACGTCGCTGGAATATTGGTTGCGAGAGTTTGTGTTTCCAACAGTTGGAGAAATGCTGAAGATCGGGTCGGTTGGAGAAACAGTAGTCCTCATTGTGTAAGGTCCTTCGACCTTTGCATGCATGTACTGCCGAAACTCACATCGAACACGAAATCCTTACGATCCTGAACTGTTCATGAACAGTGGCGTTTTCGTATGGTTTAGAAAGAGATGCTAAATGTATACTTGCAATATCCATCACTTGTTGAATTGGATACAATTGGAAAAATATAAAGAGTGACACCAATTTCACGAAAGTGTTTGGAATCGATTCTCAAAACAATTTGTAGTTGGTGTCGTGAACCCCAAGTCTTTAATTCACAAAACAAAAAAATCCAATGAGTGTTCGAACTCACGGGCGATGTGTTAACACCTTTTTGCTACACGGTACCTGTTCGATTTCTATGAACACATTAGTAAATGTTACATTGGAAAATGAAAAATAATAGTTTTTTTGTATACACCGGGCAATGCTGAACATCAAATGACTCACTTTGTGTGGCCATATCAACAGCAACGAAACAGCCAAACACACAACATCACACATACTTTGTACGAAGTAGCTGACGTATTAGTATGTCACCGTAACGTCGACTGCGATGGTTTTAGCAGCAGCATAAAATCTGGATTTAGCAGATTTTGACTTTGATAGATTTAGTCCCTATACGCCGCTATAGATGTTAACACATCAAAAATTATATTCTACTTCAAGTTGGGAAAGGCGCCCCTCAGATCCAAAACTGAGAGGAGGGTTAAAATGTTCTCAATTTGATTTGTAGATTCTCAATTTCATATGTAAGTTTATCAATGTAAAATCGAATTTCCCAATTTCATTTGTAATTTTCGCACTTTGAAATAGAATGTCTTTACTTCTTATTTGTTTGGTTTTGATTAATCCTTTGAAATGCTGTTAAGACTCGTCTAACGGGTGACTCATTTAGAAACAGTTTTGGTTGGGACCCTAATCAGACTATTGCGAGTAGAAACTGAAAAAAAAACTTCTATTCACAAAACAATACAAAAAGAAACTTGCATGATACAAACCAATTTCACAAACAAGTCTTCTAATTACATTTATTTGGTGTTGTTCCTGGTTTCCTGATATTTTTCCTGCTTCGTAACTCTGGTGTTTTAATGTATGTTCCTGGTTCCTGGACTGATGATGTCGCGTCTAATTATTGCTGTTGCTTATTCCTGTTTCCCGTATTTCTACCGATCCTGTCCCGTTAAATTATTTGCTGTTGTTTATTGATTTCGTTTTTTGCTGGTTTCCTGTATAATGTCAACTCGATATCATGGCGTATTTTTATTTCGTCTATTTGGTATTGTTCCTGGTTGTATTGGTGTTATTTGTCCTGCTCCGTAACTCTGATGTCTTAACTTATGCTCCTGGTTCCTGTTGCCTGTCTTCACATTTATTCCTGATTTTATTGGTGTTGCTTTTCCTGCTTCGTAACTCGAGTGTTTTAACTATTATTTATACTGCCAACTCAACATCATATCCCATATGACGTATTTATCAATGTATCTCGAATGCTGGTTCCTGTTTTCTACCCGCTTGTCTTTGTGTTTCTGTTCCTGATTTCGAATTCTTCTCCTTCATCTTGTTCCCGGTTCCTGCTTCCTGATTTTGCTCTTTGCTGTTTCCTTATTTTAAGTTTTTATTATATTAATTTTGTTTTCTTTTTAATTTCGCTATTCATATGTATTTGCAGTTTCTTGTTTCCTTATTTTAAATTTTTATTATATAGATTTGTTATTTTTAAATTTTTTTTTTCATGCTAAACAATACATTTTTTCCTGCTCAATATTTAAAATTTTGTTTAAATTTTTTATTTTTTTCTTCTTTGTATTTTATTGTATTTATAAGATATTTATTGTATTTATATATTGTATTTATAAGATACTTTTATTTGTAAATTTTAGTTTAAGATGAATTTTGAAAAAATTATTCCACCTCCAGCTGGACTTATTTGTAGCGGAGTAAATAAATAAACAAATAAAAGTCTGTGATATTTAAAACAAGTGCATATTAATAATTCAACAAGACCTAAATCCTGAGCCTTTTTCTGGCAAAAAGTAAAAACTGCCGTATTCAGATTGAAGAGCACCTCGAAGAGGTTTAATAGCTGTCACCACATCCAGACAACACAATGGTTTGGTCTGGTTTGTGAGCTGCTGCAATCATCATTATTTAAAAACGATATTCCGGATTGCTGATGCGCATGTACTTGCGCATTTCTGTATTCGTTTTGAATCCTGTAATGTCAGATCTTAACTAATGAATCCTATTCCTAAAGAAAGATGACCGATCAAAGAGAGATACAGACTGACTTACAGCAATCAGTGGGAAAGTGTTCTTATTCTTTTGCCATTGTCAAGACGAACTGGTAGATATCCGCCCAAATATGGTGATGGTTATGACGTTCTGCAAACGAGCAGGAAAACAGAACCGATTTTAATTATTGTAAAGTTTCTTCATCACTACCGGATACATTTTCGTGATGTTTGGTATATATAAATGAGAATTACTGCGCATGAAATGGTGTATCTGCTAGTTTGTTTATGTATATGTGTCAGTGTATTTTTCGGCTTTTAGATTCGTGTTTTTGTCAACCTTGTTCTTGGTTGAAATAGTGTTTATTGAGCAGCATATCCTCACTCTGTAAGTTATTTGATGCTAAAGAATTTTGACACATTAAAGGGTATTATATACAATTTATATCTTTGTGTCAAGTTGGTTTTTTTGATTTGTCTTCTCGCTTGATCTATTAGTTCTCAACATTTGGTCAAAACGGAGTTTCAAACAGACATCATTTCACCGTCGGTGGTGCAATGGTTAGTGTCCGCGGCTCTTTTACATGAGATCCTGAGATCGAACCCTGCTCTGACCGCCTTCAAAAAAAATTTCTTTCGCGGCGGTCACCTCGCATAGTGACAGCGACACTATCGAGTATATAGCCATGAAAAAGCTTCTCCAAATACCGTTCGGAATCGGTGCAAAACTGTAGGTCCCAATCAGTGAGTGAAAACTGGAAAGCGCACAGCTCAGTGATTGTGAGAAGTTCTCCCCGGTCCCTTCATGGGATGTAATGGGAAACCATTTATTTTATTTTTTATAAGAAAGGGGCCGCAGAATATCAAAATATGTTTGGAATCTTTGTAAAAATATTTCGAATATTACAAAATGCAAAATCAGAAAGAACTTGTCCAGGTCTAGTGTTCTAATTGTAATTAGAAATTCTCATCTTTATTTTGTGTATTTTCTTCATGTGAACGTACTTAGGATGAGGGTATGTCATGGCCGGCTCAACTGAGTTAAATTTCTGAACAGGTTCCAGCGTAATTTTATTGCTTTCATCTGGTCATCCATCCATCTGTCGTTTACACACCGAACACAGTACCAGACTTCAAAAAAGTTTACATCAGTTTTTTCCAAATGTCATCCCTTTGGTTGCGGCTTGTTTTGCCCGCATTTGCGGAGGTTAATTTAAATGATTTTTGTTGATTCATTTTGAAATAAACTTTTAAATGTTATTATCCTTTATGACAAAGCCTATTTATTCTCATTTGTCATCTCGTTTTTTTTTCAATTGGTTTTCAGATAAATTGGTTTTAATTCAGTTTGTGAATTTTAAACAAACATATACATATGTATTACGTCGACATATGTTTATAGTTGTTCTACTCGTAACGTCATAGTGCAGCAACATAGGGACATTTTAGAGAGAGAGAGAGAAAATACAACAAAAGGCGCTTTGTTGAGGGTTAAATATTCGTTTTTTTTTTTGATATTCTGCGCAATATTGAATAAATTTTAAAACTGTTTACAGTATATATACATATATATAAACTACGAACACTACTTAACCTTAAAGTTGGGTTTTCAAATAATGTTTATTTAAATGTTTTAGAAGAAATACCAAAGCAATTGTAAGTGCAATTTGTTCGAAATTCAAATTCAAATTCAATATCAGTTCGAAATTCATTCTCTTACCTTCATAACAAATTCAAAATCTTACCTTCATAAAAAACTTTTTTTTTTGTTTTTCACTTTAGAAATTTCAAATTCACAATCTCCTTATTATTTATAATTTCCTTGTTTCATAATCGAAATTTCCCATTTTAATTAAAATTTTCTCAATTCATTTAAATTTATTAAAGCCTGCACAAAAATTTCAGTTGGGTGAACGGGTCCAAGGGTCCAAGTCTCATTAAAATAGGCTTATGTTTTTTGAAGCCGACCAACATGAATTTACCAGAATGGGCGTGGTAAATTCGTCCATATTCGATAGCGGATTAACGTTGCCCAAAATATTATCTAATTCCCATGTTAATTTGGACCTGCTCTATTTTTGTGGAGTTATCGCCCAGCATTTGTATAGGAGGTAAACTAATTGGCGTTGCAAAATTTTAGATTTTTATCACACAGTAGTTTAGTTTTTCACAAAACATTGGCTAATACCAAATTGCACTAAGATCGTGTTTGCTTTACGTGAGGTATAATATTAATCAACCGGCCAGTCGTCCATTTTTTGAATGGGAGGTACACCAATGGGTATACCACAGTTGTCCCTTTTTAATTACAAAGAAGATTTTTAGAAAATATTTGGCAGTACCACCAAATGTTATTAACATCGGTTATGATTTAAAGTTCCCAATTTTCAGTTACAAATTAAATTTGGCAAACTATGCCCAGACCAAATGTTGTTAAAATCGGTTGTTGTTTACGGGAGATAGCGCATCACAAAATACGACAACCGGCCGTTTTTTTATAGAGGTACAAGAATGAGAGTGGTACCCGCTTTCACAACAGAGTGGTATTTGACTAAATACTGCCTAATACCAAATTTCATAAATGTTGGATTAATTTTACAGGAGTTATCTGCCCCACAAATTTTGTATGGTACGTACCTTTTTTACCAGTAGACTGGTCTTTGGTTAAATTAAGCCTAATTTAAGTGACTTATCGTACCGGTAAACCGAACAGTCCCCTGCATTTGTATGCGAGGTGCCAGAACGGGCATGACAATCTTGTCAATTTTCTCCAGTTATTTAAACATGCAATATCTGAGTTGAAGCAAACCACGTGTAGCAGAAAAAATCTTTAGAAGAAACATGATTTTGTAATAAATGTGTCGATTTATAAAAGAGGTACCAAAAGGGGCGTGGTCACAATGGCTATTTTCAATCTCAAACTAAGTTTGGGCAAATAGTAGTTCCTGAAAAATATCATTGTGATCGGGAAAGATTTACGACAGACAAACAGACGGACCGACATGACTCAATCGTCTTAAAAGTGATAAAACAACTTTCCTGCAAACATACTAAGGGTCTAATATATGGCCCTTCAATTCGGTAACATGGCATCCGTAAATAATAGTCTATACACTCACCGCCATACACAAACCTATACCTCCCTGGTCGACCCGTCATCTAAGCGTACATAACATTCATCACTCACACAAAACACAGTGAACAGTCACATAACTGACAACCAGACAAGCTCTGTCGACGTTATGTACATAGTAGCAGCGAACTAGTTTCAATGGCCACAGAAGAATGAGTGCTTTGGCGCAATTCTCATTTCCGTCATTACAGTTATGGTACTTAATGCTAAGGTTGCCTAGACTTACGAGCGCACAACCCGATAAAATAACTTTTTTTTTGAAAATGCTATAAAAAAAAACTAGTGAATATTTTCTCAAATTTCTTTTTTTATTTGAAAGTACAATCCTTTCGGTTAATAATGGAAAATAATTTCATTCAAATGGCTGCCTCGGCTGGCCATGCAGTAGCCTACACGATCGGTCCAATTTTTAAGCACATTATCGATTGTGTGCAGCTGTATTTCACCAATGGCTTCACGAATATTGTCCTTTAAAGCGTCAATTGCCTCCGGCTTGTCGGCTTTTCAAGCTTTTTTTTTTATTTTTGGCTTTTCACGCTTTGGTTTATCGATGAGGATGCAAGTTTCTTTTACTTTTTTCACAAGATAACGAACATACGGTGCTTCTCTTCTTCCAAAATTCGTACGCAATTTTCGCACACATTCTGCAACATTACCATGATTTTCAAAGTAATGTCGCAATATTTCCCAGCGATGTTCAAGGGTATACACAACCATATTCGTTCAGCGGAAGGATAAAACTAATTATCTGTCAAATCAGACATGAGCTAAGTGTTACCATTCACGAAATAAGCACTAGTTGAAAGAAAAACGTTAGATGGCGGACCCTATACTTATTCTTACTGTTCCTAAGGCTTCGGCTTACTGTTCCAACACAGAGACTTCGGCTTACTATTCCTAGGCTTCGGCTTACTGTTCCTCAGCAGAGCCTTCGGCTTACTTTTCCTACACAGAACCTTCAGCTTTCTGTTCCTAGAAAGAGGCTTCGGCTTACTGTTCATACACAGAAGCTTCGGCTTACTGTTCCTACACAGAGGCTTCGGCATACTGTTCCTACACAGAGGCTTCGGCATCCTGTTCCGACACAGCTGATACGGCTTACTGTTCCTATTCAACCTGTCCCAGGATAACCGCTCTCACCGGACATGGAAAGCACATACTGGGCCAGTATCCCGCATGTCCGATACCGATCTAAGCAGCGAATCCGAATAATCCCATAATCGACCAGTCCCCAACGTGCCCCCAGAAGAGTGTTATCAAGCCAAGACAAGTACCTCTGGAGAAGCGTTGTCAAACCAAAAAGAATGTTCTCAAGCTAAGAGGAGCGGTCGCTACGAGTAAATCAGTTGATGTTATTTCTGTAAATTAAATTACTTTGTAAACTAAAGATCAATAAATAATCTGAATTCGAACCTCCGAAACTATTCTGTTTTTCTGTTCTTATTTCTAAAGGTTTGATAGATCCTAACGAAACACCATTTTTTATATAGACGTACGAGATTGGGAGTGGCACCCATTCTCACAGCAGAGTGGCATTTGACTAAATATTGTCTAATACGAAATTTCATAAATGTTGGTTTATTTTTACAGGAGTTATTGGTTGGTATTATTGGAGTTGTTTTATTTTTACGGGACTTATACAATGCGTTACAATTTTCTGCGCATACCCCCATCCTTGAAATGTTAAACTTGAAATCTTAAACTTCCTTGAAATGTTAAACTTGAAATGAAAAATATATATTCTTAATAAGGTCTTCAATTTTAAATACAAATTCGTGATTCTATTTGTTTACTCAGTTATCTCATTCGAAATTTTTCCAATCTCGAAGAGAATTTCTCAACGTCAATTCGATTTTTCTCACTTCCACTACAAATTTTTCTGTTATCTATTCGCTATTACATATTGCAACTCTCAATTTTATTTGAATTCTTCGCCTTTCTGAAACGAAAATCCTCAATTCTGCAAAAGAAAACAATTCTCACCTTGAAACGCAATTTTTTTTGTTTACTTTCAAATTTCTTAATTTATAATGAAAGGATCTCACTTATATATGCAATTTTACAATATTTGAACTAAAACTTATAATGTTACTTCAAATGTAATTGTAAATAGAAAATTCGAATTTTATATTAATTCTAATTGGCCTACGTTTCCTCAACTTCCAACTAAAAATAAATAAACAAACTAACAAAAAATTGAAACTAAACTAAAAAAAAAACTAAATAATAACAAACCAAAAATCACTTTTAAGTTTTTCCTTGCTTAAAATGGATATTCTTAATTTCATTTTAGTTTTTCTCAATTTTCTTATTTGGAATGTATCCAAATGTATGAATGTATTGTGGCCGTCGGTGGTGCAATGGGTAGTGTGCGTGGCTCTTGTACATGAGATCCCGGGTTCGAGTATATAGCCATGACAAAGCTTCTCAAAATACCGTGCGGAATCGGTGTAAAATTGTAGGTCCCAATCAGTGAGTGAAAACTGGAAAGGGCACAGCTCAGTGATTGTGAGAAGTTCTCCCCGGTCCCTTCATGGGATGTAATGGGAAACCATTTATTTTATTTATTTAATGTTTCCAAACTCGAAGAGAATTTCTCAATTGCATTTTGAATTTTCTCAATATGAGATGGATATTTTAAATCGTATGTAAAAGTGTCATTATTTAAAATGGCATTTCTCAATTTCAATTGAAATTTAATAATAATAATTCATTTTATTTCTTTTCCTTTCTTTCTTATTTCTTTGTTCTGAAAATCTAGCCAAGTTAGCGTAGTTTATGTTGCAGAAGCGGATATAATATTAAAAAGCGAAAATGGAAAACAGCCACACGTTAAGACCTTAAAGAGTCCTTTATCCTGGGATGATTATCGCAATAAGTATCTTTGGTGATAGTAATATAAATTTTTTGATTTTTCCAATTTTTATTAAAACTTCGTCCAGCAATTTAACTACGATATATTGTAAACTTTCAGACATCTTATCATCCGATAATTATTCTTCAGCGTCTAACAAAATCAATGGCTTACAATTACAGTTTGTAATACAATGTTGGGTAAAATCCCACTGAAAAGTAGTAATGGCACTATTTATCCCATACGCTGAAAAATAACGGCCTCAGCAACATATTGCAGGAACCATGTACATGGACATGAATTGAGGATTTGCTGCTTTGTATTTCTTTATTGTGTGTCACGTTATTGTTGTCAGCAGTTTTCAACAAAAAAAACACATTTGGTTCACAAATACATATATTATAACCTATTAATCATTGTGTCCCAAACATATTATATTGAATAGCAAACACAATGTGTTTGAGCACAAGTGTATTATATGTATTTGCGATAAGCTACAAACACGTTATATTTACATCCAAACAAATTTTAATAAATACAAATTTTTCATCGCGCAGAGTCAAAAATTAAATTTACTTATTTTTATCGATCGATACCTACCTAGAATGATACCCTCCGAAATTAGAAGTCAGGTTTTATTGTTGCTAGAGAAGAAGACACTTCATGACTTAAACCCCAAAATATATCGAGAGACTTACAAAATTGGAGGCAGTCCTCCAAGACAATTTCTCCGACGGCAATAAATATTAAATTATTGAATTAAATAGCCTATAAACTATTACTGGCCGTTTTCCGGTTACGATTTACAAACGAAATTTGAGGCATACACTTCACCCGATGTTGCTGTGACGTATTGTCAGAGAGGGGCGAAAGGGTTAAATAAGAAAGATATCACTTCTGTAGTAACTGCCCCAATCCGGGAGTGTATGCCGGGCTTGCCTATAGATAATTTGTGTAAACTATATTTAAGCTGTATTTGAGTGGTACCCTACTTGTGTATGGGCACCTTAGTGAGTAACACGTCCTCGGCCAACTTATTGCCATACCACTTTGATGAGATCGACTCTAAACCCCCTGCACTCGTCGGATCAAAAACTATGGGTTCTCCTAAAAACAAAAAAAATCAATAACCCACCAAGAGAGAACGATAGCTGTGTTTCAATGGGTAACAATAAAATCGAAAAGAATACTACAGGGCCGGAATTACCGGTTTATAGTCGTATAATAGTCAACGTATATCGTCCAGAGTTCTTGAGACGCAGAACTCACATAGAGCAAAATTGTCTATCAACTGGGCATGAAATTTGACAAGTGGTCATAGAAACCCCGCTGGCTCGCCTTGACGAACTGTAGAAAACTCTTACGATAGTCAAAGTCTAAACGACTCAAGGTAACCGAAAACCACGGACCGAAGGTGTTTAATGAACTGCTAAAGAAGACCCTCAGTATACTGCTCTTTGGCAGAGAGCATGTAGATACATCTATATTACGAAGTAGATGGTTGGGTATTTTATCTGCTCTAAACGCTGTGTCTGTGGAGATCCTTCTGTATGACACAAACTGGTGTGACACAAACTGGTACCACAGCCTAAATAAGCTCATTGCGTTTGAAAATAAGGCATCTGGAAGGTGCACAAATAAGTCATTACTGAGGTAGGTTAGATTAGGTAGAAGTGACTGTCACTATTTGCACACATAGTTCAATTGGGGCTTTTGTGACGTCCACGTGACGTCATTTTTCGTGCCCATACTTGACTTGCAAATTGATCTGCTATGGGCTAAGAGACATTCAAATTATATGACACTCCATCGCGAAATTTCTACTGAAGACGAGACATTCAGTAGTCTCTGGCGAACAAATTAGGGTTTTGCAAAAAGGTTTTGAGATCATTCAGGTTAATTCTCTGAATGTCTTTTCGCTTATAGTCCTAGATATAGTATCCTAGCTATCGTACACCCAAGGGGACAGTGTTATAGGACACAACTTCTGCAGTAATCGTGACCTAAGACTCTAAATCTAGACACGTGTCTGGCTATTAAACAGTGGCCAGTGATCACAGCTATATACAAACGTAGAGGACTTAGGCCCCAAATAATACTAAAAAATACACTACTAATATAAACCCACTTCTAAAAAGGCAAATGAAACATTAAGGATATTGATTATGCTTATATGCTTGAACAGCTATTTTGGGTCTGTACACTAAGATTATTGTAGCCAACCTAGAAATTGAATTAAGGCTCGAAAATGTATACTATATATAAAAATGGATGTATGTATGTGTGTATGTTACGAATGAACTCGAAAACGGCTGGACGGATTTTGATGAAATTTTCACACAATATTCAGAATCATCTAGCGGGTGATATAGGCTATACAGCCAGGATGAAAGTGGGCGGTGACACGCCCCTTTCAAAAATCTTATGTATGTGTGTATATTAGGTATGGACTCGAAAACGGCTGGACGGATTTTGATGAAATTTTCAGACAATATTCAGAATCATCTAGCGGGTGATATAGGCTATACAGCCGGGGTGAAAGTGGGCGGTGACACGCCCCTTTCAAAAATCTTATGTATGTGTGTATATTAGGAATGGACTCGAAAGCGGCTGGACGGATTTTGATGAAATTTTCAGACAATATTCAAAATCATCTAGCGAGTGACATAGTCTATACATACAGTCAGGGTGAAAGTAGGCGGTGCCACGCCCCTATTCAAAAATCGCTCTGACAGCTTTTCTAATAGACCGATTGTTATGAAAATGTCACAATGTGGTAAAGGGGCGTGGCACCGCCCATACAACTTGGAATTTAAAATGGCTATATTTCACGAACTGTCAGAGATTTGAGGATGAGATTTGGTATATATGTTGTTGGAACAGTATAAATTACAGCCAGGGTGGAAGAGGGCGGTGCCATGCCCCCTTTGAAAGAAACCGATATAACAGCCATAACTAGTATAATTTGAAACGTAATAGAGCAACAAATTTTGTTCAACCTTTGGCATTACAAAAACTTTGAAGGCAAAGCGTATTTTGCCGGGGCATGTACGATGCGACATATCCGTTCTTTCCAGGGTCACCGCAACGCTGTGTGTATCGTCATATGCCGTTTGTGGTCACAGTGCTAGCTCTGGGAACAATTACGCCCGGTGTTGCTGTTGTCTTACACCCATTCGACCAACAAGCCCTGACGTGAGCAGCTCTTGGATTAGGTCTACATCCAGCTCGCCTTTTGCTAAACGATGGCTTAAAGTGGCAGATGCCACGTTACTATGATGTTGGCTGATCTGAAGAAACCGGAACTTTGTAGGCCTCTACACACCGAAAACTACTATTGACCAGTGTTACTATCAGCAGCGTGTTAAAGCGAGTAAATAGGCTATATGTTAAGGGCATCAATAATTTATTTTAAAGTTTAAAATACCGAATTTAAATCGAATTAATAAGATTTTATAATTACTTTTGCTATGGAAAGCTCTAAATAGTTAACAGATTATAAATCCCTCTTCCTGAGCCATAAACTAATTCTATCTTTTATGTCATATTTTTTTATTGTTCTTCGTCCACAAAAAAAAAAACAAAGTTTATAAACTTAATAGCCCAATAACAGCCATTCATTAAGTTGTTTTTAATGGCACCACATTAATAAAACATAAAGAAAACAAAATAACTTTGCCGCCACCTATTGACCTATATTTTAGCCGTAGTTTAAGCGAAAATACCATTTCGCATCTGGATTTTATTATTAACTTATTTTTCGTTGCAAACCCACCCAAGCGTCATGATTATAAAAGTTTTCTTTCGTAAAGTGTTTGAACTGGATTCCTAAGATGCTGCCAGCTCCTATGTTGTGCTACTTATTTTCCATTCCACCATAAAGAACTTAACCTTAGGTGAACTTTGTAGTAGAAATGGTATTAACGCGTATAGAAAACCTTGAAATACTTTCCAATTGGCCTTTGAATTAAACGGGACAAAAACGAACTTGGAAGATTTAAAATGTTGCATTTAAATAAAAAATCTTCCGGAAAATCGTAGCTAGAATGGTGTGACCACAACATAAACTACATATGCCAGTTATATGCAATTTTAGCATGTATGCATGGAATTCAGAGGCGTGGAAACCACAACAAACATTCGATGCAAAACAACAGTAATAAATTAAGTTCCAAAAATAATTTTTTCTTTAAGGTTTTTTTTTGGACGTATTGCAAATCAGAGGGACAAAAACATTTCGATTTATGACTCACAGTGGATTGGCCACCAAAAACAACTAAATTCATTCTTTTTGGATCCATGTGTTGGTGATTGTGATGCATGTACTATTTGCATCCATAAAGGGCAAATAAAAAATACTTGCTAAATTATTTCCTTGTCCTTTATCTACCCAAACAAACCACAAGATTTTGTTAAATTCGAAATTATGCTTAAACAAATTGTCTTCAGATGGCGGTCAGTCAGTGCATCCCTGGGAATCGGCCATAGTGAGTAATAGCCCAGCAAAACAAATTATTGTCGAAACAGTATAAAAGAGAAATATTAAAGGAGAAGAGAGAGAATTTAACATCGTCTCGAATTCGTAACGGATTCATATGACACACTAGGAAGACTTTGGCGCTATTTTAATTCCTTCCCACGTTTTCAGCCACTCACAGTTAAAGGATTTCATATTCGAATCCGTTTGTTGTAAATATAACGGATTCAGACGGATCCACTTTTATAAATTTTGAGGATTCGAAGCGGATTCTTTCTGATATTAAAAAGATATTTAAAATTGAAATTGCTAATTTGCTACCTATAATCCACTGAAGTATTTTACAAATAAAAAAAAATCGTTTTTAGCTAAATCTAAATCGTTTTAGAATTTTTTTTTTAAGTTTTTGTGTTTTATCAACTCAGATATGAATCCGCGATATTAAATATTTCACTGAATCGCTTTTTATGTTTCTATAGACTGATAACACGTTCGAGGCGAATTCACCAAATCGAAAACTCACATTTCGCTTTTTATGATTTTAGGGATCCGTAACGGGTTCGAAACGGATGCGCATCCATGTTTGTGCACATTGGGTTCACACATTCTAACTTCAGTCAGTGCAAAGGATGAAAATGCATTAACCATATTATTCAACTTCATGAGTTTTAAAAGCTGTTGTCTTTGACCCATATATAGTGGGTAGCAGAATTGAGTACATGTTTGATTTACTTGCATATCTCAGCGCGTAAAAAGGGCATTAATAAAGCAAACCTAAATATTACCTTTTCTATTTATTTCTTATCTAAATCTTGAAAAAACGATGTATATTAAAAATCTGAAAGCAATTCATTAAACCAAAAAAGCAATAATTCGAATGTACTCAATTTTCCACATTTCATGAATAGAATAGAGCATATTTCAATACGTTGTCCAAAGCGCCTAATTATTTATAAAGTTTTTCACGCGTTATGGCAAACTTCCAACGGATTTTTTGTATAATTTTATACTTTTCGTACTGGCCACTGCCTCAATTTAAAATGTTGTCCATTTCCTCGTAGCCATACCTGCACTATTTTCGCAAGTCACCATCCTGTTGAAATATGACCTCTTCTTCACGATATGCACTCATCTCAACGAAATGGGGAAGATGGGTCTGTAAATTGTTCAAGTAGTCCTCTTTCTTCTTTATGCCGACGATTTCATGTAATGGTTGAAACAATCCTACACCATAACGTTTCGTCCGCCATGCTTCACCGTTTGTTTAAAATGGTGTCTTTGAATTGATTCTCTGATTGCTTACGATCGAACTGTAAGTGATTAACTTTCGACTCGTCTTATCAAATTATAGGTTTCCACTTGTCTGCAGTCCATTTCTTGTAATCCGTGGTTAACTTTAAGCGCGCCTTAACATTCTTTGACGACAATACCGATTTTCTTTTCGTTTACAGCTAAGGTACAGTCAATAGCGTGCAACGCTCTGCTGTCCATCGGCTCACAATCTCTTTTTTTGCTACAGAAGTATCGTTTGGCGTTAAACATATATTCTATTTCATTTCTGTTATCATAAGACGTGTGTCCGCATCCGTTAGAAGTTTTCGGTGACCTCTGACTTGTCCTTTAGGAGCAATTTTTCTGACCTCTAATAACCACGGACTGACTTACTTTAATTGCTTTGACTATTGTTCGTGACGTGGATGCATTGTCTGTCAATCAGAAAATATTATCCCCAACGCTTCGCAATATGTTCTTCATAACTTCAAATAACTAAGAAATTGTGGTTCGATTACCGGTTACGGTTAAAAGCCACTTTAACACTGAAATTCGCATTCCTGTCACCGTAGTTGAAAAGTGCAAATTGTAGTATATTCGAGTTAATCCTCTTTCCTTTTTTTTCTCTTTGAATTAACTGCTGTTTTGTTTTGTAACATAGAAAGTTATGTCAAGAATTAGACGAGAAATAAATCGTAAAAAAACCATTTCGTTTTGCTTCGATAGTGTCCTTTTTACGCGCTTAGAAATTAAAATACTCCAAATATGTACTCATTTGTGCTCCCCACTGTATATATGAAAATAACAGCAGGTACTCACCCGATCGCCGGTTTCAAGTCTCTGGCGTGTTTAGACCCATTTGGTCTAGATTCTGATCTGTTGTCAGGCAGTGGATATTGAATCGCTGCAGATCAAAGGAGTTGTTCATTTGCAAGAAAATTTATGAAGTGCAAATAAATGTTCTTCAAACAGTGTAAAGTCAAAGTTTTCAGCTCCCACTTCGCAGTATATCAAGGGTCCGCCAAATAACTTTTTTTTTATTGAAAAGGCTACAAAAAAAACTACTGAATATTTTCTCAAATTTCTTTTTTTATTTGAAAGTACAATCCTTCCGGTTAATAATAGGCTGGCCATGCAGTAGCCTACTCGATCGGTCAAATTTTTAAGCACATTATCGATTGTGTGCAGCTGTATTTCACCAATGGCTTCACGAATATTGTCCTTTAAAGCGTCAATTGTCTCTGGCTTGTCGGCGTAACACTTATCTTTGAGGGCACCCCACAAATAATAGTCCAACGGTGTCAAATCGCAGCTCCGAGGTGGCCAAATGACATCAGCTCTGCGGCTGATAATGCGATCTTCAAAAACAGGGCGCAAAGCGACGTCCTGTTGAAACCAAATGTTGCCAATATCCTCCTCTTCAATTTTTGTGAACAAAAATTCGTTCAACATGGCCCGATAACGATCACCATTGACTGTAACGGCCACTCCTTGCTCATTTTCGAAGAAAAATGGCCCAATTATGCCTCTGGGCCAAAATCCGCACCAAACAGTGACTCGTTTTGGGTGCATCGGGTTTTCAATGTATGCGCGCGGGTTTTCTGTGCCCCAAATGCAACAATTTTGCTTGTTTACATACCCGCCAAGATCATACCCACCAAGCACACATACTCACACATTCTGCAACATTACCATGATTTTCAAAGTAATGTCGCAATATTTCCCAGCGTTGTTCAAGCGTATACACAACCATATTCGTTCAGCAAAAGGATAAAACTAATTATCTGTCAAATCAGAGATCAGCTAAGTGTTACCATTCACGAAATAAGCACTAATTGAAAAAAAATGTAAGATGGCGGACCCGTTACTTAAGCAGCCTTCAGAATCACTTCATGTGGTCGCCGTTTCAACCAATAGTTCGCTATTATCTGCTAGATAGAACTAGGGGAATATTTCTATAACTTTTGGACTCTAATTAATTGCACTGGTACTTATGATAATTTCACTAATTTTGGAATATATCAGAAAATTCTGAGGAAGCTATTGCTTTTATGAAGTGATGATTACATACACATATCTGTTTAATTTCTGACTGTCATGATTTCAAAACTTTCAAATTTTTCTTGGACTTACTTTATTCTAAGAATTTTGGACTTCTTTCCCGCATGAGGGTATAGCTGGAAAGAAAGTTGGTCATTTTATATGAAAGAGCAAAAAAGGTCTCGATGAGTCATCAAACTCAAATGTCACCAACAAGCACATGACTGAAAATATACATTGTGGTAATTTAGGCCATACAAAACCATAAGTGAAACCGAATTAAACTTTGAATGTTAAAATAGGAACTGTAAACGCTTAATTTTTAACGATTTAAAAAATTTAATTCGAAAAAGAAATAATCCAACAATTTGTTTATTCTAAAGTAATGTATATGACCGTCGGTGGTGCAATGGGTAGTGTGCGCGCCTCTTGTACAGGAGATCCTGGGTTCGATCCCTGCTCCAACCAACTTAAAAATTTATTTCGACGACGGTCACCTCGCTTAGTGACGGCGACACTATCGAGTATACAGCCATGAAAAAGCTTCTCAAAATACCGTTCGGAATCGGTGTAAAACTGTAGGTCCCAATCAGTGAGTGAAAACTGGAAAGCGCACAGCTCAGTGATTGTGAGAAGTTCTCCCCGGTCCCTTCAAGGGATGTAATGGGACACCATTTATTTATTTTTTTTAATGTATATACTTATAAACACATTAAATAAAGTGTTACCTACCATACATAATTTTGATATTCTTTTGTGAACGAGTGTTATCCATGAACAAGAATTAGGTGTAAGAAGGATGTGTTCAAAATTGGGAAACGTCTTTCATGGGATATCATGAGAAAATACGTTTTTTAAAGGGCAATGTAAAATGAAGTTATACTGCTTCATTAGAACTGATGTCAATGCGAATCCCTTAGAAACTTTTCCAATATTAATCTCTGGGATTTGATGTGACGGATTACTTGACGGAGTTAAACGCGCTATGAGATTATATCGTACCCTATCTATCGTCTATTACAGTTATTGTTTACCCAAAGACACTTTCTTTATCAGTTCAAATTTGGTATTCAAGCTTATTCCTAATGATACTTTTAAGTAATTCATTTTGAACAATCCTACCCTAACCGTATGTGTAAAGTTCCTCAGTCCGTTCATGGGATGTAATGGGAAACTAATCATTTTATTCATTTGACCGAAGCTTCTAACTAATGGCAGAAAATTCAGAGAATTGCATTTGAGATTTTGTAACGGGTTTTCCAATAAGAGCGCTACAAAAGTTTTTTTAAATAAAACAAAACCGGTTTTAGATACCAATGAAATTCTGTATTCCTGTGAAAGTACGTTCGATGCCATTATGTATGGAACTCGATTTCTTTTGCATGGCCACCACGGGCACGCTTGTAGAAGTCCAGACGCTGAACCCAATTTTCGACGGTTTTCAAGCATAAATCGGCCGATACTGCTGCAATTTCACGTTCGATATTTCGGCTGGTGCCCGTTTCGCTGTATATCATTAACTCTTGCCCAACTTTGCTGTTTTGAGTCTTGAGACGCCATATTGGAGGTTTGATTGTCCTTCTTTTTTGCAAAATCTCTATGCAGAAGAGTGTGGTGCTTCTTTTGGCATTTAGTGCAGCCATTTGTCTTTGAGCAGTTTGCATACATATGCCCAACCCACAAACAATTGAAGCAAAAGTTAAACTTTCTCAACGTTGCAGCACGATTCTTATTGTCCATACTTAGAAATTTAGGACACGAACTTATTCTGTGTGACTCTTTACACAATTTGCATTGAGCCACTTCAGTTCAATGTGAGTTCAGTAAGTTAAAGCTGAAGTGGCTCAATGTGATGTGATCTTGACTTATTCACCTTAGAATTCTACTGCTGATTATTTTCAGAAACTGCTTTAGAGTTATTGACCCATTATCGTCGCTGGCTTGTTGGCATAGACCATAGATTTGACGTAGCCCCACAGGCAATAATCTAACGGCGTCAAATCGCAAGACCGAGGCGGCCAATCGACAAAACCTGTTGGAACCACATCGCACCCTATCTACAAAAGAGTCATAACTCAAAATTTTCAAATTTTTAGTAGAGGCAAAAAACTGATGTTGTTAACTAGAAATATGTATGAAAATACTGAATTATAGACATATTCATACGGGACATTTTGACGAAAGGGAAGAGTAAACGACGTCAGATTTTTACAGCGGATAGAAATGGTCCTTGGTTATTGTTTTCAAGCAAAAAATTAAAATCTGAAAATTTTGAGTTATGACTCTTTTGCAGTTAGGGTACGACATGTCCTCCAAGTCCATATTATCCAATTGGGGCCAAAAATATTCGGTTATCATTGAACGGTAGCGATTCGCAATCACAGTAATGTGCCGGTCTTGATCATCGCGGAAGAAATACGGCCCAATGACGCCGCCGGCCCATAAACCGCACCAAACGTTATTTTTTCGGGATGCAATGATGACTAATGGATTACGTGTGGATTGCTGTCTGACCAATAACGCATATTTCGACGAAGCCATTCAGCCAGAAATGAGCCTCATCGCTGATTGTTGAGGCCTCTTAAAGTTGGCCTCTTAAAGTTGGGGCCACTGACTCCAAATTTCGGTAGTAAATTTTAATAACTTCGATTCGTTGTTGGCTCGTATAACTTTCCATGATGAAATCGCAAACCTTACTGAAGAGAAATGTCAAAAGAGCGGGAAAAAATATTGCGTCGTTTGCTGTCCCTATTGATTTACTTTTGTAGCGTCTCTGTTGAAAAACCCTTTACTATTGTACTATATCTCGGCAATCATAGCAATTATGGTATTAACAAAAAAAAATTAACAGCACCAGCCTGCAGAAACTACATGTGGCCCAGATTTATACCGTATCTAGAGGCCACAATAACTCCGTTCCTGTATACCTCTATCGAATCCTATTCACCGTCAGTGCATTTCCGGCTTCATTATCATTAAAATACGTCCAAATTACGCTGCCTGAACAAAACAGTTGCTCGTGGTGAATGATTGTGATTCTTGCGGATCACTTTTGGATTTTCTGAGGAGCAAGTTCAACAATTGACAATTCAGATGAAAATGCGAGTCATCGGTGAATATAATTTGCTTCGAAACATTAGCATTCACTTCATGTTGCTCCGTCATTCATTGATGGGCTTGCCGGCACTGTGGATTATTCGCTGGTTTGAACTCCTTGGTGAGTAGAATCTTGTACGGGTGAAGTTAGAGGCCTTTCGTCAAAATTTAGTGCATGGTGCTTCCAAACATTTTCAGTTGTTATGAACGATGTCGTGTTGATATTCTCGGGTTTACGACGACACTCGTTTCCAGCAGAAATTTTTCTATGGGCCGGTCGGAATGCTGATGCCCAGGAGATTTTCTGTTCCTAATCCACCTAGTTTCTCTAAATATTTTTATCGAGTTTGCGGTTAGTGTGCGCACCTCTTGTACATGAGATACTGGATTCGATCCCTGCTCTTTTATTTATTATGTTAAGTGCATAGGACTTCAGGATACAAGTTTGATAATGTAATTTCTCCGATTAATGATTCTGATCCAGGTTTTTAGTAATACATGTATCGGTCACACTAGAATACTTATCCGAATATGCTCCATTACGCCAAATGGGAAATAAATAATGCACATACAAATACGTTTCAAGAAAGACATACGAAAGGGAACAGAAACGTCAGTATTTAAATTACCTGGTACAAATGAGCTGGGTAAAACCCAGCCAAAAGATCACAGAAGCAGTTTTTCCCAAAATGTATGGTACCCTTATCGCGCATCTTATCACCCCAAAGGGGTTCGAAATTCATCTGATATTGGAGACGAATGCTTAATTTCAGATGCAACATAATTTAAAGCGCAAAAATTATGTTGCCATCGATAATGTGTAGGGAATTATTCTAAGTCGCCAAATGCATGCCCAACTAAATAGGATAGAGAAAATGAATCACTGAATATTATGGTACTTTTGCGGTTGATCGGAGTTAGTCATAGAACACTGTTAGATTATGACCCAAACAATTACTGATATGTCGATTAAACTTAAGTGTAAACTTCAATTGGTCGGAAATGCCGGTTTTCGATAAAGGAAATTCTTGTGTAGAGAACAATGCGAATTTTATACTGAATACTAGGAAACTACAAATCTCTTTTGCTCGCTGTAACATTTATTGGGTTGAAATTTTGGTGACTGGGGAAGACGCTTTGTTGCTTGCTAACCGCCGGAAAGCTAACTGGTGTCTGTAACTAATCTTCCTGAACTCAACAACGGTCCGAGACTGTAGCAAATCTCTTTACGATAATTGCATTTATCAGGGGCATAGAATTAGAACGGATGATCTGGTTATTCTAGGCACTACCTTACCGATTCCGCATGAATTTGAACGAGTTGGCATTCTCCTAGTGACATGTAAGTACCATGATGGCACAGGACATTCAGACGAGGACCACGGATTGAATACACATGAAACACATCTATCCGACGACTGAGTATACCACCTCCTAAACGGTATGACGGTTAGACACGATCTAAAATCGAAGGTGGAGGCATTGACTTTTGTAGGAGCTGTAACCAAGATTAAGGTGAAGAGTACTCTAAAGTTCTTCTCTGTAAGTATCCAGCACTATCTTGTAGCCAGATGCCTACTATGGACTCGTAATTCTTCAGGAATATGAAGATTTATCCCTATAATCGTATAAATTTGACGTCTCTTCCGAAAATTAAAAATAATTATAAAATAAATTACAATTTTTTTCAACGACTATTAGAACTATATAAAAAATGGTTTCCCATTACATCCCATAAAGGAATTGGGGAGAGCTTCTCACAACCAGTGAGCTGTGCGCTTTTATAATATTATACTCACTGATTGGGACCTACAGTTTTACGCCGGTTCCGAACGGTATTTTGAGAGGCATTTTCATGGCTAAGTACTCGATAGTGTCGCCGTCACTAAGCGAGGTGACCGTCGTCGAAAGAAATTTTAAGGTGGTCGGAGCAGGGATCGAACCCAGGATCTCCTGTACAAGAGGCGCGCACACTAACCATTCCACCACCGACGGCCACAACTATATGTTTACTTTAATGTCAACAAAAAATTTCTCTTTTTTCCTAAAATTGCGCAAATACATAATTTTTTACATGCGTTAAAATACAGGTTTTGTAAAAAATACCCCAAGTTTGGCAATTCTGTCTTAAGTTAAGAAAAATTTAAAAAATTTGTATTCAACAAAAATTTTTGTAGTTGATAAAAATATACACTTTTACAATAAATCAACGTCTCAACATTTCCAAAGCTTGAGACCATCAAAAAATAAATTTATTTGGGACAACATGAATGGTTTCGCTTGCCAAATACTTTACACAAAATAATCATCCAAATATTATCCAACAAATTTGAAATTGTGCCATTTTTGGATAATTATTCGCGAAGTGGCAACACTGATTTTTATTTAATTTTTGATTAAAATCAAAAAAAACAAGTTTTTATCCATTTTGTTGCACTTTTTGGTCGCAACCAATTGGTCAGGTTAGGTATATCAGCTGTTGCAATTTTCCAGAGCACTCAATTCTTTTAGTGAGCTTGTGTGCTCTGGACACAGAACTACAAAAAGAAATTCTGTAGATGATTTAATAAATAAATATATAAAAATGCCAATGTTAGCATAATGGTTTCGCAAACGGCAACATTTTTGAGGACATTGCACATAATTTTTTAGTCTGCCTCTGGCTACACTGCCGGCGTAACAAAAATATATCTATATTCAACTTAAGTGTCAAGTCTGTAATGTTGTACGGCTACACACCGTTTATCAAGCCAAACGTTTATTAATCGATGTTTGTGTCAAATGCCCTGTATGCACTGGCCTAATACAATTTATAATGAAGAATTCTGGCAACGCAGAAACAACCGCCTATTTAATTGGATATACCTAGAAGAAAATGGACATGGATTGGAAATATTCTTAGGCATTCAACATCAGATATTGCCAGACCGGCATTTGAATGGAACCCTCAGGGTATCGCAGGCCAGAAGGCCCACCAAGTATTTGGAAGCGGTGACTGGAAAAGGAATGGGAACAATCTCAACCACAAGTACAAGCACATAGAAGTGGTGCCTGGAAAAGTGGCTCGACTATCAGGGAATCAAAATAAATCACTTGCCAGAGATAACAATCGTTGAAGAGGATTGCTTGACTCCCTATAGCATTCGAGAACATTGCATTTACATTTTGTATAGTTTCGAGTTTATATAGTTTGAAACATCATGCTTTTTACTATTGATAATTCTACATAATACCCTGATACACTCCGGTTCTTTTTTGTATAAAATCCAATTGAAAGAAGAAACTCATTTGAATGATTCAGTTAAACAGTTTATATTACCTGATACGATAGCAAGGTTTCTGTATTAAGCTTATAAGTGTTGCATGGCCCGGTTAACTCGACTAAAATTTGCATACTGTCTAATGTAAGACTTAATAAATTTTCAATATAAAACAAAAAAAAACATTTCATCCATTTTGTTGCTGTCTCTGATCTAGTTGAAAAAAATACATATTAATAAATTAAAAGCACAAAATAACAGAGAGCACTTCACATGTTTCATGGATACTTTTTGCATTTGCTATATTTCAGCCATCATGTGATTAATTGTTGTCCGTTTGAAGCAACAGCAACAAAAGCAACAACACCAACAATCTATAACAACACCAATGTGACAGCAACAATTGCTGACTTGGTTTTGCAGTCTGTCGGTTGGCCGGCCGTCTGACAGATTTATAGTGTATTAGAGTTAATATTTTATGGATAATAGCAACTCATGTAGAACAATTTTTCCATTTGATTAAATTTAATGGTCTAATAATTTAAAAGGGTTTTGGTTGCAAACGTTCAATTTCATTTTGTTGGTATTTTCTTTACACGGACATTGAGCAATAAGGACATGTTGAATTGACAATATAAAACCTACTATATCTGGCCAATATGTGAGAAAGTATTAAAGACTTTTTCAACTTTTAAGTTGAAGTTGAATAACTCAATGTAAATCAAAAATTTTAAAAATCCTTACAAATGAAAATGAACTAATGTATTATATTTTTCGATATAATTAAATACCGTTTCAGTGAAAAACAGTTAGTAAAGACTAAAGTACTGCGTTTCCTCAATAATTGTATAAATCGTGTACTTTTTCTGTATAACATCTATTCGCAAGCACAATTCTCCGCTTGATCTCAAGGCTGACGTTGTTGTTTTTGGGCTAAGCAAGCACTTTAGAGATAAAGCCCTCTCTCGAGTAACAAAAGTCCAGCTGTACCAGACTCTCATATAACCTGCCTTGCTTTATGGCGCATAGTCTGGGTTTTATCGCAGGCAGACGAAACATCTCTAGGAGTCTCCGAGAGAAAAATACTCCGGAAGATTTATGGCCCTATAGTGCACAACGGCGAGTATCGGCGACGCATGAATCATGAGCTGTATGAGCTTTATCCTGACATTGACATTGTTAAGCGGATCAAGATAACGCGATTGCGCTGGCTGGGCCATGTCAGTAGAATGGATGAAGACGAACCAGCACGAAGGGTTTTCGAAACCGAACTCGAAGGAAGACGAAAAATAGGAAGACCAAGACTCCGCTGGAGGGATCAGGTTGACGAATCCCTGCGTACACTTGGTATTGCCAACTGGAGAGATAAAGCAAAAGATCGAACTGGTTGGCGAAATATGTTATCTTCGTTTTGTAAGGTCCCTGACCCCCCGGGGTTGTCCGAGACCGGATAAGTAAGTAAGTAAGCTTATACAAAATGGACATATATAGTTTGGAAAATGGACATAATAAAAACGAACGTTTACAAACTAAAACGTTTTACTAATGTCATGATGTAAACAAGCATAAACTTGAAACGCCGTGCTGTCGTTATTGACACCGTTATCGTGTCTGTCGTAACATGTCACTGCCTCATTGAATGTCACACAGAGAGACTGGAAGTCTTGAGGAATGGACTCTTGCAGAAATTGCGGTGGAGTCAATAGAATAGACCCTGTGTCTGGTCGCCGCTCCTTCCAGAAGGCGGTGGCTGCAAAGTTCTTTGGGGAGTAATCAAATCTTGCTGCTGATAGCATCCGCCAACTCCTTGCCTTCAGGTAAACTGGTTTAACGAGAGGGACTAGGAATATCCTATATTTCCTTTAGTCACTGTGGCATCGTGATACCTATAATGTGCAAGTGAGCCTAACTGCCACTCTTACTTAACCTAACCTATGTGGCCACCGTATATGGCTTGTACATCGCGTAATCTGGTTGTCCAGTTTTTACACACTCTTCGCAGTAAATTTTCGGTCATAAAAGCGCCTAATGTTGACTTCCAAGTGCTCAATTATTTCAAGTCTATCTGCGTAAACTCGCGACTTTGCATATCCCCAGAGAACAAGTCAAATAGCGTCAAATCACATGAGCGAAGTGGTTAGTTAACAGGGCCATTTCATGAATTTAATGGTTGTGTGTGGCTGTGTGGCCGTCCTGTTAAAGCCACATCTCTGTAACATTAACGCATTCCTACTAAGGCACGAAAGAGGTAATATTTATGTCTCTATACCGCTCACCGTCGGCTATGTGCTCAACGGCTCAGCGCCTAGTGTGCGCGCCTCTTGTACATGAGAACCTGTGTTCGATCCCTGCTCTGACCACCTTAAATTTCTTTCGGTGGCGTTCATTGTCGAATAGTGACGGCGACACTATCGAGTATTTAGCCATGAAAAAGCTTCTCAAAAATACGGTTCGGAATCGATGTAAAAACTGTAGGTCCCTATTACTGAGAATACAACTTAAATGCACAGCTCACTGGTTGTGAGAAACTCTCCCCAATTCCTTCATGGGATTTAATGGGAAACCGTTTTTTATACCGCTCACCGTTGGCTGTAACGATCTGGCCGTAATAATTTTTGAAGCCATATAGACCGTCGGTGATGCAATGGTAGTGTGTTGTGCATGAGGACGTGGGTTCGATCCCTACTCTGACTACCTTAAACTTCTTTCGACGACGGTCATCTCGCTTAGTGATGGCGACACTATCGAGTATTTAGCCATGAAAAAGCTTCTAAAAATACCGTTCGGAATCGGTGTAAAACTGTAGGTCCCAATCAGTGAGTGTAAAACACGCACAGCTCACAGGTTGTGAGAAGCTCTCCCTAATCCCTTCATGGGATGTAACGGGAAACTATTTTTTTGTATAGACCAATAATTCCACCGACCCATAATGGTATAACTGTGTTTCGGCAATGGCTTGTGCAATACCATCGCTCCAAATTCTGCAATTCTGTTTATTGACGTAGCCATTTAACCAAAGGTGTGTTTCGTCACTTTACAGGAAAAAAGATGTCGGTTCGTTGGTATTCTCAAAAGCACTAGTTTTATTATATATTTGTTAACTACCTGTCAATTATTGTTTCATGTGTCAACTATTCCCATTACAGTATGACCACAGTTACATATATATGTATGTATGAAAGCCTGAATGTTGATTTGAGAGAGTAGATGATCATACGATGTTCCGGCTTCTTTCCAAAATAACATAGGACAGTGGTGTATCAACTAATTGTAAAAATAGGGTAGTTACGTGTATCTGATGTTTGTTAAAGTCATTCGCAGTTATTTACAAGTCAATGAACTACAACTCTTAAATATAAAAGGGTCAGCTACAGTCACTGCAAAACATTTTCAAATTACATGCCCGATGAGTTGCTCGAATTGAACTGTGTATTCTAAAACAAATTTAAACAATTTGCAACCGTTGCTCCGGCGCGAGTCTATTTATGATGAATTGTCAGACCAAACTAACTAAGCAAACTACAACTGTCAAGTCGACAGAAAACAGTGTTGCCAGTTGAAATTTACCCTTATATACTTAAGTGACGTGAAACAACCCATTGACGTCAAGGGCCTTACAAATTTAGGACAACATGTCTCTCCAACCGGCTCAATCTTTAAATGTTCTCTTCCACCAAGCTCTCACAGGCATTCTTTCAACTGGTCTTTCCCCACGCAAAGAACAAAAAAACGTTTATTGCTCGGTTGCCACAACAATACTTTGATTGATTTGTATTAATTTATTAATCGCAACCGATTAAGTAGTTCTCCCAAATAAACTCATATATCGCAAATGTGTATCATGTTGTTGCAAACGAGATTTCGTTTGCATTAAACGAGTACAAAATTATGTACATTTGTTGCAAGTTAAAAACCGTTTGCGATAACTGAAATTAGGCATTTTTCTAATGAGAGCACAGATTACGAAGAACGTAAATTTCTCTCATTCTGTCGACTGTATCCACAGTCCACTCGTTTGACATACACACTCACGCATACACATAAAAGGCTTTTGCCTTGTAAATATATCTTCGATGGACAACTGAAGCGTTGTAGTTTGCTGCGCTTTTAGTTGTTATTTGAATGCAAGGCTGGACGGACGTGTTAGTAGACACTGAAAAGATAGACAAAAATTCCAACCTTTTTAATGTTGTACTGAGTAGATTAACTACAACTACAACTCGGTTGCTGTAACCGAAAGAACAGTTGGTGGAACCGTTTTTCGTTTATCACAAACGTTTTTTCAGCTTTAATTTTTCATATCTCGTTTACTGCAAACGTTTTTCAGTTCTCGCAAACGTTTTTTTAGTTAGGCTCAACTACAACTCGGTTGCTGTAACCGAGGGAACAGTTTGCGGAACCGTTTTTCGTTTCTCGCAAACGTTTTTTTCAGCTTATATATTTTTCATAACTCGTTTGCTGCAAACATTTTTCGGTTCTCCCAAACGAAATGACATGTATGGCTTAACAAAAGTTCGCTTCTCCCAACTACAGTCCCCAAACGAACTTCAGTTATCTGAGATTTCGTTTGGGAGGATCGAGTTTTTTCTTTGCGTGCAGCGAAGTCTTTGACGTCCCATTTTTTGATATTCGAGCACGTTTTTGAATAACTTTCGCACTGGTTCACTCTGACATATTGACTGCAATGACCTAACCAGCGTAAACGCGTTATTTTGATTCGTCGGCATACAGTTTATACCTGTTCTATTTTCAACTGAGCTCAGACGAAAAATCACAAATATAATGTCAGATCTGCTATTACATTTCATGACCTCGTTTCAGTTAGTATGTTCAGTTAGATAGTGTAATTATGACTTTATCGACGTTCACCCTCTCCTACAATTGGGTTTATGTTCTGCTTCGCGAATCCATTAATTTTGTCTTCACATCATTTACTGCTTAACCCACTTTTACTGATTCGTTCTCGAGTCCCGGAAATATTGTAGTAACTTCTCACAGAGCATATGCGAGCAGTATGTGGCTTTTGTTGCTGATATTTGTATTTGTGCTGACTGCAGCGTTTGTTACAATGATCTCTATTAACGTATTAAAGAGATCGCACGATATAGTGACGCCCTGCCAATATTTACCGACGGTTTCGTATCAGTCAATGTCATTCTACTAACGACACCTACTAACACTCAGGTATACCAAGCACCCAAGAAGCTGCGTGCCAGTTCCCCATGTCGGTCTATCGAAGCAGCCTTATACTTAATATACTAAGAGGTGGTAGGTATCGATTAGTTTTTCGTGGGTATTCTCTAGGATTTGTTCCAATGTGAATATCTGGTCCATAGTTGATTTTCCGTATCTGAAGCCAAAGTGAAAAGATCGGATCAGGTCTGCTGCAAATTGGTTTAGTCTTCCGCACATTACGCTCGAGTTGACTTTCTATGTGATAGATAAGAGACACATACACAATTTTTGAAACCAGAACGCAGTATGGTAAGGCTTCAATCATCGGGCATGCATTCGTCTAGCCAGATTTTGCATATGAGCTTGTCAATGCACCTTTCCGGTTCTTCGCCGCCAGCCTTGAACACATCAGTACCACCACGTTTGTTGTTTTGTTATTAATCCACGAAATTGCATTACTCACCCAGACTGGGCTAGTAGGGGGCAGTTGACACCATTGTCTTGTATTTGCTCAACTCCACCATATTCGTTGAAGTCTCCTGTGACACGTGAGGCAGAGAAGTGAACTTTCTATATCCCCAACATACTCGACACATCTGCGACTACATTCCCGTTTTTTGTATATTTCTCTTCAGTATATTTAAATTACCTTTCTTCATAAGTGTCTGTCCTTCCTAAATAAACGGGTTTCCTCTCCCTCTTCTCCTTATACTGCTCCGTCGTGGCTTATGTTGCAACTGACTGAAGCATTACCGTACGTACAGCTTTCTTTTCATCACTTGCCATGCGACACTTTTCGTCGCACCATGGTTTGTCTTTAAGCGGTTCGTCATAACCAACCGCGGTCTCTGCAGCAGTTTTTACAGAGTGGAAAATGTATTTCCACTGCGCTTCAGGATCGTGAAACGGGAGTGCTTTCGGCGCCAGTAGCTGAATGAGCTTCTCCGCATAGGTAATTGCAGTTGTCCGATGTTCAGCGTCCTAGATGTCTGGTTTCGTACGATTTTTGCTCTTCTTAACTTTGTGTGAATCATTGGTGCAAACAGGTAGTGAAACGAATCGACATTAACTCCTCGAATAATACGTTCGCCCATTATAATAGTAGACGGCCTTTTATCAATTACCAGGGATCAATCTGGTTTGGGGCTGACTCAGGGTATATCCAAATAGCCTAGCGGATTTCTTTTTTATAGAATCGTGTACTACTGACAGCCATGTTTTTCGCCGCGGCTCTATCTTGAAATGGCGGCGTGTAGACTGAATTTTCCGATGCTTGGTTTAAAACATTTTCCCTATCGACTTTATCATGAAAGTCACCTTTGACTAACGTAATGTCATGGACAGGGCAGTGGTGGCATATTTATTCTTGGTGGTCATAGGAAATTTTCTTTGTGTTATCGTCTATTGCTTCTGTCGGGACATGTATACAAATTTGAGAAGTATTTCGGTATTATGTTGAGCGTGGATATATTGTAACTAACAGGGATGCACATGGAGACTAGTTGCTGCAGTCCTTTGCCAACGACAAATCTGCAACCAAATTCATGCTAGTCCTCATGGCAGCTATAGTATATGTTAAGGGTTTTCTTCCTTATATTGGCATGTTCTTTCTATCGAATATTCAGCGTTATAATTCTCGAGCGCATCTGTCTGGTGGATAGTGCCACCATGTATGTTTAGTGATCAAACATTCCAAATACATATCCCTAAATCGTGTCTCTTATAGCGTTTGCAGGGCTCATCAACAAATACAAATAAAGCCCACCTTTATGTTTCTCGTGCTCATTGCGTATTTTCATTTCCATCAGATAACGGTGGCTGAAGGCCAGCCCAGCCAACAGTGGTTTTATATTTTACCTACTGCCAGAATGTATTCACAGTCACCCACTATGGGTCAGACTCTGACCAGGGTGAAGCTCTCAATAAGTTTGTCAGACCTGGATTTTGTTCTCTCTGTTGTTTTCAGACGTTGACTTCAAGTATTGGTTCACCCGCCTTCTAAGACAAAAGACGAATATATGCCAATCAGTTCTGGGGTACCTCATTGGGGTATACAAATATTAAATATTTTAAAACTACTAAAGAGGAAGATGAGAGCTTCCCTCAAAAGGCGTATGATTTCTAGTTTTACATTGACTGCTTCTGATCAACAGTTTTAGACCGTTACAGAAACTTCTACCTACAACTTTAGATACACCTACCAAGATTATCGATTTCTCGGGATGATAAATGTCAAACTCCATAAGTAAAAAACGTTGATAGTCCCGAAAATGCGAAAATCCAGGTAGGTGTAAATGCCGCTTAACCTAATCTGTTTCTGTTACTAGAGGTCTGTTTTTTTTCGTTAAGTACTTGGACATATTTTCTCAATTCGGGGTTACATTGTGATGGCAATTGAAACTTTTCGTGGCTCGAGCCCATAAAAGTTCGGTCTTAGAAGATCGAATAACTGAATAATTATTTTAAGTTTTAAGAGAATTATCGAGTTTTACTATACATTTGGTGCTTTTATTAGTTTGGCTCTATGCAAAATGTAGTACGCAGAATAATTCAGCTATACTGAACGAAAAAGCATCGCCACAGGGATGAAAATGTTCATCACCCCAACAAGTTTTGACACCGAAAATGAGCTAACGTACAGTTTCATTCCCGCTACGAAAATGTGTTCAACAACTGCAAATTGTTCGTCACTATGATTAAAGTATAGTTGTTGCTGCAATGAATTCAATTCATTATTGCAATGCATGTGTTTCATTGCTACAATGAATTTGTTTAATTGTTGCAATGAATTTGTTTCATTGTAGCAATGAATTTGTTTCATTGTTGAAATGAATAAGCATCGTTCCTGCAATGAAATTATTTCATTGCTGCAATGAATTTGTTGCATTGCTGCTATGAATTTGTTTGTCGAGAGGTTGAGTGTTATTGTGGCCGTTATAGTCAGGTCTCGCAATTAAAAACAAATATGAGGAATTTATTATTAAGATTTCTATTTAAGATATATACATATCTACTTATGTCTGTATTTCCCATGAATATAAGCTCTACTCCCATATGGGAAAGAAATGCTCAGTTACATATTTCTGGGTAGTTTTTCTTCTGTTTCGTACCGGTATATTACTTTTCGTACCGGTATATTCGTAAAGCGGGAGATAACGTCAATCGATACTAATATCTCGTCATCGTTCGGTTGTATATTTCCCAAATTTTCCCTTAACAGCAAAGAACTCTTCCCGTTCTATTCGCGGGATATGATGTGTTTTGAAAGTTCGTCACTAGGTATGTTTATGGCCGACACTATTGGTCCACCTTCTTAATTTTGGGAAGTATATAAATATGTGGGGCCAGTAGAGTAATTTTTTCTGGCACAAGTCAATATGTTCGTCGTCATGCAATTCTGAAATAATGTTGTTATTGGTTCTCTGCAGGTTTAGTATATGGTCCGATCTACAAGTTCTGTTTGTGGTCGAACTACTTGCAAATAAAGGGTACCCGAAAATTTGCACCAGATTTTTATTTCATGCCATGTGTACGGTAAAGGGTTGGACTTGAAGAAAACAAGACTGCATGACAGGTAGCGGGGATAGCTGTTCCCTGAGTCACGTGCAAATGTGTTTATACCACGAAATCTCTACTACTCGTCAAACCCGACTCTATGGGCCGGTTGCACTACATGAGTCTCTCATATTTTGACTTGATATCCCCGCTTTTCGTCGATGTACAATACTTTGACCCACAATCACACCATGAAATCATCGACAAAGTCTGTACTACTTTTTGGAGATGTATATACTATAATTTAAATGATTTTGAAGTTCATCTATATGTATTTTTTGTAACAAAAAACTGATAAACATGTGCTGTTTTCAAACCCAGATTTGGAGATCCTAGAGTTCGTGGATTTTTTCAAAATTTTCGACATTTAACAATTTGATTGAGCTTAACTAATTCCAATCAGTACTGGGTAGAGTTTCCAGTGAGACAAACGTTCAGGGTGGAGAATATTTGCCATTTTTCAACATCAGTATAGTGAGATTTCTCTTATTATACTCCGAAAGGGGACGAACAAATAGTGGGTTTTTCACTAGTTTCCCAATTTCAGCTAATTTTTTTAAAAGAAATTAAAGGAAATCGAAACAACTATAATGTTTTCAATGAACAAGACATTTCTTGAGCTCCATATAGGCCACAAATATTTGGGGGACAACAAATCTCAACCTCATGAGAATTAGTTCGATTACAAAAAGTTGCACAAGTCTTTTATTTCGTGCTATGTATGCGGTAAAAAGTAGGTCTTGAAGAAAACAAGGCTGCCTGAAAATTACGGTGGTTTCTAACAAATAATCTGCTCGAGTGAGCCTTATTTTTGTATTGGTGGTTTCTCTAATCGCCAATACTGTCGAATTTTGTCGAGATACACGAGTGATTGTTGAGAATCAAATGTATCAGCAACGTATCACTGGTTAGTGTAGATTTTGGGTTGGGGCCGTCATCGAACAATTTTTCTTCGAAACTGCAGCTAGTCGGTCAATGAGAGTTTATAATGCTATTTCGCACATCATGTTCTGGTTTGGTTGTTCCTAATTGAATGAAACGTCTGGTTTGGTGCCATATGCCATATGTCCCGTGACAGAATTCAATTACATTAAATGTTACGTGAATTTTGACACCCTTAGTGGGAATATAGTGGTCGAGCATCCAAAACATATTGTTTGTATAAGCCATCTCAATTCAAGGCGTTACGAGTGTATAATAATTCATATTACTACAACTTTTAACAATAGGGGCGTTTTTTTCGTAACATATACACGTTAACTCATACAAAATGAAAGCCTGCACGTTAACATGTATAATATTAGAAGCTGAGAATAACCCCGATAAAAGTGTTACCAAGTTTGACTTTGTTGTATGAAAAATATAAAATGTATGCAATATCCATTATTGTATTTCCCCGACGTTTCAAAAATTATGATGTAAATATAAGGGGTAGTTACTTTCTTTAACAAAATATTTGAAAATTTGTATAAAATATTATTCATTTTCTCTTCCTCCACAAGCAGAATTCCAAGACAACACTGGAGACAAACAACAACTAAAGCAAGTGAAGTGAAGAAGAAACCCGAGGAATAGATCGATTCACAAATACTTTCACCGATATTCTCCCTTGACTCGATTCGCAAGAACGCCTTCGGTTCTGTCTGCTTCATGATCTTTGTATTCCTTTTTGATACACTTAATGCACTTTTTACTGTACTTTTTTGTACACTTTATGTACTATTTGCATACACTTTATATTCTTTTTGGTAGACATTTTAGTAGCGTTACGTATTTTTTTTGGTGCAGTTTACGTAAGTTTTACTACATTTAAAGTATTTTTGGTGATTGGTACTGCTGTGTACTTTTTGTAAATTGTTGACAAAATTTATGCACTTTCTAGTGCACGTTATGTACGTTGTGGACCATGATATGTACTACTTTGTGGTACATTTTCTGCACTTTTAAATGCATGGTATGGTAAATAAATGTTGTATGTAATTTCTGATACATTATATGTACGTTATGGTAAATTGTATATACTTTTCGTGAAAATTTTGGCGAATACATGAGGACACCGATCCACGTTCATCACTTGGAGCCACTTGCCCTACAAAATGTTACCTGTCACCTGGCTGAGCAAATTGAGGTTATGTGAATTTTTTTCCATTTTTTTCCGTAAGCTCTATATCTCAGCGATTTGACTTTGTCTACTTTTTGTTTTATTGATTCTGAAAGGCCTCTTAAAGACCTTTCCAACAAGCCCTAAAACATAAAAATCCGACCACTGGCTCAGAGTTAGCAACTTTACCCTACTACCCTCCGACCGCAAATCGGAAAATTTTGAACCCGCTGCCATTTAGCACCCTTGCATTTTCGGACATGGTCCTAGTGGACTTTCCTTCATGAAATGAACCAAGCGATACGCTGGAGAAATGTGTCCGGAACTTCCTGAATCACCCTGTATATAACTATATACAAAGTATTTTTTACTATCTTGTTTTGTGTTTGACATTTAAATTAACGAATTGACAAATGCAAATGAAGAATTATCGGATGAAGCCAAGTTGATTATACTCAACGTCTATGCGTTTTTTTCGTAACAGTTGATGTTAACTTATATAGGTTACGAAGAAAACGCCCCAAATATTAAAATTTTGTGTTTAAACCAATTTTTAAAATTCCCATGAACAAGAAAAATATGTTTCAAGGTTCATGTATAATCACACTCCAGCTAGAATCTGCATACACTATACATTTATATGTTGGTACATCATATGTACGTATGTCCTTTGCAGTACTCCCAGATGCAAATGAAAATGAAAATTCCAAAAAAGACTAAAAATACAAACAGAACATAAAACTAGAGAAAGCACAAAAACTAAATTAGATCCCGTGAAATAGTAAACTATTTACAAAATTAAATTTACTTGGCAAAATTTTGTGTTTGTTTGAAAGAGCGAACTTTAACGCATTCCCAACAGCAATCAGCAGCAAACCTGCATATTTAACATAAACTTTCACAATCACAATCACACACGCATACTCATTCACAAACCCATAGCTATCTGTTAATGTATGCATGTTACACGTACATAAGTAACTCACATACATACAAATAGAAATAAAACAGATTGCTTAACAAACTTCCGGTGCGACTTAGTTCCTTCCGTTTGTGACACAGCTTGGGGTAGTTCATTCGTTCGTTCTTGCGTTCCCTCATTCACAGCGACACAACGAAATTCAACACAACTGACGTTAGCTGTTGTTGGCCTTTGTTGTTATTGTCCTAATACTGTTTAATGTTATGCACATTATAACACTGAAATTCCTTGTAGGATGACAGAGCGAGAGACGGCGATGTGTAGAACTGGGTCTAAAAAATACCTACTATATATCCATTAGAACAACCTGAATCCTTGGAATATCTAAAAACAAATTAAATGCAAGTTTGTTGGTGAATGCAAATGCATGGGTATGAAATATCACCCAAGAGGTTAAGCCAAAATATTTAAGATGCTCAAGCTAACAATTGAGAAATAAAATCAGGCATTGTAAGCGCACGATCACGGGTTGTTCACCAAAAAAAAAGCTGCTACCAAAATATACGACTCGCGAGCACGAGCCAATAATATATGTATGCTTTACGAATATCTCACGTACCGCATGCAACTCACTAGAGTTTGTACGAGAAGTAAAGTTTATGTAAGTAAAAGTACATAAACTATACCAGAAACTGAATAATACATTTATTTACCATAATATGTACCTAACAGTACATACAAGTTTTTCTCGGACTATATTACGTATTCTATGAAGTATGTAAACTAGGGTGGGTCAATTGGTTAGGGTGAAAAAAATTCTAAGAAAATTACCCTAAAATTAAAACCAGGCTCCCGCCGAGGGCCATAAAGATTTCAGTTTGAAGTATTTAAAAACAGCATTTTATTAGCTTTAAGGGTCTGCTTTCACTTTGCTAAAATTGTTGGTTTTAACCCGTGTTTCCATAAAGAATATAGTTTCCAAAAGGAAACTATCTATCATCTATTAAAATAAAGGGATGACAAGTGAATAAATCAAAATGTAATGAAGTGTTAGAGTAAAATTATATGTAAAGATTGAAAATAAAAGGCAAATTGTTTCAATTGAAGATTTTTCTCCTTCACACTCTCATTCTCTATTCACTTCGATTCTAATACATCGGATCTTCTCCTATTTTGTTTTTGTAACTACATTCTCCAATATTGTTTTGTTTTAATTGATTATGACTTAATTATTAACGTTCAAAAAGTAATCGTGTGTTCATTTGTTTTTTACAAAACCTTTTTTAAAACTATAAAATTATGGAAGCATCAGCGATGTCCTTTGACTCTTCCAATTCGGAAATGGATTTGTTCCCCGTGGCTTCTGTGTCAAGTTTTCTGACTAATCAAAACGCAAATTTCATTGGCATACCAAGTGAATTTAGTGATTTGAATTTGCCAACTTATCGTGATGTTTTAAAATATTATTTTTTCTTAAGTGATCGCGAAAAAGTAAAAACAAAACAACAACAGTCGTATACAAGCCTTTCGCCATTAATTGCAAATAAAATAATTGAAATTTGGAACAAAGTTAACATTGCACTGATTAATAGAAAAATCATTTTAAAAAAGCTTAATCTATTTCTTAAGAAATACCATAAAGAGGCTAAAAACATAACACGAGCTAATGCACTTCTAGAATTTGAGACAACGTTGAATGATGTATTTTATGTCGGTAAATACAGTTGCAAATATAGATTGGCATGCTCATGTGGATTAATTCCTCATCACCTCAAAGCGTTCATGATTGACCAACATACCAGCAGAAAGAATGCAATTCCTGAATGCGAGATAATTATCTCAGACTCCCAGGTAGCTTAGAGCCTTCGTATAGGCCCGAATCTTCACACATGAATGTCCAATCTGATATGGAGTTTGCAATGCCAGTTGCAAGAGAAACAATTTTGCGCAAAAGGGGACCTTATGCTAAAAGATACGGAACAATTAATTTCGTTATGATGTGTGATAGATTCGGCGTTTCAGACACAGTTGCCTTGTGTTTAGCTACAGCTTTATTTAAACCCATTGGATTTACTGATGAAAATGAGGAACCAATTATGGATAAATCAAAAAAAAACTCGTGCAAACTGAAATGCAGGGAGTCCATTCGTTGTCAGCAGCACAATGATTCGGCTTTGCTATCGTTTTCATTTGATGGAAGAAAAAATGACGCACTGACACGAGAAAAAATTTGTGTATAATTTCATCCGAGAGTAGAAAGGGAGTCTCATATAGTGATTGTAAAAGAACCAGAAACCAAATTGATGGGTCACATAAAAGTTAACGCTGAGGACACCAATGCTAAACAAATTCAATTATGCGAGTTCCTTAAGGAAAAAAATGTATCGCTTACCAGCTTCATAGGGGTTTGTTGCGATGGAGAACCGACCAATACTGGGACTGAAAACGGAATAATACGAAAACTTGAAGTTTTGTTGAATAAACCATTACATTGGTTTGTTGCATTTCAATAAACTTCCGCTTCGCCATTTGTTCAATGCTTTAGGAAAATGTACTACAAGTGGACCACGTACTGCTAGTGGGACTTTGACGAAATTAATTGAGATATGTGAACAGCTTCCATTATAACAACTCTTCAAGCCCCTTAAAACAAACATTTCGTTGCAGCCCGTACCTGATTTTGAACCGATTTCATTGGGGAATATGCCTCCTCCTATGGACACTAGAGATGAAAAAAGTCTTTCTTCTGACGTTTTATATCTTTATCGAATAGCCAAAGCTGTATCGGCAAACTTGTATCCAGAAGATCATGCCAGCATGAAACCGGGACAAATTGTTCATTCTCGCTGGTTAACAAAAGCCAGCAGGCTTTTGCATCTTTATGTTGCAACTAGCTAACCTACAACAAATTTAAAAATATTAGCTAATTTTAGTATAATTGAGTGATATATGGCATTGTCCTTTTATCTAAATTTATACAGTCAACGCAATTTTTACCACTAAATCTTCGAAAAATTGTAAACAAAGAAATATCAAACAATGCATTAGTCGATTTAGATAATGACAACATATTGTCTGAGCCTCCTTTTACTGCAGGCATCCCACACGAGCACTTGCTGGAATACATAAATTGTAATGAAATTCCACTGACATATCCAGCGTTTCCATCGCACATTCAGGGAACCGAGCGATGAAGAAGAAGTTACATAAATTTACATAAAATGTACAGAGTTTGCAAAGTTCACGAAAAGTACATAACAAGTTCCAAAAGAGTTCATAAAAAATTAATAAATCCACAAAAAAATCCAATGAGTGTTCGTTCGAACTCACGGACGATGTGTTAACACCTTTTTGTTACGCGGTACTTGTTCGATTTCTATGAACACATTAGTAAATGTTACATTGGAAAATAAAAAAAAACAGCGTTCAATCATATGATGACGTTACATTTAAATAATATTAATACTTAAAATTATTTAAAGACCAGTGCAAGCTCATGTTTCATTATTTTCTTGCTTAACACTTTTTGCTTCATTCCCACAAAAAATAAAGAGAATGCAAAGCAAGAGACACATGTAAATACATACATTGTTATATTCGTACGTACGCTACACAAGTTCACACAATTTTCGTTACTCTCTTGCTATCTCACTTGTATATACGTATAACCACGTCATTATTTTCTTTGTTCTGAGAGTGCTCCGCACCCACACAAGGACACTATTCGCTGTCGCTACATCAGTGTGTGTTTTTTTTTTATCGTAGTCTGGCAATCTGAGTTTCGCAGTCGGACAAACCTTGTGTTCTATATGTATACATCATTAACGTTGAACGATGATATGACTGCAGCAAGTTCCTCATCGGAACTATCCTCTGCTTCCAAAACTGGTATTACTTCTTCGAGTGTCAAATACTTTCTAGTTGCAATTTTTTAAAACTGTGGCTTCAAATACGCATCTGTTACACACGAAAAGAGAAGTGCAACTAAAGGGTCACAACAGTTCACCAATTCATTTAGATTGCCTAATTTACTTGTGATACATGTTAGACTATGTTGGGGAATCCCCGTTTTATAACAAGCATTGACTAAGAACCAACCCCTGTGCAACATGCATTGAATAAGTCTTGAACACTGGTCATAAAAAAAAGCATGCAGCGTTGCATTTGTTTTCACTTTGGGAATGCCTATATGATTCAGCCCTATGATAAGTGAAATTACCACTGCGATATTTGCCCATATTTCTCACTCTTTGTAGGTATATTTAGTTTCAAAATCAGTGATTAACATTTCGATAATTTGTTTTTTAAGTTTCTTCAAAAATTTTCCTTTTTAGGAGCCCCACGCATAGGCTTGTACAATCTGACAGGATACAACAAATAAAATTTGCTTCAAACTGTTTCTTTAAAATAGATCGAGTTACTATATGGAAATATAAGATTAGCAATATTTTCAATGTGTCAGGATATATGATTGAATAAGTTGCTGGTAAGTAAAATTACCGCTTGGGCAATAATGGGTTAGTGCCAATCAATAGATGCCTGTTTTGACGTAGAATACGTCTTACCTTACGGTATAGGGAGTCATGTCAGAGTGTTATTGTTGTAATCTCTATTTCATTGATTATGAGGAAACGGAGAGATAACTTTTTTTAAAATTTTTTTTGTAGGTAAACGAAGATGTTATCTTTCGTTTGATATACATTTCTTATTGGTTGATATCTTCCTAATATTTAAATTTCTCAAATGAAAATTGTTTAAACACATACACTCAAACATATGTGTGGTGTTTGGTTGAGTGTTTGAGTTTGTAGCGTGAACACAAACTATGCTGCTGTTTCAGTGTGGACACAAACCTTCGGCTGTTGTTTTGATTGATGAAATATTGAAATTTCGTATATTTACTTATGTATTTAAGTGAAACAAAATGTTAAATGTATATATAATAATTATAAAAAATATAAATCAAATTGATTTGCGTCTGTTATTTATCATTTATCCTTACTCTTTTAATTTAAAAACATATTTAACCTATTTTTCCTACCATAAGCTTATGTATATTATCAAAAGTAACTATCAAATAAATAAATTCATTTGCTTATGTTATTTATCATTTATTGTTATATATGTTTTCTGTCTTATCAGCCTGCAGGGACAGTCCGTGGCCGAAGGCCTCGGACAACTGTCTGCTGTATTTTTTAATTTCCCCAGTACATCCTGTGCATTTTTAATAGATGCCTTTTTTAATTTCTCCTAGTGCATTGCTTTGCTCTTTTAATAATACTCGTATCCGCAAAAGTAGGTGAATAATTGGAAAAATCTGATTGCATTTTTTATTTGTATTCTGCAAATATAATTAGGTAAAATTTTTCAAAACGTTTCAACTATAAAACGAAAACCATTATTTAGTTCTGCAGATTTTGAAGTTTTACTTGTGGCAGGCGGGATCATATGAGGTTTCTATCTATATTTCTCGCATATATTTAGTGTTGCCAAGTGAAATTTGACAGCGCCATTGGATGGTGTTGTACTCAGGACAATTTTAACGTGCGAGCATTATTTATATTTGCACCTAAAAAATGTAATTGACTCGTGAACATTTTCGTGCGATTATTTTCGACGTTATTTATCTGGAGAAGAATGTATTGCTAAACTTAAATCATTATATGCTGATGATGCACCATCAACAGGATGATGAATTGCTCGTAACAAGGTTCGTGTCTATTGGAGCAGAAAAATGCAGTAGCGGTGCTTCAAAAGACGCACATATGATCAAGGCAGGCGACAAAATATCAATCTATGCATATGAACCTGAGAGTAAACAGCTATCGACTGTATTGGTTTTCAACAAACACGACGCACCTCGAATCAAATGATGGCCTCCTTCTTTGGCATATCTAGTGACCCAAGGACGATGAATTCAGAATGGCACACAACCATTTGTTTGCCAGAAGATTTTGGTGAGGAAAGCGATCCCCCAAACAATAATTATTCTATATATCGACTATGCTAGCTTTCATACATCGACTCAAACAAACGAGTATTTGAAAAGCAAAATTATTGATTTGACTTCTTTCATCATGTTTTCATGACTCTCGCACATTAAAAGCAAATTGCTGGGTCAACGTTTTGTGACGCCTGAAGAAGCGGTTGCTGCAGCCAAAACACATATTTTCGAGCTACCTCATTCTGAGTGGCAAATATATATTGATTGCTCTTCATGGAGGATATTTTATTTAAAAAAAAAAACAACAAACCCAATTTTGATCATCAATATTGATGATTATTCATTATTAGGCCAGAAATAAATAACCTACATAATTAGAATTACAGAAACAACATTTTTCTTTGTTTCCATTTCAAAATTCTTTATCTAACCTGTGGCAAGTTATGTAATTTTTAACTTAATTAGCCGTCTTTGATTTTGGAAAACATTTGAAATTTGATGCGCCAGAATAAAATGTAACAGGAATGTGATGTCGTATCATTTATTATTTAATACAAAATGTTCAAGGTAGTGAACAATTTCAATTTATAGCCTAAAATTAAAAGTTTTAAGTAGAGTAGGAGTTTATGGAATGCCATTAAACGACGTTAGTCTGCTGAATTGCGAGCGTTAGAAAAATCCTGATAATTTAACTTTACAACAATTTTTGTTGAAATATTTAACAAATATAAACCCAAATTCTAGTAAACGAAATTTGTTTCCAGTAATTACAAAAAATGGAACGCAAAAAACAGTGCGTTTCAGAAGACAGTCCATTTTATTAAAACAAAATAATCTAAAGCTTCTATTACATTTAAAAACTAACGAAACTATTGAAAACTAAATTTTCGTACAATAATTCTCTAATAAACTATTTATGGAGTAGACTCAGCTAAGAAGGTATGTTTGGGAATACGAATTGGGAGCGGTGGAAAGTTGGAAATACAGGAGTGTGGTTCTCTTCGAAGCAAAATATATTCAAAATATTCAGCGTTTTAATGAAGCGGCTGACGTTGGAGTTAGGAAATGGGTGTTCCCTAATGGAGTGGGCATCAGTAGAGGAACGATTTTTTAACTTTTCGACTTAGGAACGGATGCATTGGGTGTGTCACTAAATCAGTAAATTACGGATTATGTAAAATCCTGGTGGCTGCGAAAGTTCGCACGAGATTGAGCAGGGCGAAAAACGTACGGAGCCGAACATAGGAAAAGTTAGATATTGACAAGCTACGAATACCGGATATATCAATGTCCTATCGACAGAAACTCTCTCTCCAGAATACCCCCTCCCGAAGACCCAGATGCGCAGTGGAAGCACATCTCCCATTCTTTGGAAATCGCTGCAATGACTGAACTTGGCTATCAAAAACCGCAGAAGGATAAGCAATGGTACGACGAAGAATGTCGCATTGCAACTGATGAAAAAGACGCTGCACGTATGGCAACGAAACAGTCAGTTACAACGCGTGCTGCGAGTGAGCGGTACAAGAGACTGAGAAGGGAGGAAAACCAATTATTTAGGCGAAAAAAATGGCAGTGGGAGCAGAGAGAGAGTGAAAGAACCGAAATGTGCAGGATGAATGGTGAATCGCGAAAGTTTTTCCAGAGGGTAAGAAGATCGACCAACGGGCCTAATAATGGGCTGCCCTCCTGCAATGACGAGAATGGAAATCTGGTGACTGAGAAGCAGTGTGTGCTCAAAATGTGGAGAGACCACTTTTCAGCACTACTCCACTCAGATTCTTCCACTGAAGATCAGGAGGTAATGATAGTGGAAGATAGAACGGCGATCTCCCGCCTGAAGAATAATAAAGCCGCGGGTGCGGATGGCCTACCCCCTGAACTTTTTAAGGCAGGTGGCGAAGGACTGATAGCCCACATGCATCAACTGATATGCGGTATATGGCTGGGAGAATCTATGCCCGACGACTGGAGTCTCAGTGTATTATGTCCTGTATTCAAAAAGGGTGATCCGTGTGTCTGTTCCAACTATCGCGGTATTAGTCTTTTATCCATCGCGTATAAGGTATTGTCGAGCGTATAATGTGAAAGACTAAAGCCAATTATTGAAAACCTGATTGGACCTTATCAGTGTGGTTTTAGAACAGGCAAGTCCACAACTGACCAAATATTCACGCTACGCCAAATCCTGGAAAAGACCCACGAAAAGCAAATCGATACATACCACCTTTTTGTCGATTACAAAGCTGCTTTCGATAGCCCCATACGGGGAAATCTGTACGAAGCTATGTCTGAACTTGGAATTCCGGCAAAACTGATCCGCCTCTGTAGAATGACGCTGACCAACACCAAATCAGCAGTGAAAGTGGGGAAAGACCTCACTCAACCATTCTGTACCAAGCGAGGACTTAGACAAGGCGACACACTTTCGTGCAATCTCTTCAACATCTTAATGGAGATAATAATGAGAAAGGCTGCAGTAAATACGAACAAGACCATTAACACGAAAAGCCATATGTTGCTGTCGTATGCTGACGACATAGACATCATGGGGCGAAATTTGCGAGAGGTTACTGCAGTGTTTTCAAGAATCGAAAAGGAATCAGCAAAGGTGGGTCTTGCTGTTAATGAGGGCAAGACAAAATTGATGGTGTCAACGACTAGAGAAACCTCTCGACTTGGTCCGCACTTGAGCGTTGACAACCGATTTAATTTTGAAGTGGTAGATGAATTTGTCTACCTTGTATCCGCCGTGAACAAGGACAACAACGTCAGCCTGGAGATAGATAGGAGAATTATGATTGCAAATAGATGTTATTTTGGGCTCAGCAAGCAGTTTAGGAACAAAGCCCTCTCTCGACGGACAAAAGTCCAGCTATATCAGACTCTCATTTTACCTGTCTTGACATATGGCTCCGTAACTTGGGTCATATCGCAAGCGGATGAAAAACACCTGGGAGTTTTCGAGAGAAAAATTCTCCGTAAAATATATGGGCCTGTTAGGGAAAATGGCGAGTACCGACGTCGCTGGAACGCAGAGCTATATAGTCTCTATTCTGACGTGGACATAGCTAGACGAATCAAAGTGTGCCAATTGCGTTGGCTAGGCCATGTTATCAGAATGGATGACGATGAGCCAGCGCGAAAGATTTTTGATAACGTACCCGATGGAAGCAGGAAAAGAGGATGACTAAGACTCCGCTGGAAAGACCAGGCAGAAGAATCCCTCCGTATCCTTGGTGTTACCAACTGGCGAAAAAAGGCGAAGGATAGAGCCAGTTGGAAGAATATGTTGAAATTTGTTTGTTTAATTAATATATGTATGTAAGACGTCTGACCTCATGAGGTTGTAATATAGTCAATAAAAGTAAAGTAAGTAATAGTCTAGACTTCAGAAATTTGGCGAGAAGCATGGTCGTCATCTAAAAGGGTTGTTTCGTATTCGACTTGTGGAAAGTAAATATGAGGCGCTGAATTAAATACGATTAACCAATCTTCTGAATAAACGCTAACTTCTTTATATATCAGTGGCGTGGACACCTGCTATGAAATGATTTTATGTCTCTAAAGTGGGTATTGAATTTCTGGTATTTAACAGCTGCGTTACAATATCGTTATCAAAACTAATGGCATGGTTCCGTTGATATCGGTAACTTTGCTTTTTCTCTTTTTATTCCATTTCTCGCTATGCGGGTAAAGAAAACTACATACATCTATATATCCCATATGTATATCCTACTATTTTGGTTTTCCGTTTATTTAATTTCATATGGTCTTTCTCAATTTGCTCAATATAACAGACATCCGATATTAATACCAAAATACCGTATTTATATTTTTTTCTCATCAAAAACCCGAACATACAGCTGAAGAAAGTAGTATTTAATTTTCAAATTATCTTTTTGAATTCAACAAATGATATTCAACTTTCGTGTTCAACAAAAATTTTCAATCGATGAACAAAAATAAAATAAAACACAAAAGTTCGGAAGAAAACGTTTCTTATATCATGATGTTTAAAATGTTGAAAATAAAAACGTTTTCAAAATATTGAACAAATTAAAAACAATATTTATTCAGAGCACAATTACACGATGAATTTATCCCTGCAGGCAAATTCATGAATTTTAGGTTCGTTAGGCAAAAGGTGTGGCCGTCGGTGGTGCAATGGTTAGTGTGCGCGGCTCTTGTACATGCGGTCCTGGGTCCGAACCCTGCTCTGACCACCTTCAAAAAAAAAAAAACAATTTCTTTCGGCGGCGGTCATCTCTCATAGTGACGGCGACACTATCGAGTATATAGCCATCAAAAAGCTTCTCAAAATACCGTTCGGAATCGGTGCAAAACTGTAGGTCCCAATCAGTTAGTGAAAACTGGAAAGGGCACAGCTCAGTGATTGTGAGAAGTTCTCCCCAGTCCCTTCATGGGATGTAATGGGAAACCATTTATTTTTTTTTTAGGCAAGAGGTGTAGAAGTAAGAGAGGAGGAAAATATGCCCTTGTATTGTGTTTCGGGGTATTTTTTTCAATTTCTGTTTATGTATTTTTCCTTTTTGTCTTGATTTTGAAATTTCATGGTTATTACTTTTGTGTTGTTTGAATTTGAGTTGGTTTGTGTTGTGATTAAAAAAATTTATTTAAATTTATGTATTTATTATATTATTTATTGTACTATTTTATTTTCGACCAAAAAATTCGCAGGTGTTTTAAAATCAATAACTCCCAAATATACAAAACGCACAAGACAATAACATAGAAGAATGTCACAAAATTCCAGGCATCGATATTGTGAAATTTTCAACTTTAAAAGGGAATTGAAACACATGCCCGCAAGAATTGTCATCGTGTGGTGGAGCACACACTCAGTAAAATAATTAAAACTAACTTGATTTAATTAATATTGCGTTAACTTGAATTTAAGAGGTAACATTTTGTCGAAATTTTCTGTTCTTAAATGTCTTTTATGCATGGTCAAAGCAGTTGAAAGTGCACAGAAGTCCTTGCTAATACAAATGAAATTTCTTAATAATCCTATTTTGGTACTGTATATTTCGTATAAAAAGTATTTATGTTTTTGGCACTTGAAAACGTGTTCCTTCAACAAAAATCAAAATTTGTTCAAAACTTCAAAACGGTTTTATACATTTACACACAAGTTGAAAAGCAAAAACAATAGTGTTTTTCGACATTGATGGAAAGTATTTTGAAAAGATTTTTGAGAAAAAATACATAACGGTTGAGTTCAGAGTTTATATTAAACTTGTGTAATATTTATTTTTGGTGGAAACGAAAAAATTCGATTTCCGACCCTTGGAATTCAAACATAAATTGTCACTCAATTTGTTATTAACTTAACGGGATACGATGGTCAGTTGAAACTCGGGAAAAACGTTAATTAGTAAGATTGTAATATACAACCTGGTAACGACGGTTATCGATAAAGGGGAGGAAGACGAAATCATTCCGAAGAATATACGGAAAAATGTTGTGGACGCATTGTCTTCTATATAGGTTTAAATCCTGAATGGAGATGCCGGGACCTCCACCTCAATGTCGTGACATTGGCTTGATCCAATCTCAGGGTAAGTTAGCGGTACTTGAAGATCAGCGATCGGTAGATTACTACTAAGCATCTCAGAAAAAGCTACGGCCAGGGGAAGCACTAAATGTTATACGGAGGGAGGGCCTCACATCCAGGAATATGCCCGGATCCCAGCCAATCAATTCGACGTAATCTCGATTGGTTATATTCTCAATGATAGTAATCCCGAACATCCAAGATACAACTGGGAAATTAGAGGACTGGAAATGTTGATGGTGTCTGTAGATATGCGATGTTCATATTGAACAACGAGTCAACAAGGTGAGCGGTAATATTCCAATATATTGAAAGTTGTTGAAGCACTTATGATATCCGAAAGCAGATTTCCCCTTATTCAACGATAAGACGCTGGTCGAGACACCAACAAATTTTGTGGATTCTTCAGGTCAACCTTCGCCATAATTAAGTACCATCTGCCACCTTAAGCCACCGTCTACCAAACGCCGAGGTTGGAGTGGTCCTAATCCAACACCACATAGTACATGACCCATTAAGAAAAGGGAACTTGAAAGTCCCGGGGTGAGATGATATGAGCACCCTTAATGTGACTCATAGGGAAAGGATAAATGGTAGCACTGACACCTACGACAGGGAGCAATAATCCGACTTTTGCCACCAGTTTCGGATAAGAGATATCAATATTACTTTGCAAAGCAGAATGACGGAGAAAGAGGTAATATTAAATGGTATGATATGTCCTTGCTACCAATTAGTTCTCTGATCATAAATACATCGGATTCAAGTTGGATTGACCCAGCCTGAAATATCTCTTCGTAATATGAGGAAGACTTGCAAAAGTTATTGGGTTTAGAATCATTTGTGGAGATAAAATCTTTTTACTTCACTAGTCCGCCCTATTCTCGAATATGGATCTGTTGTTTGGGACCCAGTACAATTTTTATGTCAATATCTATGATTGAATCGGTCCCGAGAAAGTTTCTCATTTTTTGTCTGCGAAACCTTCAATGGAACCCGAACCATAATCTTCCTTCGTATAGCAGTAGACTAGCATTGATCAGATTGCCGAGTCTTAGTAGAAGACGTACCATGATAAACTCTATTACAGTTTTGAAGATAATTGATGGATGTATATGTTCTGAATTTCTGTTATCTAAGATTTTCATAAATGTCCCATTGAGACCCACGAGGTACTATAAACTCATTCACATCGAGTTTCAGCGTTCGAATTATGCGTCCTTTGATCCAGTTAAGAGAATGTGTCGTGACTTTAATGAGCTATATCAGTTTATTGATTTCACAGGTAGTTGGGAAACAACAAAGTCTAGGATAATTTGTCATTTGAACCGATTGCATTAGTGTTATATATTCCTTTACATATGTACATTTACTTTATCCTTACTATCTGTCTGTCTGTCTGATTTATAATTTGGTTTTCGTTTTGCTCGTAATTATTATATATTATGAAGTCTGTTATGGTAATATCTCGTGATGTGCTTTTATACTTATTTATGTTAGTTTAATACCAACTGGTGATTGGGGGGGGGGACGTGGCCCTCTCGGTCGGTAGGGGCGGGTAAGAGTGGCGGCGATGGGTTCGCTCGATTAAAAAAAAAATAAAAAAAAGATTTGTAGATGACATAGAGAACATATAAAAAAAGGCACCAGCAACGTATTGCAGGAACCGTGTATAAGTTAGCAAACATTGTACGCATGACTTGAAGATCTGCTGATTTTTTGTTTCGTTGTTGCCTGTCACATTTTACATTTCAGCATTTTTCAGCAATCAAGGCCATATTGGGCTCACAAACATATGTATAATAACCTAATAATCGTTGTGTTTCCAACATGTTATATAGAATAGCAAACACAATACAAGCTACAAGCACGTTATACTTGCATCCAAATAACAAAAATAACAGATTTTTCAGAGTGTAGTAGACAGGGTCACGAGTCCTCCCGACAAGTTTCTACAAATATCTAGCCCTAGAACGGAGCCAAGGTGTTGGAATGGTAAAGATACAGATATAAGGAAGTCATGCTGTCAACTGTTTACTAAAATTAAGTCAGACCAGGACAACTGTTTAAAGTAAAAAGTTGATCTAAGGCTACAAAAGAGTGCTACCATGAAATTTGTTCGAAAATCCAGAATTATGGCTATTGGCAAGTACATCGCCTTTAAGTCTCCCGGGCCCGATGTGGTATCACCAACGGAAGTTCAGGCTGCGGCCGATTATTAGCTGATAAAGATAGACATCTCGTACATAAAATTCACACACATTCAAGAAGCTAATGTTTGATGTTTATTGCCCACGAGGGGAATACCCCTCTCATGGCACTAAACATTTTAGGCCACGCATTGGTCCTACTAAAAATGTTGGAACCGCTGATAGATGTACACTTGCGGTCGAATACTTTTATAGGATTGATATTTGATATTATTGATATTTGTACTGGAATGACAGATCTACAGAGACAGACCTACATGAATTAGTGGGCTACATAGAGAAATCGTTGATTGCACAGGAGTACATGATGGTATTCTGCCTAGATATTGATGGTTTGATCAACTATATCACGCCTAGAGCGATCATTTTCAAAGCCTTTTTTACATTTCCTACCAAATTTTCAGTTCGAATTAGAAATGTTCTATGGACAAAAAGTATCTATTATTTAGGCCTAAACTACAGTTTATTGAGCGTTAAGATAGGACGCAGCAAGAAAAAGCAAACCGCATGAACGGTTCTTGTCTCCACTGCTATGGGACCTTGCGCTGAATGGAATTCGGGTCGCCTCGTCGCTATAAATAATAAGTATCCCAGTACCCTAAGTATTATCTCCAGAGTAGCTTATAGATTTTTTTGGAAACGGACTAGGTGTACGCCTGCCCAAGACTGAACTGGCCCTTTTTCCCCGAGTGTATAAAAAACATATCGTGTAGCCTTTCAATAGGTCTCAGATAATGCTCGCAAATGTAGCAAATGCCTGGGTATTATTTTTGACAGCAAGGTTAGCTTCAGACCCAATATAGTTAGAGGAAAGAGCGAAACCTGCGACGATAGCCGTGCACACCTGTAAGATGGTTTGCACAAAGAGATATTCTTCGAGGATTGTTCACTGGATCTATATAGCAGTGGCGAGGTCGAAGGGATTCAGAAGCCCATCTGTTGTGCACTACTGACTAGGGTTTAGAGAATGGGGATGTACTTTATCGCGGGTACTCTGCGCAACGCTCGCACTGATGTACCGAATTTAATATTGCTGTTGTGGCCGTCGGTGGTGCAATGGTTAGTGTGCGCGGCTCTTGTACATGAGATCCTGGGTTCGAACCCTGCTCTGACCACCTTCAAAAAAAAAATTTCTTTCGGCGGCGGTCACCTCGCATAGTGACGGCGACACTATCGAGTATATAGCCATGATAAAGCTTCTCAAAATACCGTTCGGAATCGGTGTAAAACTGTAGGTACCAATCAGTGAGTGAAAACTGGAAAGCGCACAGCTCAGTGATTGTGAGAAGTTCTCCACGGCCCCTTCATGGGATGTAATGGGAAACCATTTTTTTTTTTTTTTTTTTTTTTGTTGCCGGTGGATATTATTAAGATGTAGGTTGATTCTACCTCTGTCATTAGGTTAAGACAACTGTAATGTTTTGAAACAGTGCTAGCAGGTGCGCCCAATAGACTACTCGAAAAAGGAACCAATATTAGTTCTGGAATACCACACAGTCATATCGGAAAGGATATCGGAAAGGGATATATGAATTTCTAAACGGATGGGTCCAAAACTAATGATCAAGTAGGCTATGGAGACTTCTCTGGGGAACTAGAATTGTCTAATTTATTTGGTTTAACATCTAATTAATTTGGTTTCATGTATGGAAATTAGTGTAAAATTTTTTGTTTCTGATTTTTCCTCATTAAAATGGTGCTCGTGGAATGTTAAATATAACAAGCTGGTTAGGGAAATAAAAAAGTTTATCGAAATTGAGTCGTCCTTAAAATATTTCAAACGTAACCATGCAGATGGGCAAACCAAAAACACATAAAGCTTAGGCTGCTCTCATAGCATATGTCCTTGCTTATCCAAATTGTGTGGAAGGACTGATGTATGCACTTTATCAGTTGGCCATATATTCCAATTGACAATCGGTACACGGTCATTTGTTAGTTAAAACCCCGTGTGTGTCATCATATTCTTGGAGTGGGGAACACTCGATGACATCATGCTTAATTGCAAACTTTTTATTGCATAAAGTAGATTTTCAACTTAAATATTGAACATTTCCATTCCTTATAATTCGAAAGATCTGCGACATCTGTTTGCAGACACGTGGCACCAGCAGCTGGATTCTGTAAGTTGCTAAAGCTTAATCTCCATCGCTAAAAAACTCTAAAATGAATTTAGAGATTTTTAGCATCAAATGCAATTCTGTAACGTGTATCTAAATTTAGCTATCTCTTAAAAATGGAATTCTCCGTAATTTTAGCGTTAACCTTCATCTCTAAAATACTCTTATTTTGTATTAAACAGCTGTTAATTGTCTCTTAAATGAAGAATTTTTAGCAAGCAAATATTGAAGCCGCTAAAAGGTAAGTAATTGTAAATTGAAAAAAAATTTGTTAAAATTATTGCAATTTCAGCAGTAAAATGGAGGAAACCACCAAAAGAATAACAAAGGAGCAGAAATTCATTTCAGTTCAATACATGGAGGAGCACAAATTTTATAAACTGTTTGTTTACTTTTTTACATAAAATAAACTAAGCCTTTATAGAGCTGCCATGTTTTGCAAAATTTTAGAGGGATATCAATAATTGGTGGTTTTTCGGCAAAATACTAAACGTATGTTGCAAAACCTAAATACAATTTGACAAGAACTTTCAAGTTTACCTTTAAAATTTAGCAATTTACAAGATCTTTTTACAATTTTATGAAGGAAAATTCTATATGTTTTTGAGGATAACAAAATATGAAGCTTGGCAGCTCTAATATAAAGTGTCAAATGTATGCGAAATATGTTTGTCTCTTTTTCTCAGCATTGTATCAAAGCAGAGTGAGTAGTATAGACTACGTTTAGCAAATTAGCTACGGCGAAAATAGGAAATTTTAGCTAAGAGATTGCAGTTACAGAATACGGATTTAGAGAAATCTCTAAGAAATTTGCCTTGAAATTTTTTTAGCATTTTAGCGATAGAGTTAGAGATTTAGCTAGGAGAATTACAGAATTGACCTGCAGGTCAGTGTTATTGTGATCACGGATTTTACAAAGAGCAAATTTGTTGTCTTTAATGCCATTATTGCCCAGTGGCAACTTAAGTTGCCAGTAGAGGTCCTGCTCTTTTGAGTAACGAACAGAAAGACAAAAATAAGAGAAGGTCATTAACATTTCTTAGAAAACAACCATTCAGTTTGGTTTGCTATATCGTTTGGTTGTGATAAGAAATTAATTTTAGTGCATTTTTTGAAATCGATATTTGACGGAGGTAGCTGATAAAAAATTGAATTGTGTGATTCATTTAGATATAATGTATATTTAATGTTTTACATATGAAATTAGTCCATTTATTGATCTAAATAAATGCAGTCGGTACAAGATTCGATTTTATTCTGATTTTTCACTTTTGATTTGTCATTTCTCTTCCTTGTGCAAAATGGACTCTAACTTCTGCGTAATTCTCTAAGATAAAAAATATTATATGCTCTGTCCACGTTTCGTAAATGCTGTTAATTTTCTTTTTCGCATTTTAAATATCCGTTACCTCTTTCTTAAATTGCACTGTATTTAAAATTTTATGAAATTACTTTAATGTCAAATTCATAAAACCTCATTTTTATTTCTTAACAAATTTATGGATAAAGTTTTATTAGTTGCTCGGACACGATGTCCATCAACTGTAAAGTTCAGCAAAAATTTGATAAATGTTTACATTTCTTGTGTAAACATAAAAATATTTCTACATTTGTACACATCGCACATACATAAATACAAAACACAATATCAAAACATTTCATTTGGAATAATAAATCAATAGAGTTGTAGGGAATCTGTTGTGTCACAGAGCAGTTAAAACAAATAGCTAAATGCTAAACATAAACACAAAAATTTTAACTTTTCTAATGCAAACAGTAGCAACAAAAATTTAAAACCAAACACACATAAAAAGTTTTGAAAATTTTTGAGAGACATATGACAGTCAAAGGATATTTAAGCAGTACGTAATGAAGAACCTGAGGGAATTATTTGTATAGGAGTTGTATTATATTTAAGTGCTTTGTGCTTAATAAAAAAAGTTAAGTATTTATGGGATAGTAGAGGTTTAAAAATATAATAAATCTGGTGTACAAATTTGAGTTTTATTTGATATATAATTGAATACTGTTTAGTACTATTGCTTCTTCTTAGGTGAGCAACATTTCTGAAAACCTTTACAAAATTCGTGATTGAATTTCCTTAACCACACATTTCGTTTTCAAAAAATACAGCCCACTGAATCATTTAGCTCTGAGAAAGCACAAAACAGTGCACTTGCCAATATGCTAAAGGGCAAACCCAGAAGGTCTGCTCATTGATATATTCATCAAGCCAGAAATTAAAGCTCAACAGCTGTTTAGCCAATAACAGGAGAATAAACTCCGAGCCAGGACTATTGAGATCTTCTCGCAATTAGTGCATTGTGTGTATTTAATCTCATTGATGGGAATCTATCCTTTTAAATCGATTCCGCATGGTGTTTGAGAACCTGTTTCGTGGCAAATTACTCATTCTTGTCGCTATCGAATAGAATTAATGGTGGTGTTGCAGGAACTGAACCTGGGTGCATGTGCAAAAGTGTTGCACAAAATAACCAATGGATCATTCTGCAATCTAAATAGTTGGACCCTGAAAAATCCTTTCTTTATTGCTTTGGTGCAAATATTACGTGTTTATAGCTTGTCGGAAATATTGCATACTTTAGTCTAAACACATTGTGTTTGCTATCCAATGTAATATGTTTGGGACACAATGATTAATAGGCTATTATGCACGTATTTGTGACCCAAATATAGATCTGTTTGTTGAAAACTGCTGAAAACAGAAACGTGACGAAGATATACATGTTTTCTGTTGTATGTTGCTGCGGAAGTTTTTCTTAGCGTCTTTTTACTTCCACGTCTTTAAGATTTTCAACTGTTGTTGGAGTAATTCCTTGTCTTCTTAATATCTATTAACAATCTCACATTTCGTGCGTTTACGGAAAGTTAGCTTAACTTCGCTTTATTGTCATAAGTCATATGCCATGTACGTACATGCTGAAAAATCTGCCATTTTTTTGTTTGGATGCAAACATAACATATGTTTGGGGCTTGTCTCAAATATAGTATACTTGTGTTCCAACATATTGTGTTTGCTATTTAATATTACATATTTGAGACATAATAATTAATATGTTACAATATATGTGTTTGTGGCCCAAATATATCTATGGTTGTGATACAAATACAACTATTTTTGTTAAGAGAATAAAAGTGTGTATCCGTATTTTTGCACTACTCTCTCCGTCAGTGATTTATAAATATTTCTGAATATGCGTCTAAATTGCAGATGAAGTCAGTGTTTTTTATTGGCTGAAAAAAGAATAGAATAAGGATCGGACGGTTAAAAGGGTTGTGATGTTGGTTTGTGGATTGTGGATGTGTTTCGTATATGTGTGCTACCAAAGTGAGAAACGATTTTGAGGAAACCAAAACGGCGTACCATTTGTGAAATATATTGAAAAATCCACAAGTAATTAATACACGCTTGGCTTGCATGAACTAGATTTATATATAAATATTTTATGTACCAACGCATAGTTGGAACCGTCTGAAACGAAAAACGTGAGAGACAACAAAGAAAGGAGAACCAAAAGAGTACCAGATGCTCATTTCAGGAAAAAATCAAATAGTGCATTCAATGCAAGTAAATGTAAAAAGGCCCGTTTAAAATCTTTTAATTTATTGTGTTAATTACACTGTGCAACAGTGGGTTTCGGGCCTCAACCAAATCAAAAAATTGGAAAGAACTTGGACGTGGTGTCACAAACCCCCGCTCGATTTTACCCCCATACGCAACAATTTTGTTTTACAGACCGTAGAAAATTTTGGAGGTGGGTCAAGGGCCAATTTCCGATTTCACTTCAACAAATCCTAAACAGCTTGAAATATTTTATTGCAGCCTTTGACAATATTGTAGCTATTTTCCCATTTCACAATTCCGTCTAGTATATTTATAAGAAAAGTACACTGTTAATCGATTATTTCACGAAACGTCGCGAAAAATTGCACATATTTTATATGTTTTGACATTTCTTGCAAACTGTGAATGAATTGCGATAGCTGTCTTCAAAGAATTGTAGCTTATAAATGTTAACTACTATTGTACGTTAATGTTTTTTTCGATCTCTGATATAAAGACCATTCGAACCAGACTCGTGCGCATTGCAAATTCGACGCTGAAACGGATCGTGTGAAAACTTACATCGGCGAATTAACATACGAAAAACCTACAAACCGAGCCTCCAACAAACAGTTTTTTAAAACTAAAGAAACCAAAATTATTTTGAAAGGTGCATAAAACAATATCAGTTCAACCATGGATCCAGTGCCGTCAACATCGCAAGCCGCGCCAACATCAACAAGTACCGAAAGTGGAAGTAGGTTGAAACATATGCGTTCTAACAATGTTGCTGATTTTGGTATCTCTTCTGATTTGAGTGGCCAATCTGCTTTAAGATGGTTTTTTTTCTTGGCGGAAAGTAAAATGTTTTCATATAAAATATTTTCTCCCCACGTGACAGACAAATTGATTGAAATTTGGAGCAAACTTAATATTGAAATTACATGCAAACCACATGTTGTTAGAACAATGAATACTTTGCTTGACAAATACTGCATTGAAGGAAAAAGCAGACCAAAAGGCTCCACTCTCACAGCGTTCCTAAAAAAAACAAAAATAAATGGTTTCCCATTACATCACATGTAGGGACCGGGGAGAGCTTCTCACAATCACTGAGCTGTGCGCTTTCCAGTTTTCAGTCACTGATTGGGACCCACAGTTTTACACTGATTCCGAACGGTATTTTTTTGGGAATCTTTTTCATGGCTATATACTCGATAGTGTCGCCGTCACTATGCGAGGTGACCGCCGCCGAAAGAAAATTTTTTTTAAGGTGGTCACAGCAGGGTTCGAACCCAGGATCTCATGTACAAGAGCCGCGCACACTAACCATTGCATTTGAAAGAGTTAATGACGGATCAACATAATGACAGAAGATCTACGATTCATGAATACGAGACAGAAATTGAAGAGCAAGTACCTAGGTCTACAATAATAGAAACTTTTGAAGAGAGCCGGGGTCAAACATACGTACCAGAAGAAGATAAGGATATTGATTATGAACATATTTCACATTCAATAGGTCCACAAGAAGCATCTCAAACGAGACGAGGACCATGTACTCCCAGATATGGTGCTTTGAACTTTGCTATGATATGTGACAGATTTGCAGTGTCTAATAGAGTAGCATCGGCATTGACAGCATCTCTAATGGAAGACATTGGTATTAAAGATAGTCGTGGCAATCTTGTCATTATGGATAAGAGTAAAGTTCGTAGAGAAAAAGCTAAATGTCTACAAAAAGTCCTTCTTAATCGATATGATGCTTCCAATTTAGTTGCATTTTCATTCGACGACAGAAAAAATTATTCATTAACGATGGAAAAAAGCAATAACAAATTTCATTCAAGGATGGTGAAAGAACCTCATCTAGTTGTTTTAAAGGAACCTTATTCCCAATTACTAGGCTACATTAAAGTGGAAAATGAAGACTCTGAAGACAAAGTCATCAAATTGACCAAATTTTTCATCATCTGTCGTGTATTTTATAAATTCATACGTTGGACTCAATATTTGGATTCGCATTTAAGAGAAATTGTAAATATTGTTGTTAAAGAAAACGCGTATTATGCTCACTCAGAAAACGTTTTATTGGCAATGTTGTTCGACGATGAGAAAAAAATATTGTATCTTAAAATTGCTCTTAAAAAAATTGTACACTATCGTAACCATGTGGAAGATCCGATGCAACTGAGAGTTTACAAGAAACCTACAGTAAACTTCAATTGTATGGATTATACGAATATAATTGACATAAATGATAATTCAATCATATTAGAACCACCATTTACTGTAAGCATTCCTTATGAATATCTACAACAATATCCAGAAGACAATGATCCCCCGATGCCTGATCCAAAAATTCCCTTACACATAGAAGGAACGGAAAGACTCGTTCAACTGCTCGCTTGCGTGTCCAAACGAGTTGTGGCACAGAATCGAGAAGGAATTATGGCGGTGGCATTAGAAAGCCCTGAAAAATTTCCTAGACTTGAAAGCAAGAAAGACTTACAAAAATATTTCCGTCTCTATTATTTTCTTAAAGTCGTGTTTCTATGCCTTTTATTACTGAATTCAATTGAATTTTTTTCATTTACATTTATATGCTTTTATTTAAGTTGAATTTTTAAAGAAAAACAAAAAAGTAAAATAAGGAAAAAATATGTTTCTTTCATTCTTTGTCTTAAATTGAATGAAATCGATGTAGGTCGTGAATAACTATATATATACAACTATATAAATCTTCTATAGTCCAATACCCAACTCGATTATTGAATATTTAAAAAAAAAACTATTTTGCAAAATCTGTGGGCTCGAAATTCGTTTTAAAAGTATGGTTTCTTCAGCAAACTTTCTTCAATAGCACAAGAATCGCGATCAGCCTTTTTACATTTCTTCGGCCCCCTACAATTCGACCCGCCCTAATATGCATTGTATATAAAAGCGTAACAGCTGGACTTGCAAATACAAAGATACAAAGTTAACAGATGTTGTGCCAATATATGCTAATATGGAGGAACTTAAAGATGAAAACAAGAAATTGAGACAAATCCTCAATAAACTTACATCCCGTCTGGAATCTATAGACCGTAAGACTAGATCTGTCAACATCATTGTTACCGGTATTAAACGTCTTAAAAATCATGATGCCAACACTGAATTTATGAAGCTGTATACTATGTCCCATATTTAAAAAAGGTGACCCGAGTCTCTGTGCCAGCTACCGTGGAATAAGCCTTTTATCCATAGCATATACGGTTCTATCAAGTATAATATGCGAAAGACTAAAACCGATTATCGCTGACATGATTGGACCATACCAGTCTGGCTTTAGGCCTGGAAAGTCGACAACCGACCAGATTTTCACGCTACGCCAAATCCTGGAGAAGACCCACGAAAAATAAATCGACACCTATCATCTATTTGTCGATTATAAGGCGGCCTTCGATAGCCCGATACGGGGGAAACTCTACAAAGCAATGTCTGAGCTTGGTATTCGTGCAAAACTCATACGCCTTTGCAGGATGACCCTGACGAACACCAAATCCGCAGTGAAAGTTGGTAAGGATCTTACCGAACCTTTCGAAACTAAGCGAGGCCTCAGACAAGGTGACACCCTATCGTGCGATCTCTTTAACATCTAAATAGAGATTAATCTGAGAAAAGCTACTGTCAACATGAATAAAACCATCAGCAGCAAAAGTCATATGCTGCTCGCGTATGCTGATGATATAGATATCATTGGACGCACAGTTAGAGAAGTTACTGCGGTGTTTTCGAGAATTGAGAAGGAGTCAGGAATAGTGGGTCTGATGGTAAATGAGGACCAGACAAAATTAATGGCTTCCACGAACAGGGCCTCCACGCGATTAGACCAAAGCGTGAACGTTGATATCCGTTATAATTTCGAGGTAGTAGACGAATTTATATACCTCGGATCTGCCGTAAACAAAAACAACAACGTCAGCCTTGAGATCAAGCGGAGAATTGTGCTAGCGAATAGATGTAACTTTGGGCTAAGCAAGCACTTTAGAGATAAAGCCCTCTCTCGAGTAACAAAAGTCCCGCTGTACCAGACTCTCATACAACCTGTCTTGTTTTATGGCGCAGAATCCTGGGTATTATCGCAAGCAGACGAAACATCTGTAGGAGTCTTCGAGAGAAAAATACTCCTAAAAATAAAATATCGGCGACGCACGAACCATGAACTGTATGAGCTATATCCCGACATTGATATAGTTAAGCGGATCAAAATAACACGATTGTGCTGGTTAGGCCATGTCAGTAGAATGGATGAAGAGGAACCAGCACGAAGGGTTTTCGAAACCGAACTCGAAGGAAGACGAAAAATAGGAAGACCAAGACTCCGCTGGAAGGATCAGGTTGACGAATCCCTGCGTACACTTGTTATTACCAACTGGAGAGATAAGGCAAAAGATCGACTGGTTGGCGAAATATGTTATCTCCGTTTTGTAAAGTCCCTGACCCCTCGGGGTTTTTCGTGACAGGATAAGTAAGTAAGTCAGTACTAACGTACTTTATGTGAATGTCAATGTCGTTGGTACCCGCAAACTACAAGCCAATGAAACATTTTTTTCATACTCGAAACATGTCCGCAGGTATCCAATGTCTTAACTGCAAAGGGGACTATTAAAGATCTAAAGATTTTTATCAACAAAGATTACACCAAAGTTGAACAACAAATCCGTTTCAATCTTAGACCAATAAGCAAACACATTGCGAATTTGAACAACAACAACTAAGTCAGATTGGGTGAATTTTGAATTCATAAATGATAGAAAATATACATGGTAATATAGGAGAAGTAGTCGCCCAAAAAAGTACGGATGCGTAATTTTTACGAGCGTTGTTATTAGAAGCTAATTTTAATACAAATGTCATTACCCGTGGTAGTAAAGATGTTCCTGCTCGTAACACAAAAAATACACCATCACTATACCAAATCATCAAATGTCGTACAACGTATCTAACCTTGCCAGCTCATATAATTTTGGAAGCTTTCTAAATATATTAATGAATATGAGATTTTCTTTCGTTTTGAAACGCATTTCTTAGCAGAAACACAAAGTCTTTATACTTTCAAAACAACTCTCTATACTACATTGATGCAAAAACTCTGTATAGTTTCGCAAAAGAATAAAACAAAACTCATGGTCTATAATAATAATGTTATACTAACAGAAAAATTGGAGGAAAGTTTGTTTTATTTTATAACCCGTTATCTAAATCTCACGAACTGGGATGCTGATTATGAAGCTTTCGATGATTTTTTTGTCTCAACTATCCCATTCAAATTTCTCAATTTTTAGTGACAAGTGTTAGACCCTAACCTGCTGCATGGCTTACACCATATTAATGAAAAAAAAGATGTTCGAAAGAAAGAGTAATTAACTCGAAGGGTAAGAGACTGATGGAGATGATAGGCGGTTTGAGAGGCAAAGTGCTGACATGGTGACACAAATGGTGAATTAAGTTTCTGTGATGGCAATGGTAGCTCTATTATTGATTATATCTCATAGTTTATTGAATTTTGTGTCTTCTTTTATCATTGATTGCAAGCCATTTTCAGACCAATTGCTAATAATAGTAGCACAACTGACCCCGGTCCACACAAACTATTCTGGAACAAAGATTTTGCAGAAAAATATTCGACAAAACTAAGCCTTCTCTCCAGGAATGCAAAACATATCCACTACGTTACAGTTGACGACATTGACCACATAAAATCAAATACAACAACAAATGTTTTCACAAGAAACAAATTCCACTTCGTACCAATACAAAAATTGTTTAATAGAAAATGTGCTACGCAAAAAGAATTATTAAATACCTAACTAGAGATGTAAGAAAGCACACCACTATCAGCAAAGTAAACTACATATTAGCCAGAAGCAAGTATCTACACAGTTGTTGCGCCAAGAAACTGGAACACTACAACGAGAACCTGCATCAACTTGACTGTGTTACTTAACGTAAGGCTTGGTGGACTCTATATAAAAACCTAAAGACGCAAACGAGGATTAAAAGAGGTGATCTAACTGCTGCTGATTTTCGCACACACTTTAGTTCATTACTGGATATATTGGCTATCCTATAGAATTATGTGAACTCACTACGGTATTAAGACCTATAAAACAAAATAAGTATCTGCATCTGGTATCTGATATGAATTTTATGTAAATGCCCGTATCTGCTTTACACATGAGATCCTATCTTTACTTAAAACAATTTTCATTAAAAAATACCAAAAAAATTTTTGGGGAATCCATTTTGGTCCCGCTTCTGCACGCAAAGAAAAAACTCGTTCCTCCCAAACGAAATCTCAGATAACTGAAGTTCGTTTGGGGACTGTAGTTGGGAGAAGCGAACTTCTGTTAAGCCATACATGTCATTTCGTTTGGGAGAACCGAAAAATGTTTGCAGCAAACGAGTTATGAAAAATATAAGCTGAAAAAAACGTTTGCGAGAAACGAAAAACGGTTCCGCAAACTGTTCCCTCGGTTACAGCAACCGAGTTGTAGTTGATCCTAACTAAAAAAACGTATGCGAGAACTGAAAAACGTTTGCAGTAAACGAGATATGAAAAATTAAAGCTGAAAAAACGTTTGCGATAAACGAAAAACGGTTCCACCAACTGTTCTTTCGGTTACAGCAACCGAGTTGTAGTTACAGCAACCGAGTTGTAGTTACTCTACTCAGTACAACATTACTTGTACATTAAAATTTATATTTATGGTTTCCATCAGCTTCTTTTTGTGTAAATTTCCAACTTTTATGATTTTGGTTTTACCCATAAAGTTTGTTATAAAAAAAGTTGGAATTTTTGTCTATCTTTTCAGTGTCTACTAACACGTCCGTCTCGCCTTGCATTCAAATAACAACTAAAAGCGCAGCAAACTACAACGCTTCAGTTGTCCATCGAAGATATATTGACAAGGCAAAAGCCTTTTATGTGTATGAGTGAGTGTGTATGGCAAACGAGTGGACTGTGTATACAGTCGACAGAATGAGAGAAGTTTACGTTCTTCGTAATCTGTGCTCTCATTAGAAAAATGGCTACTTTCAGTTATCGTAAACGGTTTTTAACTTACGACAAATGTAATTTTGTACTCGTTTAATGCAAAAGAGATCCCGTTTGCAACAACATGATACACATTTGCGATATATGAGTTTATTTGGGAGAACTACTTAAACGGTTGCGATTAATAAATTAATACAAATCAATCAAAGTATTGTTGTGGCAACCGAGCAATAAACGTTTTTTTTTCTTTGCGTGTGAAGAAAGGAGATCCTAATTGTCTAACAAACTATAGTGGATTATCGCTGGTTGATACCCTTAGCGAGATGTTTAACAGTGTACTTTTAAATCGTCTAACAGAATGGAGTGGTAACTACAATATATTAAATGAAGTCCCACTTGGTTTCAGGAAGCGTTACTCTACCGTTGACAACATCTTTAGTCTTATGAATTTAAATTAAACTAGAACAGTAGGAATAATACTTACGCATTTTTTGTTGATTTTTCGTGTGCGTTTGACATGATACCTCGAAATATCCTGTTCTATAAATTATCGGCTATGAGTTTAATGATAAAATTTATTCTAATTTTATAACTTTACTACGAAAATAATACAACCGAAATATTTGTTCGAAATGATTACTCGGAACCTTTCTATGTTAATATTGGTGTGAAACAAGGATGCATCCTAATTCCAATCTTGATTACTCTTTACCCAAATGACTTAGCTGATGTATTGGAGTAAATGTACCGCAGTTAAAATTTTGGTTTAGGCCGACACATTGTCATCATGAATCAGCAACAGAATAAAAGACTATGTTTGACACGCTGTATGGATGTTGTGATCAGGGGAGATTGAAGTTAAATCTTGATAAATTTAAATTTTTTGTTTTCCTTTCTGGCAGTCGAATATAAAACAACATTAGATGGACTTATGATGTAGATGACATATAGATCGTTAATAGTTGAGATATCTTGGAATGGAATTCAATTATAATTTATCATTTAGTAAACATAAAATTGACCACTGCAAAAATGGCGATTGCTTCAACATGGTCTGAATACATAAATCGTATTAGAATTTCAAATGTTAAAAAATTGAAAATTGTTAATGCCGCACCAAGATCGATAATGTGTTATGGAACACAAATTTCAGGTTTTCAGCAATTTGATGATGTACGAAAACTTTTCAGATTTTTCATTAAAAAAATTTTGTATTTACCCAAAAATACTCCTAACTATATGCTGTACCTAGAATCAAGTATTCAATTTACCCCTGAGATTGCGTTAACTCCATTATGCATGTACTCAGAATCAATCTTTTGGTCTCTTAAATCCAAGGAAATTAATGATCTCATTTCCCTTGCAAGGAGTTCGCAATTCCATAATATGTATTGTCAGTTGGTCTGTTGTATCGAACCCTCTTCGGTCTTAAATTTTTCGCCACGAGCCGCAAGTTTGCCAATAAAGGCAAGAGGTGAATTGCTAGACACCAGCGCTAAATGCTTTTAAAAATCGGCGATAGGCTTATGCACTCTATGTAACTTAGATGCTATGGAAAATACATTTCATCTGATCGGAGATTGTCCATTTTACAAAGAATATAGACTGAAATATTTTCGTAAAATAACACTTACTGATAATGAAGTAGTAAACATATTAAACGACCCTAGTCTTTATAATAGTTCCAAGTCCAAAAAATTGATTATAGTTTAAAATACAGAAACCTGATTGTAGACAAATATACCTAGTCCCATTTAAAGAATGCGATATTCATGTACCAAGTTCAATTTTTCTTTTTGTTTTCTTTAATCTTGTAAAATAGTTTCAAATTTTGTTGAAAACAAATTATTAAATCGAAATTAATTTTTAGAAGTTTTTATCAGGATTTAAGAATAAACCTGAATTATGCTTTATTTGCCAGTCTGGCTGACTGAAAATCTTATTATTGTATAATGTTTCATTATATCTATTAAATAAATAAAAATAACAAAAATTTAACGGTTCCACTGGGCAATGGAGTTGACGTTGGTTTTGCGTTATTATACAACTATTATCTCTTATACAACTTTGTTGATGGATATGTATAGCCCCTTGAGACTCCTCCCGTTCAATCTCTATGCCCAAGTAAAACGATGTTGGTCCACGATCTTATGTTGCAACATAATTTTTGGTATCTGTTATAATGCCATCAATTTCGCTTTTCGAGGAACATATTTGGATTCGTGTCGTTCACAGCCAACTTTGTTGATTTTTCTATTAAAGTATGCATAGCTATCCGATTTACACCACTTAAAACCAATTTTTAATAGGATCTCAACCTTATTATTCCATTCCCGTCGTGCCTGCTTAAGACCGTATAAGGCTTTGAAAAGTTTACATACCTTATTTGAGCTATTAGCGTTATTGAACATTGGTGGTTGCTCCATAAATACGTCATCTTTGAGTACTCCAGCTACCAATCAATCTAGCCTTATATTTTTCCATCGATCCATCAAGTCTTAATTTAATAGCAGCAAATACCCATTTTGATCAAATTACATTGCTTCAGTCTGGTCTATCAACAAGTTTCCATGGATTATTTTTGAATAGAGATTTAAATTTAGATGCCGTTACTTCTTTCCACACGCTGAAAAATCTGTCGATTTTTTTTTGTTTGGATGCAAATATAACATGTGTTTTTAGTTTGTCGCAAATATAATATACTTGTTCCTAAAGTCATTGTGTTTGCTATTCAATATTACATGTTTGAGACACAATGATTAATACATTATAACATAAGTGGTTTTGCGACCCAAATATATCTTTGTTTGTGATACAAATACAGCCGTCTTTGTTCCACTGTTTATGCTCTCTTGAGAGCAGGAGAATAAAATAGGGGCAACGGGTGTGTATAACTTGTAAGTGTTTACATGTATTTTTGCCTTATTCTCTCAGTCAGGGATTCATAAATATTCCTGATTGTGCGTGTGAATTGCAGATGAAGTCAGTGTTTCTTATTTTGGCCGATGTATTGCGTTTTAATTTCGTGTATTCCGTCGTCAATGGTTCATCGGACAGGGGATATCAAAATCGCTTGATCAGTGAAAAAAGAATAAACAAACGCTCGGAATTTTAAATGGTTTGTGATGTTGCTTTGTTTTAGTGTATGGGATTCGCATATATTTATGTGTGCTACCAAAGTGATAAACGATTTAGAGGAAAGAAACTGGGGAGGGCGAACAACGTGAATCCCTCACTGTGCCCGAGCCTCTACTGAAAAAATCGCATAGGCGGACCATTTGGGAAATATAATAAAAAAACACAAGTAATTACATTGTACATTGTTTGTGTACCAACGCATAGTGATAACTCAGGCGCAGTTGAAACCTTCTAAAAAGAAAAGCGTGAGAGACAATAAAGAAAGGACAAGCAAAAGAGCAGCAGATTCTCATTTCATAAAAAAGTAAGGCATTCAATGCAAGTAAATGTAAAAAAGGGTATTTTTAAATATTTTAATTTTTTGTATTAATTATTTCTAAATGTGGATATACATATATTGGTAAAATTAATTATAATAAATAAAGAAAGAACGAATAATTCGTTTTTAGATATTATTATGCTTGGGAGAAAATACGAATACGTTTCCACGTAAGTATATGGAGGTTTGGGGGAAACACGCGAATGCTCCTACGTAAGTATATGGACGTTTGGGATGAAGCACGGATATGTTTCCACGTAAAAGCATACATATTTATCAGTAAACATGCTAACGTTTGCATTTAAATATTCTTGAGTTTGGGACTTGCTAAAATATAAATCTTTGAAGTATGTTCCAAACATATATATGGTACCTAAAGAATATGTTACGGGGGCCTTTTTTTTCAGCGTGCAGTGTATCGCTTCATTACAGCTTTAAGCTTTGGCTACAGTTTGCGGATTTACAATTATTGAATTATGCATTTCTGTGGAAAAAGGAATATATTTTTATCATATTTTCAACACCTACTGATTCCGTTTTTCTTCGTCCTCTAGTTCTCTTTACTACAGCTTCGTCATCATTTCCTGGTGGCTCATCAATTTGTTCTTCCGTACCACTGCTTGCAATTTCGTATTTATCTGGTAAGTATGGTGTTTTCTGATTCACATTTTCGTCTTCAATTGCCTTGGCGTTAGAAGTATTAACATAAATGAAATCGTATCGTTATTTATTTTTTCGGAGGACTTTTCAAAAATATAATTAATTATTTCACGTTTTTGAACATCATAGAACGACATCTTTTGGTTAAATTTTCATATGCATCCGACCAACTTCCATTTTCCCACCCCTTCGGCATTTCATCAAAATAACCGCATCACAGCCGAAGGTTGGAAAATGAGAAACCGATGTTTTTTTTCTGCACCATCTTTCATATGGAGTAACATCACTACTCTCTTTTGTGGGACGTCGTTTTCGAATGTATGTTTGCTGTATTAATGCTTCTGCACACAAACTTTGCGTAAGTCCTGTACCTCGTTTCTGTAGTTCTCGAATCGAAAAAGTTTTCACATTCAGCATGAAACAAAAAATTCCATCGTTTCTCGATTTGTGAGTAAAAAGTGTTTCTGCAAATCAATGCGAAAAGAGGCAACACTGATTACGTTTTTATTGGAATATTCCAGGAAAGCTGTCAAGTAGTAACATAAATATAAAGAAACAAAATAACCTAGTGCGAAATATCGCTTAGTTACCCATATAAAGTGGCCGAAATATTATTTTAGCAGGGAATGCTCAAAATAAGCTTGTTTTTTTAATTCCTGCTAAACTAAGTTTTCGACGACTTTGTTTGGCGAGCCGCTTAAAATCGCTTAATATCGCTTAGCTCCCCATATAAAGTGGTCGAAAAAATAGTTTAACAGGGAATAAAAAACAAATCTCGCACCGTTTTAATTTGTGAGTATTTTTGACGTTTAAAATTTACAATTTTTCGACTCCCTACTTTTTAGAAACAGTTGTTCTCGCATTTTTCCAATAAGCATGGAGCAAAACAAATATTGTAGAAACAGTGACATGTGAGAAGCGATTTTTTTGTACCGATTCGTAGCGTTTTTATTTCAATTCACATGTTTCATGTGAAAACTTTTTCGATTCGAGAACTACAGAAACGAGGTACTGATTCGTAAAGTATACATATCGCCATTTCTGCAAGTGTCCGATTTAGCTCACAGTTGTCTGGTGAAGAATACAATTTTGCTATAAGTAAGTTTTGAACTGCGGATTGACATATTTTTTTCCGTTGTCACTTTTTACAGATTTTATTTTGCGGCCTGACTGTTCCTCCGCCATCGCTGAAAAATTTATAAATGCTTCAATAGCTTCAGATTTGTGGTTAAAAAATATGTGGTTGTATAACGCGAAAAATCGTCTACAAACTTTATATAATACGACGCACCGCTAAGCGATTTAACTTTAAACGGAAGATATTCCATTTTTTATATGCTGGCAAAAGTTTATCATTATTTATCATTTAAAAAAAACAGCTTCTATAAATTTGCCAACCGACAATGTTCACGAGTTGTGATTGTAGTTTAATTATTTCTCCGCTTTCCGCATACACACTCGGGCCTGAGGCCAACACAATTTGTTGATTTTGTATTTCCATATAATCACACTTTTCTTCACTTCGACACATATGCTGTCTCAAAATCCATGCGTCGCTGCTTGAATGTTTGTCAACGGCGCAGAATACTGCTGCAACTACTCACCAATGCTAGCCTTACATTGGCTTCGAATATGATCTCTACGTCCCCATCTAAAGCACTTGATATTGCTATGACTTTTCTGGTTTTCGTAAACTTTACTTTGTCCGTGAGGTTTATTATTGGAATATGTTGTGTAATTCAAATTTTTTATATTTAATGCATGTGCACGTTTTTCTACGGTACTTTTATACCCTTGACGTCGCTCCTCCTATAAAATTAGGCAACTTGTCTTGACTCTCCACCGCAACTGTAAAAGTCTTCCGTTTCATCTGGCAATGAACACAGCAATAGAACAGAGAGAAATTCTTCATATAAAAAAACACCGATGCCTTCTAAGTCATATATGATTCCACAAAACTCTTCAATTTCTGTAGTATTTTGTTCTGCAGACTTTGTTTTAAACCGAATTAAATTTTTTAATAAATTTTATTTCTTACAAGCCTTGTATACATTTAGTAATGTATACTAAGCACTTTTTGCTTTCAACCAATTTTTAATGTGTAAAACTCACTTTGCCTAACACTTAGGGATCTTCGATCAACACTTATTCGTACATGTAAAATGCAGAATTGAGTTTGATTGATGATCAACCGATGGTATCAATTCAGGCTCAGTAGTTAGGCATCTGATGATTAACTTCTCACGGAGTTCGAAACTAATCATGCCAGTGAGTGTGCTTAGCTAAATTGTCTTTTATTTCCAACAAAAGCCAACTATTTTTCAATTAGAAAGTGTTCCTGACTTGTAAGCTTGTAGTATGAATTTCTCATACATTAACCAAAATCTTGAATTTGTACTTGCTAGAGGTTTTTGATCATTCACGTTCATATTACCCTCTAGCCTGCTTCGGTTGGCAGGCCTCCGAGATGACATTCCATAAATCTAGCGATATTGACCAAGTCAAATAATTATCACTATTTAATTTATCTACACTCGATGTCAAATTCATTTTACGGATATATTTTGTACATTCCTTATAGACCAACAATTAAGATAAGATTAAAAATTTAGATATTTAAAATAAATGATTGAGCAAGGGCTGTGTCTTAATCCTGGAAAATCTAAATGCATGTCTTTTCAGAAGAAGCTTCGTTCGTACTCAGTCTATTGAGCTGAACATTTTGTTGGACAATAAACAAATTGAAATTGTGTCCCACTGTAAAAACCTTGGAATCTTTTTCCATAACTCATTAACTTGGTCACATCACATTAATACCATTGTAGGACAGATGTATCCTAAACCAAGAAGGCTCTGGCAAACTCAGTATTTTGTACCACGAAATATTAAACTATTATTCGCGAAAACGTATATCTTGCCAAGCTTACTATATGGCTGTGAACGTTTTGCTAATTGTGACTCAGTAAGTAAGCGCAAACTTAATGTGGTTTTCAATAGTGTTGTCCGTTATGTGTATGGCGTGAAACGTTTTGACCACGTATCACTTCTCTCAAATCTACTTTATGGTGTGTCAATTGAAAATCTTTTAAATATAAAACCTCCTTTACTTCTACATAAAATTATTTGCACTTGAAACCCGTTTTATTTATATCAATTGATAAACTTTAATAGAAGTAACAGAGGACGGAAAATTATACCATTTATGGGAGATGTAGTCTAGTTTCAGAATGACAATTTTTCATACATGCTGTACGTCTTCGGAACACGCTACCACACCGTATTCAGGTCATCGATAATGTAAACACGTTCAAAAATCAATTTTTGAAATTCTTACGTGCTTTTGCAAATTAGTTATATTTAATTTTCAATCTTAATGTTATTAATTCGATATTCATATGTACTTCAATTGAATAAATTTATCGGTATAATGGTTTAAATTAGTAATTTGTATTTATTTTTATTCAATGTTTCAATTTGTTATTTTTGTTTAATCTCGTTGTTACTTTCATATTTATATTTATATATGTCTGTGTGCTTATAATATTATTCAATTAAAATGAACTTAGTTTTTTGTGGAAAATGTTAATTTTAATCAAAATTCCAATACTGTAACTATATGATTTACTCTTGTGGTGCAGGATAAACATAATACAGAAAGAAAGAAAGATATGTACTAGTAAATAAATATTTTAAAATTGTTTTCAACTGAGAGTTGACAAATCTCATGGATTTGAGGACATATTTTGATGAATGTGTGTCCAGATGAAATAGATAATATAATCTTAAAGAACGTGAAGGGGCATGCATATGGATGAAGGCCAGCAATTCAAACCAATCAATAGCTCCCAATATAATCTTCAGAAGGAAAGTTAAAGCACAAATATCTCCTCTAGTAGAAAATGAACTAAAGGACAGAAGAAGGCATATAGTGTTATAAGTTTGAATTGATTCACTAAAAACAAGAAAAACCAAAGCAAACTGAGTAAAGCGTTTTTTGTCTGGATACGATTTATATGCACTCAGCCGTTGGACTCCAAATAAATGACTCGAATTCCAAATTACAAAGGGTCCGCCATCTAACGTTTTTTTTTCAACTAGTGCTTATTTCGTGAATGGTAACACTTAGCTCATGTCTGATTTGACAGATAATTAGTTTTATCCCTCCGCGGAACGAATATGGTTGTGTATACGCTTGAACAACGCTGGGAAATATGGGAAAAATGGGCCTGCGATCGACTTACAGAAGATGTCGATTTTGCCAAACAAAAATCATCTTTTCAGATGAAGCTCATTTTGATCTTGGCGGGTATGTAAACAAGCAACATTGTCGCATTTAGGGCACAGAAAACCCGCAAGCATACATTGAAAAGCCGGTGCACCCAAAACGAGTCACTGTTTGGTGCGGATTTTGGTCCAGAGGCATAATTGGGCCATTTTTCTTCGAAAATGTGCAAGGAGTGGCCCTTACAGTCAATGGCCATCTGGTTCGGGCCATGTTGAACGAATTTTTGTTCACAAAAATTGAAGAGGAGGATATTGGCAACATTCGGTTTCAACAGGACGGCGCTACGTGCCACACAGCCGAAGCTACACTCGATGTTTTGCGCCCTGTTTTTGAAGATCGCATTATCAGCCGCAGAGCTGATGTCGTTTGGCCACCTCGGAGCTGCGATTTGACACCGTTGGACTATTATTTGTGGGGTGCCCTCAAAGATAAGTGTTACGCCGACAAGCCAGAGACAATTGACGCTTTAAAGGACAATATTCGTGAAGCCATTGGTGAAATGCAGCTGCACACAATCGATAATGTGCTTAAATATTGGACCGATCGTGTAGGCTACTGCATGGCCAGCCGAGCCAGCCATTTGAATGAAATTATTTTCCATTATTAACCGGAAGGATTGTACTTTCAAATAAAAAAAGGAATTTGAGAAAATATTCAGTAGTTTTTTTTTATAGCATTTAAAAAAAAAAAAAAAAGTTATTTGGCGGACCCGTTAGCAAACGAAAAATTGCAAACTATTTCTTTTAGTGTAAGGGTCTGAGAACTGCGCAGTGTCCCTACGAATGAAACACATTGCAGAATAAGCTTTTGGGATTATATTAATAATTGCGATATAAAAGTTAATTTAATATTAAAAACGGCACCTGAATCAAGATGTCTATTCCTGGAACGTGATTACACATTGCATATCCGTACCTACATAATAATAAACAAACATCTGTGAAACATCATTTGCAGGCACTTTGATAGATTTTTTGGCAATCCGTTTTTTCCTGCAATAAAATAATGCCATTGACTGACCAAGTGGCTTTGAAAATTTTCATATCGTCTGCATATAATAGATGTCTTGAATGGCGAAATAAATAGGTAATACCATTAAGGAAAATACACATTCAGATAATAATGCTTTATCAATGCATGTGTTCCCCAAGGTGATTAATGTCTATTGTCTGCAAAATGTAAATCAGAAATATTAACAAAATATAAATCAACACAACTGAAATGAAGTGTCAAAACCTATACCCAAAAAAAATCGTTACATCTAAACTCAATCTCAGATAAATGAACTTCGTTTCAATCAAACGACCATTTGTCGAAGTAAAATGATCATTTCTGTTGCGATAAATAAATAAAATCGATCACAAAAAAAAAACGTTTACAGCAAACAATATGCACTACCTCTATACTAAGAGGCATTTACGAGAAATAGAAAAACAGTTAAAAGAAACGTTTTTTTGTGTCCCGTGTGTTTAGACGGAATACAGTTTTTTATTTTAAATTAATATAACAGGCGTCAAAATCAAATTTCCTTTAAAAATTACAGAGAGGGATAGAAGTAATCAAATTCTAGTAGAAAAATGTGCATATACAGACGGCAGCATAGTGTGTCTTTAATCTGACATTATATTTTCACAAAACGTGCAATATACAACTGATAATCCACATCAATCCTCCCTCATTCACGCCATAACATAAAAAAGCATTACAAATGAAATGAAACAATAACCAAATTAATTTCAAAAACATTTTACAATGAATGAATACTAGTATTTGCGCTTTTCCATACCACAAATCACAACAAAATATAGCAACATCACGATTTTGCAGCAGACTGATATACAGGCAGGCAGACAAAGGGACGGATGAACGGACGCCATCTGTATCCGTATCCGGCTTCGTTGGAAATGTAACCGTCACTACTGTAGGGGGTTAGTCAGTATATGTATGTACTACAAATTATTTCAAATATGAATTGTGACTTCTCCACCCCACATACTCATACATCAAAGCAAATGAAACCAAGGGGCAAAGAGTGTAACGAATGTAACATCTGCCAAAATCTCTAGGATATATTAGAGTATCTGGTCTGGTACGTGTATATAAGTGTGTGTGTTCATTTGTGTGCATGTACGTCCATGAATTTATTTAACTATGTAAAATGAATAAAGCACGTAATTTTTATCTCAATGCGGTTTTGTAAATGTTTCTTGTTGCCAATGTCGTGCAGCTGACAATGTAGTCGTTTCGATGATCGTGAAAATTTGTTGATGAAGCCTGAACTAAGAGGGTGGTTGGTCAATTGAGGTTGACCGTATTTGATATTTTATACAACCACATATATAGTTGGCACTACTATCGCACATTATACTCGTGTAGGGACAGGTACAGGAGAAATTTTAGATTACAATTTTTAATCATGAAGCTAATTTTAAAATAAGCAACCAGGGGGGCGCGATTGTTACGCCCATATGCAGTGATTTACATTAAGATTATTGAATGTGATATATGAACTAATTTGGTGAATTTTTTATTTTAAGATTATATACATATATGCGAGGTAACTAAGCTAGGTTGGTCCGACAGGTTGTTTAACGATATGATTATATTAGTTCGAATAAATAATATATCTTGTCTGTAACATAAGTATAAGTGGAGTTCGATCGTGACCGTCATGATCGACAGACGCATTACGGAGATCAGAATTTATTATTTGAGTAATACCAAAATCAGTTGCGCTAGCGCCTTTTAAATATACTTTACAAATTTTCAAATTTCTTATTATTTATTTAAAACTACGGAGAAATATAAAAATAACTAATTGGAAACTATTAGACTCACTGAGATGAGTGAGCGTACTGCTCAAATCTCAGAAAGCAAAGAAAATGTAGAAACAAACCTTAATGATAACAACATATACAATAGAAAAAGAAAAAACATCAACATGGATAATGGACAATCAACATCCAAACAAAACAGATATAACTATTATGCGGTGCTTGACACTGAAAATGAAGAACATTTTTGAGCAAATTTGAGAATCATGTGAAACAAAATAAAGCAAAAACACAAACGTTGAATTCAGCTATTACAACTTTGGATGAAGCTCAAAGAGTAAACAAAAATATTTCAGCAACTGTAAATAACAAAACTGACAATACTCGCACAGTGGTTACAACTGAACAAAATAAAAACAAAAAAGTTCCACCAATTAACATTGTTGATATCGAAACAAAAGAACTAATTGAATTTATCAAAAATGGATTGAAAAAAATCAATGAGTGTTCGAACTCACGGATGATGTGTTAACACCTTTTGCTACACGGTACCTGTACGATTTCTATGAACACATTAGTAAATGTTACATTGGAAAATAAAAAATAATAGTTTTTTTGTATACACCGGGCAATGCTGAACATCAAATGACTCGCTTTGTTTAGCCATAACAACAACAACGAAACAACCAAACACACAACATCACACATACTTTGTCCGAAGTAGCTGACGTATACGTGTGTCACATAACCACATGTTTGCCATATCAACAGCAACGAAACAGCCAAACACACAACATCACACATACTTTGTACGAAGTAGCTGACGTATTAGTGTGTCACCATAACGTTGACTGCGCAAGCCCATTGGCTTGCAAATGAAATTTTGCGTGGCTATGCTTTATATCTCCGTTCAACAACAGCAACAGACATATGTACTTACATACATTATTATGTTAAAACATACGCTATAGACACAATTTCGTTTGCCTCACCCCTGCCACACCACTCTTTCATTGCTCTCTTGCTCGCTCATTTTTGTTTAACACGTCATTATTCTCTTTCGCAGTCGCATAAAATCTGGTTTTAGCAGCAGCATAAAATCTGACTTTGATAGATTTAGTCCCTATACGCCGCTATAGATGTTAACACATCAATAAAGGAATTTAAAATTAAAGAGTTCAGAAATAAAAAATCTTTGTTTATGACAACAATAGAGGACTTTCTGAAAGTAAGAGCATTTTTAGAAAAATCAAAAGCCAAATTTTTTACTTTTACGCCAAAAGGTATAAAAAGTAAAACATATATACTAAAAGGATTAGATGCAAATGTATCCAGTGAGGAGATCTTAAAGGAACTAAGCCAATTCCAAAGTAATGACCTACAATTTATTAAAGTTAGTCAATTCTCGACAAAAACCTCAGCCAAAAATGGGTATAGTTTACCAACATTTCTGGTACAAGTAACACCAGAGAGTAGTGCAAGTTAACTCAATAATATAAAAGCACTAGTTTATCGCTGTATAAAATGGGAACAAATAATACGTTCGGAAATACCTAAATGTCGTAATTGCCCAAGGGTTCTTGTTGTCTCCCAACGAGATGTGTTAAATGCAACGTAGACCACGAAAAAGGAAAATGTAACATAAATACTGTGTCTGCCGAAGAGAAAGACAAGTTATACTGTGTGCTTTGTAACAAGTTTGGCCATCCAGCTTCATACAAGGGTTGCGAAAAATATAAGGAGCTTCAACAGAAACTTAGAGCTAAGAAAAAAACATTAATAGAAAATAGAGCAAAGTTTTCAAATTCATTTATTAGTCCTGATATAAGCTTTGCAAATGTATTGCGAGGTAATAATGATGTACATGCAAATACAAATAATGTAAATAATACAAATACTAATTTTTTCATGTTGGATTTGAAAAACATGATGACAAATCTAAAAATCTCCAAAAACAGTTAAATTTACAAGCATCTCGTATAGATGCAATCTTTTCCATGGTGAGTGTGTAAATATGCCAGAAAATCAGATAAAGACTTTCTCAACAAACCTTAAGATAATACACATCAATGTAAACTCCTTAATACGTATAAGTAGAAGGTATGACCTGCAACAATTTCTAGATAAACACAAACCTGATATTGTTCTTTTAAATGAAACAGAACTTAACGCTAAACATAGACTTCAGTTCGAAAATTATAATGTAATTAGAAAAGATAGAAAATGTGTAAAACAGGGAGGTGGAACAGCCATATTAATAAAAAAAAAACAATATAAAATATAACACCATTACAAATAATATGGCAAATTCTTTTACTTTTTTGGAAACATGCATGTTGAAAATAGCAATGATTGGAAACAAGGAGATTATTATTATATCCACGTATTATCCCTCCGGAAACAGTAATTCACATTTTAGAAATGAAATAAGTAAACTTTTTGAATCATTAGATTTACAGAATATTAATAAATACTACATATTAGCAGGAGATTTAAATTGTAAACATGTTGACTGGGTAACCCTACTAATAATGAAAAAGGTACTAAGCTTAAAGAATGGTTGATTGATAATGAAATAAATTTCAGGTGTAGATTTTACGGCTCATGCTCACCTACCTTCCCACGATCAGGGTCGTATTTAGATGTACATATGTATTGCAGATTGTAGGTTGCACATCCGAACAGAAAATAATACGCTAAACTCCCTTGAAACTTTCGATTATGACAGTGACCACAATGCAATACAAATTTTTGCTTCTTTAAATAAGGAACAACAGTTTACATTTATACAGGAAGAACAAACTCTTAAATACAATTATAAAACAACAAATTGGAAGAAATTTAAGAATAACATTTTTCAGAAATTAGATGCTGAATTACAAATACCAAACAATCGAAATCTCACAAACATAGAAATCGACATGCATACAAATAGACTTGACAATATAATAATAAAAGCCATAGAAGATTTAACACCTAAATTTAAACATTTAGATGTATTTGCTAAAGTAACTAACACAGTTATAAAACAACTACATTCTGAGAAAAGTAAAATTGTTACAGTGATTAAAAGGCATAATAGGTTGGAACCCACTTTATCCAACTCTTCTCTCAATATTTTAAAAGCTAAACTAAAACTGATTAAGAAACTCTTAAATGAAAATTTTGCTGAAGCCATTGATAGATACGTTGAATCTAAACTAACAAATTGTTTGGAGAACAATATGTTTGGAGAAATAAAAAAGAATTTTAAGAGATTTAAACCGTTAAATCTTCAATATATAAAACTTCCGGAAAATTCTGAATTTTTATTGAATAATGCGGAAATTAACCCTAGGAGTTTGGAAAAGGACAGCTCCAACAATTTTGTTATACAAGATCGAGAAGAAATGCTTGATACTATCGGATCTTTTCTGGAGTCCGTTCATGCTTATAAACCAGTAAATCGAGCGAATGATTTTCAAGTTCAAGTTAATAACTCTTTTAAAAATTTCTTGGAAACTAAACCGTATATGAATGAAAGTAATCAGAAAACTATAACAAATTTTAACGACGAAAAAACTTCTGATAATTTAGATGAAATACAAGCTGAACAGTATTTTATAACGAAAGATAAAATAGTATATATTTTTGCAAATCTAAGATGTAAATTATCTTCAGGTTTAGATGAAATACCCACTATAGTATTGAAAAACTTACCGGATGTTATGGTTTTAGAGTATAGTAAGTTGTTTAATAATATGCTCAATAATTCGCATTTTCCTAAACGGTGGAAAAATGCAAAAGTTATAATTTTGCCGCAAAAGGACAAAGATGTAAGTAACGCGGAAAATCTTCGTGCCATAAGTTTACTCCCCAACATCAGTAAACTGTTTGAAATGTGCATTAATAACAACATTAGCAAATTTTGTAATGACAATTAAAAAAAATTAAGTTACAGTGTTTTATTTATAAATGCACTAAAAACTAGAAAATAATTTTTCTCTTAGCCTCAATAAGTATATGCTTCTTCATGATGGGGTTGTACAATGGTCCGCCTACTTAGCACTTCAACAACAATGGTCTAGATACTTTCAATAAAGAGCGTAATTAAAATGAATTAGTTAATTAATTTTCTAGGGATCTCTCAAATAAAACGCTTGCATTTAAATTAAAAATGGTGACAAAATTAAATGTCAAATTAAGTGTCAAAATTAAATGTCAAATTAAGTGTCAAATTAAGTGTCAAAATTAAATGTCAAATTAAGTGTCAAAATTAAATGTCAAATTAAGTGTCAAATTAAGTGTCAAAATTAAATGTCAAAGTTAAATGTCAATATTAAATGTCAAAGTTAAATGTCAAAATTAAATGTCAAATTAAGTGTCAATATTAAATGTTTTTGCCTACATTCACTAACGATTTTAGATCGTCTTCTCCATGCAGACTTTAAACGCTACCCGAATTAGTATCACAATAACGCCATGGTTTCCCGAAATGTCCGGCAACTAGATCTGTCTTATTGGATCGAAATATCATCGAGATTACGGACGCAGCAAATAGTGCGTTATCATGGTGCGACAATGGGTACCATTCACAGATACGTTCTGGTTGGCATAAATTGTGAAGAAATATGGATCTGTGATTCCACCAGTTTAATCCATAATAAATTCTCAACTGGATAAATTGCCTGCAAAGGAATCGCCCAATCTATCACTGACACGTATACCAATTAAATTTGAATGAAAGTTGTTTCCGTTTGATTCCGCAAATAGAGGTTTGTGATTGTAATAATGTCTTAAATCTCGAAAAACGACTAGCAGTTATAATTTGCATGCAACATTGCGCGTCAAAATTGAGGTGTTATACTTGTTTTTCCTGCTATTAAACTGTTTGTATAATAGTGTTATGGATACAGAAGAGGCTGAGAAGGGAGGAGACACAATTATTTAGGAGGAAACAATGGCAGTGGGAGCAGAGAGAGAGTAAAAGACCAAAATGTGCAGGATGAACAATGAATCCTGAAAATCCTTCCAGAGGGTAAAACGATCGAATATCGGGCCGAATAATGGGCTGCCCTCCTGCAGAGACGAAAATGGGAATCTGGTGACTGATAAGCAGTATGTGCTTAAAATGTGGAGAAACCACTTTTCAGCACTAATCCTCTCAAATTCTTCCCCTGAAGATCAGGAGGTAATGATTGTGGAAGATAGTGTAGATTGTACCCCCAAAGGCAAGGCGAGATTAGAACGACAATCTCCCGGCTTGAAGAATAAAAAAGCCGCTGGTGCAGATGAGCTAACCACTGAACTTTTTAAGGCAAGTGGCGAAGCACTGCCAGCCCATATGCATAAACTTGTATGCGGTATATGGTTGGGGGAATCTATGCCTATGTCTATCTATGTCCTGTAGTCAAAACATGTGATCCGTGTATCTTTCCAACTATCGCGGTATAGTATATTTGCGACAAGCTACAAACGCGTTATATGTGCATCCAAGTTATAAAAAAGACAGATTTTTCAGCGTGTATATTTTGCCAAGGACACCAAACGAAACAATGACATACGAGTTTCACCTATAGTTAGATATGGTCGAATTGTGTACAGATCAATTCGAAATTCCGCAATAGTATGCACCAACTGAGCCTGATGAGAACAGTGCCATATTCTTCTCTACTTGGTTTTGATATACGCTGTCTATCAGTTGCTGACGTGAATATAAAATATGGTCGGTGGGGACGATATTCATAACTACCATCAACTCCTACTGCACACCATCCGTATCCGTCCAGCGGCTGTCAGTGGTATTAGAAGCAAAATCGTACTATACAATACAGACCGCCTGCAGTACTCATCCATATCAATCTTTTACGATCAGCCACTACGAGCTAATTCGACACAGAACACGACAATAAATGTTATCACATAAAGTGATGCGACCACTATCTGCGTCGTTGCAACTGCATGTAAACCCCGTGGGGTCAAGTCTTCAAGTGGCAAAAACATTAGATGCGTTGCATTGCTAAAACCTAGTGATGGCATAGAGATCACATCACCAGATCAATAAGTAGAGAGATGACTTGGAGTGATTAGAACACAGACTGCATTTCCTAATAATAATAACTACAGTGCTGCTTCGACGATCTACCCACGTCGTAACTTAAGAAGGGGCATGATATATTTGATGGTCTGGTCGTGTCATTGGCCATATTTCGTCAAAAATCAGGTCGGAAAGTAACTCCATGCCGCCCATTTTTGCGTCATGCTAACGTACTATTTGCTGTCTGAAATTGAAGCCCGTTATTTTGAAGACATTTGGCATTACTCGCCACATTATTACTAGAAGAACTTGGTAAACAATTAATTTCACGCTTTGGACAAGTGAATTTGTCGCCTAGATCATGTGACATCACACGTCCAGATTGTTTCCCTTGGGCTATATAAAGTCAAAAGTCTACATTGATATGCCGGCTACGACTGAGGAATTGAAAACCCACATTACTCGCATAACTCGTCAAATACTACAAGAAATTCTGCTACGCCTCTTCGAAAATTGAACCCTCAAAATGGGTACCGTTAGCCGCAATTACTGCCAACAGCTGAGCGATACAGTCTTTAAAAAATAAATGTACAGAATAGTTCCTGTGTGAGGTGATAGCGATTCCACGAAAAAATGAATTTTTTATGATTTTTATTTTTGAAAAATTTAATCACAAATTTACAGAATATTAGTTTTAGAGCAATACGCACTTTTATTAAAAACTTACGGCGAATTTTATTTTATTAAACTTTTGCAGATGTATGGAAAACACACTTACCTGAAAGTAGAAATAAAAAGAAACATTAGAAATCATATATATATTTACATCTTATATATAGAGTTTGTAGCTATAATATTTTCAGAAACTAGAGTTCGACGAAACTACTGGTACAACACAAAACTAATGAAATGAGCCCCATTTTCAGCAGAGAAGTCGCATCGAAATAAATGGTTATCCATTTCATGGTTTCAAAAGTATAGGGCTGGAATTCGACATCTGTCAAACTAAGTTGTTAAACCAATTTGTTTGTTTCTTTTCAGTTGAAAGTCTGACATTGACGAAAATGGATCGCTTAACTATCACACAACGCATAAAAAGTATTAAAACCTACTACAAAAATGGTGATTTTGGCACAGCCACATACCATTAGACTTTTGTTTTTGTGGGGCTACGGGAAATACCGTGTTTATGCAGATAAACCTCTAACTCTTTAGCACTTAAGAACCAACATTCGTCAAGCTATGGCTGAGATACTGCCCAATATGTGTCAAAAAGGGGTCGAAAATTACCTAAATAATAAAAAAGAAATATCATGAAAAAAAATATTTTATATGTCTTTTATTTACGTTTACTTTTGAAACCGCAAAATAGATAACCCTTTATAATCAATATAAGTTAGTGACATTTGCAAATTTCCATGAAAATTGCAATAATGTTTGTATGCGAGGAGCCACAGGGAAAATGCTATACCTTAATTTTTAAGTACAATATGTGGGCCGACAAATGTATTGAGTTCAGATTACCAAAGTGTTTAAACCTCAGAAATTCCGATCACTTCTTTCCAACCACTTTCGAACTCGGTTTATGTTATAGGAGAGTCAAAGACTTTCACCTATGGCGACTTTAAAAATGTAGTGCAGTTTTTACAAGTTTTAAACACATTCTAATAAATAAAATTTCAAGAAGTTGGCAAAAATAGTTGAAATTTATTCGAAATAATTGGGAAGAAGTGTATTTTCCAATACGTTATTTATACGTCCTTTGATAGGAATCAACAATCATCGAAATCCAGTTAATCCATTTTGTGGAACACACTGTTGTACATGATAGCCTTATAGCATATTTTGTTAAAGTTTCGAAATTTGACGTCCTATATAAGCTAGCAGGACGATGATTACATATATCATAGACATCTGTTAGGTCCACAACTTACAGGGGATTCGTTAAAATCGGAAGCAAAATAATTTTTTGTGGGTGCGTTTGCCGTGGTTTGACCCAAATATAGAGTGGACCAAAATATATCGCCGTACCATTGCTTTCAGATTCGTTCGTCAGATTCGTTTTGATATTCGTGAATCAGAAGCCACGTCGACCATGCCATGGAAAGTTAAACTTCTCAGTACTGTCATTATTTCCTCATTATTTTTGTCCGGAAAAATTCCTCAGTGATTTCTGCTATAACATCTAGAGAGAAGACGAATGACCCAGTAGTGTCCATTCCGTCGAGTATATCGGCGGTGTGGCAGAAACTGTTGTTTGAACTGATGAATTGAGACTGTTGGATATGTGATTCCAACATAATGGTGGGATTGCAGACACAGCTCGCGCGACAGTAGGTGTTGGCCAATTACAAATCCGAATTCAAGGGAATTCGGTAAAATGAACCGAGAAGATGGTCAATAACACTGTAAGTAGGTGAAAATGACACACCAAACCGCCGAGACACGTCAACCTAATTTTGGGTCGTAGAATCCAGTGGTGTACCCCGTTTTGAAAAGTTAAATTTGTAGTAGATTTAAGGCGATTTTTGATTTTATTTGAATGAAAAAACTTAAAAAACTTGTTTAAAATCAATTTGTTTATTATTTATTTGCCAAAATTTATATCTAGAAATAATGGACGTCCATTTTCAAGCGGACATGGAACTATATTTGCTCTTATTTGGATTATTTTATAAATTTTTTTGGATTTATTGAATTTTTACTCTTTGTTTGCAATAGACCATTCTTTTTTCAGCGAAACGGTCTTCGAATGCAATTGTGGTTTGATGAAATCTTTCGCCAGTATCGTCTGTTTCTGTAGACAATTGTAGTTCGCAAAAATCGAAATGTGCATGTAAAGTGTGGATTTTCAACGACATATTAACGCCAAGTTTGTCGAAAGACATCATCATGTTGTCAATATAATCACGGTACTCTGGTGAGCGATTTTGGCAAAAAACTCTTTCAATTACCGCACGAATGGAGTTCCATGCGTATAGTTGAGTTTCATCTAACATTTCAGAAAAACTCATATCCCTTAAAAGTTTCCGTATATCTGGACCGTTAACTACACCTGTTGCTATAAAATATATTGCAGTCACCCACTTTTAGTTACACAAAATCACCCTCTTTGACTTTTTAAATTGCGGACAGGCAATTGTGGTTTTAGAGTATAGTAAGTTGTTTAATCATATGCTCAATAATTCGCATTTTCCTAAACGGTGGAAAAATGCAAAAGTTATAATTTTGCCGAAAAAGGGCAAAGATGTAAGTAACGCGGAAAATCTTCGTGCCATAAGTTTACTCCCCAACATCAGTAAACTGTTTGAAATGTGCATTAATAACAACATTAGCAAATTTTGTAATGACAATAACTTAATTACTTAATAAAAAAATAATTTAAAAAAAATTAAGTTACAGTGTTCTATTTATAAATGCACTAAAAACTAGAATATAATTTTTCTCTTAGCCTCAATAAGTGTATGCTTCTTCATGATGGGGTTGTACAATGGTCCGCCTACTTAGCACTTCAACAACAATGGTCTAGATACTTTCAATAAAGAGCGTAATTAAAATGAATTAGTTAATTCATTTTCTAGGGATCTCTCAAATAAAACACTTGCATTTAAATTAAAAATGGTGACAAAATTAAATGTCAAATTAAGTGTCAAAATTAAATGTCAAATTAAGTGTCAAAATTAAATGTCAAAATAAGTGTCAAATTAGGTGTCAAAATTAAATGTCAAAGTCAAATGTCAATATTAAATGTCAAAGTTAAATGTCAAAATTAAATGTCAAATTAAGTGTTAAAATTAATTAATTACTTGGATAAATTTTTATATTATAATAATCATGTTAATGAAATTATATCGAAAGCTAGAAATGCGTTCTTTGTATATAAATCATTATTTTACTCAAGATATATTAGCCCTAGAGTTAAAATAATCATGTACCAATCGTTAGTTAGGTCTATTATAACATATGGATGCCCGATTTGGTTTAATATTGCACCCTCATATATGGAAAAGATACGTGTATTTGAAAGAAAATGTTTGCGAGCATGTACATCATTATTTAAATTATTAAATTATATAAAATTCGTGTCAAATAAAAAACTGTATAATACTGCAAAGACTATTAGAATAGATAACTTTATTATACACTTAATTAGAAATAATATAGTAAGATGTACTGTATGTAAAGAAAATAATTGAATAATAGCACCCTACTACATAAACGATGAATATATTCGCCATACTTTACAAAAAGGGTTTGTACCTCCTGAGGCCTTTTTGTATCTCGATAAGTTAAACATTATAAAAAATGAAAATGGCACCCCAGTCTTCTATCATAATTGTAGACGGGCTAATGTTAACTCAGTAAATTGTAATACTTTAGTAAATGACTTCAGATATGATATCAGTATAGCCAATATAGAATGCCTTTTGCAAAGATTCAAAACTAAACCCTTTTGGTGGCTATCGCAGTAAACTGGTACACGTATTTTGCTTCATTTTTACCCCTGGACCTTATTTTAAACCTTTTCAATACAAAAATCAATGTTTTTATAATATTTTTCATTGCAATAAATAAAAATATATATATCTTACTCATTTGAGATTTGAAAATTAACATGTTTTATGAAACAAAATCTACATTTTATCTGGAATACTTGAGAGCCCTTTTAGGGACTGTGTATATTGTAAATTATTGTTAACTATTGTTTATTATAGTTTAAGAGTTAATATATTGAATTAAGAATTAATAAACGTTAAACAACAAATAAGTATAAGTTTACAAAAGTTCAAAAAATTATAATAACACAGGTCAACAGTTGAAAAGGTGCCGAAGAACTGCAACTAGTTTTTAGCTAAGGGCCTTGTACTTATTACATAAATAGCAAACATTTTGATTTTCTACGCGTAGTTTTCTAGATTTTTGCGGATTCAGAAAAACTCAAATTTAAAGAAAAAACAGCATTTATTTACTTTATTTTACATTATTACTAACATAAAAACTTTCTTTTTCGCGATTTTCGTGAATAAGGGGTATTGGGAGAATCACGCTGCATACCCCAGCAGTAGTCAGTCATCATATGCCGATCCCATCGGCCTTGGTATCTCTCTTCCATAGTTTTTATGTCCTGGTGAAACCTCTCGCCTTGTTCTTCGCTATAAGATCCAAGATTCTCTGGAAATTGGTCAAGATGACTATGGATGTAGTGCACTTTGATTGACATATTACATCCTAGGTTTTTAAACGCCTCTAGCATGTCATTTACGATTTCAGAGTAGTTACTTGACCTGTGATTGCCGAGAAAGTTTTTAGTAACTTCAACAAATGAATTCCAAGCAAGTCGTTCCAAATCGTTCATTGAACTTAAAAAATCTTTGTCCCTTATTAAAATTCTTATTTGTGGGCCATCGAAAATTCCGCCTTTTATCTTTTCTATACTCAGACCAGGAAATTTTTGAGTTATGTAAGAAAAACATTGGCCATTTTTATCTAGCGCCTTAACAAATTGTTTCATAAGGCCTAGTTTTATGTGCAACGGGGGCAATAAAATTCTATCTCTTGAAACCACAAGGTGGATTAATGATATTTTGCGTTCCCACCTCCATCGTCTCACGTGCGGGCCAATCTCTTTTATCCCAGTGTTGATGCTTGGCCCGACTGTCCCACAAACAATAACAACATGGGTATTTGGTGAATCCACTTTGCTGTGCTAATAAAAAGTTGACCATTTTTAAGTCAACACAAATACTCCAATGATGTTCGTCATATTTGATTTTTTGCAGCAAAAGTGAAATATTTTGATATTCTTCTTTTAATTTTGTTGAATGGGCAATGGGAAGTGAACCATATTTGTTGCCATTGTGTAAGAGGACACACTTAAGGCTTCGCTTACAGCTGTCTATGAAGAGGCGCCATTCATTTGGCTTGTATTCTGGAAGACCCATTGCGAGAATAAGACCTTGTACATCCGAACAAAAAACAATGTCATTTTCTGACTGAAAAAATTGTAGCAAATCTTTCTCTCTTTTACGATAGAACGTGACTTTTGTACCTGACGATAAACATTTTTTTTCTTTTAATCTAGAAGCCAATACCTCTGAAGATTCTTTAGGAAGTTCAAGATCACTTATCAAACCATTTAATTCTTCCTGGATAAAAGTTTCTGGATTTGAAAACGATATTTCGAAATCACTGTCGCTATTCACTTCATTAAAGATTTCTTCAGGTGATTGTTCACGTATTGAACGAAATGTTGGAACAGGCACTTCCTCCGAATGGGGTAAAGGTCTTCTAGCAGATTCCAAGTCTGGATAAATCATTTTTTTTTTGTTAATGGCACGCAAACTTACACAGCAGAAGTAACAGTCATTGATATGATTTCTTGGTTCCCTCCATTGCATGGGCACTCCGAACTTCATACGTTTTCTTTCAAAACTGACACACTGTCTCAAGTGTTCATAGCACATTTTGCAAACAATTTGGGGTATCAACGGCTTGTATTCATCCCTAATTTCCATGTTAAAGTATAAAAAATATGATCTTTTTATGAAATCTGATATAGGTTTTCTGAACTTTTTAGCTGTGAATTCACCACAAATGTAACAAAACCCATTTGGGTCATTGGAACAACTTTTTCGCGATGAGGACATTGTATTAAACTGATTTTATTTATTCAAATAAACCGATTAGACTAAAAACAAGCACTCACAAGTTTTGATTATAGCGAATATTCAAAATTGACGTTAGATCAAAAACTACACGTAGCAAAAAAAAAATTTAAATATTTTCAGTATTGTCAATGAACACCTAATACAAAACCACCAACGGTATCTCGGCACCAAACAGTTTTTCTTAATTTGTTGACCTGTGTAATTAGTAATTAAGTTACTCATATACTGAAAACGTATTGACCTTGACCTTGTGCACATGAGAAGTAGATATCCTATTATGATTTTTATCTCATTTTTTTCGAGCCGTAGGTGTGGAGTCTTTATTGATGTTTCTGGGCCGACCCATCAGCATGCATGGTTCACTATTTATGGCGCCTGCGTGCTAATCTATACCCACTACACCCTCCAAAGAAGCTCTCCCACGGGACCGCCGTTTAGCATTACTTCGCTGGGATGGTAGTAATTTCTGCGATAATACCAAAGCCTTCATTATCTTCCGCTCTTCCCCTCTATCGTCGAGGAAATTACTTCAGGACGCTCGTGACAAACGTCGTTCCAGTCATCTGGACTCCCCAACATATTCTCACCCATTGTTCGTTAAATTCCCCAAATCTGCTGCATTAAAGCACAACGTTTTGGACATCTTTTTTCCGGCATGTAGGTGAGACATTATGTCCGAATCTGTGCAGATATTTTCTGAATCATCCATGCCCAGTTAGAAACTGGGGCAATTAGTATTTCACGCCTCCATTCTGCTTCTGTATCCCTACTCGTGAGATAACGATGAGAGAACACGACCATCTACCATTCATTGCACATTCCCTAGGAGCTTCCCACATTCTCATAGAAGTCCTTCACTCTTCGCTTTTCCCTTCATTCCGTAGTGTTGGGATTTTGGTAGCGTTTACTATGTAGTATGGCCGCCTCCTATCGTCAGCTATAATATCGATTAACATACCACCGGCGCATTCTAGCGTTGCTTCCCCCGAGATGGTCCGGAAGACTCATGTCAGCCAAATACCGGTTAGGCGAACCAACAGACTACTGCTTTCGTAACAGTGAACAAGTTCCAACTTCTGAAGAATTTCAGAACGAATAAGCTGACAAGATAAGGAACAACCTTATAGAATTTAAGAGTCTTACCATGTCTCTATAGAATTGTAAACATACCATCAGATGGATGCTGGAATTCTGCCTACAAACTCTTTTGCAGATCTTATACGGGCAAGTTAAATCTGTCCGTCAATGGATAGGAGGAGATCCAATAAACCTTGTCTTTCCAGCCAGGGCCAAGGTATCAATATTTGATGATTTTACAACACACGGGCTGATTGGTAAGAATGCGACTAGACTAAAAGTTTGCGCCAATGACTTTTGTGGAAGCTGTGATGATAAAGAAGTGAAAGTATCCACTGATAGCGTCTGCTGCACGAATCCACCACAGGGATATAGTCTAAGTTGTCATCTTTAGCGAGCTGGGAGAATTATCTCATTTAGGCGTCGACAGTATCTTGAATATTTTGGAAAACATAATTGGTTCTTGGATGGGGCCAGCGCTTAATCTCGCTAGCCCGTGGTAGATCTATGGACTAAAATGTGTAAGTGTATCGTTCATCGACTTCCAGCAATCCCTAATTAACCAAAAATTTATCTAAAAGAAAAAACTGATTATTGTTACATGGAAGCCAATTGCATATTGATTTCAATGTAATTTCAAAGAAAACCATTTACCCACAATTAATATACCGCCGTACGATTCGTTCAGCAATGATAAGTATTTCTTCCTATCTGTATCTAAAATAAAGAACCAGATTCAAAATGAACCAGCATAAAGAAGAGCACCATAACATTGCTGAACTCGCAACAATTTTTTGTGAGTTCAACTGTTAAGGTCCATTTACTGCAGTCAGTAGTAAAGTACTAGACACCTTCTCGAGCGAGATGTTTGATTGTGACACACCGAGCTACTTGCTATTGGTGGTAGAACTACGTGTTGAGGCTACCAACAGTAATAGCCAATGGAAACCACAGCATCGCATCTGAATAACAATATTATTCATATTAATATGAATTTTCTAGTTAAGTACCATTTTGCGTACAGACGTGACTTGAATTATACATCCAGACTTCTCATCATCTTATATTTCTTCAGCTTCAATGCACCCTTATTTGGTGATTGGAAACAATTCAAATGGAAACCAGATTTATTCGTCTGCAAAATGGGAAGACGAATACGTTCATTTCGTAGTTAATAACGAATACAACAAATTGGCATTCTTTTTCGAATTTGAATTTAAATTTGAATTCGTTATGGAGTGGTAAATCGTGTTGACGATGTTGCAAATACTAAATTTAAAATTGGTTTCACAAAACATAAAACAGATTGAACTCCAAATGGCAAGAAATAGACGGACGAGACGCAGGACGGCAGCGCATAATCTCCTTCGTTATAGAAATGAGAAAATCAATAAATATATTTTTTTTTACTTTTGTTGAGCTCACGGTTTATAGTTAATTAGTTAATTCAACACATACGAAATGTAAAGAAGCAGCAAAGAATATGGTCCATAAGAAAGTCGGATAATTCCTTCACCAAAACAAATTGCGAAGAAGCTCATAGATTTCCAGAGAATCTACAAACAATTTTCTCTCCAAATGAAAATAGTAGCCCTAATATCGGTAACTACAATACAGGAATCTTTTTGAAACATATGTTATTTGGACACTGATAGATTTGATCTATACGAAATATTGACTATCAGTCAGCATCATACTCCTGCGGACCAAAATTAGTCATTTTACGCTTGCACAATGTTGGAAAATACTGCAAACTTATTTCTTGCAAACTAGTGGTGTTTTGCCAAAACTGTGCGTTTTGTTGAAAATAAGTTTTGGTCTAAATGAAGCACCAACCGCGCGTACTGAACGCAAGATTGTGCAAAATTATCATTACGTCATCATCATCATCATAGTCACTGTCATCACGCCATTGTCGAGAAGCCAGTACATTTGCAGAGGATGTCAGTTTGGTGTGGAAATATTGGTGATATGAACTTTGATACTTTTTGGTTTCAGTAAAATGGACCACAGCTCATCAAACAATCCATGTTGCACGCACTATTTTCGGTAATCGTGTTCTCAGTCGTCTTGGCGATGTTAATTTGCCAAGTCTTATACCTTCTGCAGATTATTTAGCTGGACAAAGTTCAAAGTGACGGAAAACGATAAGTCTAATATTGTGTATCAGATAAAATGCAATGGGGATAAGACTGACATATGCCGAAACGTATACGTTGGCATCACGATGACGAAATTGAAGACAAGACTGCCTAGACTGTTACTAGCCGTGTTTTGGTTACATGCAAGCGATTATCGCTTACCAAGTTGCAAAGAAAATTGATATTTACCAATAAGTCATAATAATAGAAAATATGGTAGCAATTTAAATAGACTGTTTAAAAAATGTATAAACTAATGACTTATTTAGTATTCGCTAAGTATTTCACAGAAAACAAGCGATTATCTCGGCAAGTGGTGTAACCAAAACTATGCTTTGCCAGCTCATTGACCACCAGCCCATACAGTTGGGAGAAACTTCTCCACTCATGTCGCGGACATGCCAGATTGGAAGGGATGCAAACTAGGTTTTAGCAAACATTAGGCGACACTGATGGCTCCAACCTGGATGGCAAAGTAGGGTATAGATATTACAAAAACGCAACCATATCGCAGTCATTGTTTCAAGCTCGCGGTGCTCTTCCTCAACTTGCAGCATTTCCCTTGCGGGAGAATTTACTTGGTCTGTTTTCTAAACTTACAATTTTCTAAATTTATTCAAGCTCAAGACCAAGAGGGTTGATGGCAACCCTCTGTTTTGTTGTTTTGTAATGACAAAACAAAAACAAATCATGCCTGTTTAACACCAATGGTTTTTCGACATGATAAAAAAAAGAGTTGTGCATGAAAGTGTTCAAATGTTAGTGCTTGGTATTTTTCAAACATGTATATAAAGGAATTCTCATTAATATGATGAGTGTTTCTAGATATATACTGTTGAAGAATTCACCGAAAATATACCAAAAACGTCTGCTGATGAAGATCTTGGCAAGATTCGAACTAGCTATACAGACTGCCTTGGTATCATCGGAACATTTTTATGCTGGACTTTTTTGAAAGTAATAAAAAGCTAATAAATAAGCTTTATATTACTTAAAAAGGTCTTGAGGTTGAATAAATTTAGAATATTGTAAATTACCAGTTTATCTAGAAAATACATATTTTGTACTTTTCCAAACTTGGTTTTCCATCCCTGGTAAGAAATATTGCACATGTAAGAGAGAAATATCAAAAGTCTAATGAATTTTCATTTCATGCGACATTGTTATCGTCGTTTGCTTCTCTACACCCTTTGCCCACAAGCTCATGTCGCCAAGCTGGTATAAATTCTGTATAAGAGGCCAAGGAACGAAAAAACTCAACGCACGAGATGAATCTTTAATAACTGGCTCGTTTTAAAACTCGAAATCCAAGATAAAAAGATTCGAGCTCATGCATAAGGTTTTTATTTTTCGGCTCATTCACGAGCGAGCTCTCCCTACTTGCGTTCAATCGCGAGCGAGCCGAGCATATTTTGGGAGGGAGCGAATTTTCTGATCCAAAAAACCTGAAGCAAAATTGACTGCGATCTGTTTCATTTAAGATGTTAAATGCAAAGGTTGATAAATAAAAAATCGGGCTCCCAAAATTGTGAATATGAAAAAAAACAGCAGACAGTTGTCCGAGGCCTTCGGCCACGGACTGTCCCTGCAGGCTGTGTCAGAGACACGGCCATTAAGTTTAACGTAGAATACGTCATCCGATATGACAGAAAACATATATAACAATAAATGATAAATAACATAAGCAAATGAATTTATTTATTTGATAGTTACTTTTTTATAATTATATATCCATGTTAAATTCAAATTCACATTTAACATTTTGTTTCACTTAAATACATAAGTAAATATACGAAATTTCAATATTTCATCAATCAAAACAACAGCCGAAGGTTTGTGTCCACACTGAAACAGCAGCATAGTTTGTGTTCACGCTACAAACTCAAACACTCAACCAAACACCACACATATGTTTGAGTGTATGTGTTTAAACAATTTTCATTTGAGAAATTTAAATATTAGGAAGATATCAACCAATATGAAATGTATATCAAACAAAAGATAACATCTTCATTTGCCTACAAAAAAAATTTTAGAAAAAGTTATCTCTCCGTTTCCTCATAATCAATGAAATAAAGATTACAACAATAACAATCTGACATGACTCCCTATACCGTACGGTAAGACGTATTCTACGCCAAAAATTCTTATAACGAAAATGGCAAAAGTTCCTAGACGACAATTTAGAAGGAGTATAATGTGTCAATATGAGATTAACACAAACATCAAAGAAACTAGTTATCACATTTTTATCATAATTATCATGCAACAAGTGTTGATCTCGTTTCCCAATTTCCTCAAAATAAAAATTCGTAAAAAAAATCTCAAAATCAAAGCACTTAAAAATACAATACACACACGGTCAGAGCTGGTAGGGATGAAATCAACTCCCACCGCGTTCGCTCGCGATTTCTGCGGGTTAAAATCGTGAGCGAGTTATATATTCAGAAATTTAAAATTCAGCCACCTCGCGACCGAGGCGAAGTAAAATCGTGAGCGAGTTGAAACTCGTTCGAGGTTTATTCATTGGCGAGCGAGCGGTAAAAGAGCCGTACAATGTAAGCAAGTGATTAGAGTGGGAAGGTTAAAGTTTTCATTTCTAAGATTGGATATATCTAGCACGCAGGCAACTTGTAAACATTTTATATAATATAATTTCATAGAACCTTGACGATAGCAAAGATTCTGCGTAGTGTTTTCTATATGCACGTAAATTCAGTCAGCCTTTTTAATACTTTTCCAGATTCCAGAATGAGCGTCACTTACTTCAAATTATTAACGTGTATTTCAAGTCAAGTATATAACAAATTCATGAGATTTATTTTTCTTGCATCTTAAACCAAATACTACAGCAATTAAAGGAACTGTTTTTCTTTACCCCTTAATATAATTCCCATCACATACAACAGAGTTAAAAGATAACCCGATCCAGTTATAAAATTTATTGTTATGCTGACACCAAAGGCATATTAATATATTGCTTCATTATAAAACTTCACAACTGACTTTAATATTTACACAGTATTTACACATGTTTGCTACAATCCAACTTACTACATGCATATTATATATATGACATCATTAACACCACACATTTTGTGTCATTTGTACGAAATATTATTCGCAATAAAAATAATTAGTGTCCAGTGCTTTAATGATGTAACAATTATTATTAATACAAGAGCAACAAGAACGAATTGATGCATTTGATCACATATGCAGTGTGTCGGTGTTTTTTTAATCAGTTCAATGCCAACTTGCCTTGATGGTGACATGTGTAATTTATAACAAATTAAATAGGAAAATATGTGAAGAATAAATAAATGAAATGTCACACATGGCACATGGAATAAATTGAATTTGTTGATGATGACAATTAAATGAAAGGGGGTTTTTGTTTTGTGCATATGGGATAATTACCGACTCTGTGATAGAATTGCTATAATTCTCTGGCCGCGATAGCAAATGATGAAAATGACACGAAAATTGGATTTCCGAGTTCATCTGCCCGGATGGTTGTCAGTAGGACGCCCTGCCTGAGAAACCTGAATAACGTTATATTGCCGGTGCAGCTCAGGTTATCAAGTGACAACCGTCACTGCAGCTCATCAAACTATTACGGTATGTGTGCTGTCCTTAGAATGCGGATCAACTAATATTAATAATCAACGACTAAAATACAAATCCTGACTCAATCTAAAATGCAAATACCCGCTGGCATAATTTAGCTAACACTTCATATTGACAATGAAATTACATATGTAAGCGAAAAATATGACATACAATTCTCCTGTCTGCTGACGACCTCACAAATATTGTGAGGTCCACGATTGACGGATGTGCATCTAGTATTTAAGAACCCGGTGTCAGTATCCATCTAGCAGATGTCCTCGAAAAATATGAGGGCCATGGAGGATGAACTTTGATATCTACTACAGCTATCAAGCAACAAAGCAGACATTTTGTTGTGGATTTATAGTTTGCAAAACGCTAAGACATCTATACGGAAATGCTACGACATCCGCATTAGTGCGTAGTGCTTCAACATTTCGTTAATTTGTGAGCATGCCCTGACGGAAGATAAAGAATCTGAAACCAAGGATATGCGCCATTAGCGCCTACAAGAAGCCTATGACCACTGTCAAGGCCATGGTTCTATGCGGTTTTAATATCAGACTTGGCAGATAACATGTCTTTAAAGAAATGTCTGTCACTTCAGTCTCCATGCCAGGACTACCGATAAAGATAAAGATGTCGCTGCACGAAAAAGATGGTTCGCCAGTGGTATGAGATTACAATATAAATACATCCACAAGGCTACTGGTAGGTACTGATCGACAAATAAACGGAGAAACCAGGAGGAAAATAAGAACATGTAGGATTTTTTAAACTCAATTCAGTTTATTATATGTGACCTGGTCTACGGAAAGGGGGCTTAGATGTCAAAAAATCAATTTTCACTTTTTGGTTGATTCGGATGGAAGATGAGATGCTTTTTCACGTGGTGAAAAGCAGAAAATCCTAACTTGCTTAGAAGTGTACTAAAAATGTAGAGAAAGAAGAGTAAAAATACGACAAAATATAATTTATTGGTAATGAACAAAATACATTGAATTATAAGCTATAAAGACATGATTATACAGTAGAAACTAGCAATACTAGCAACTGACACGATGAACTATAATAATATTCCGACCAACAACAACACTTACTGGACCAACAACAACACTTACGTCTGGCGCGGAGAACAATTAACGAGATAATGAGAAACTGACGAAACGAGTTGCTTACTTTTAACAGCTTTTTCACAGAAAACTAGTTTTCGCACGTAAGTTCCCTTTTCGTAGACCAGGTCACATATCATGATATCACAAATTTGTTATACATACAGGATGATTCAGGAAGTTCCGGACAAATTTCTCCAGCGTATTCCTTGGCTCATTTCATGAAGAAAAGTCCACTAGGACCATGTCCGAAAATGCAAGGGTGCGAAATGGCAGCGGGTTCAAAATTTTTGGATTGGCTGTCGGAGGGTAGAAGGGTAAAGTTGCTAACTTCTGAACCAGTGGTCGGATTTTTTTGTTTTTGGGCTTGTTGGAAAGGTCTTTAAGAGGCCTTTCAGAATCAATAAAAAAATGAAAAAAAAATGCACATAACCTCAATTTGCTCAGCCAGATGGCAGGTAACTTATGCTTTTTTTTCTGTTGAAAGATCGCCCTACTTCTTACTTTTCCAAAATGACCTAAACGAAGGTCAAAAGTTATGACCATTCTTCTGCCGAAAATTTCAGTAAAATAAAGTCTCAAACGTGTTAATTTACAAAAACAAATAAATGTGTGCTGTTACTTCCCTTCCAAAAACAAAAACAAACATTTTTGCATTTCAGTAAAATGGTCATAACCTTGGAACGCTAAGACCTCTGGGCTTCGTTTAGGTAATTTTGGAAACGTAAGAGGTATGGCTATCTTTCAACATAAGTTACCTGCCATCTGGCTGAGCAAATTGAGGTTATTTGAATTTTTTCCCCCATTTTTTCCCGAAAGCTCTGTATCTCGGCGATTTGACTTTTTTCTACTTTTTTTTATTGATTCTGAAAGGCCTCTTAAAATCCGACCACTGGCTCAGAAGTTAGCAACTTTACCCTACTACCCTCCAACCACCAATCCGAAAATTTTGAACCCGTTGCCATTTCGCACCCTTGCATTTTCGGACATGGTCCTAGTGGACTTTTCTTCATGAAATGAGCCTAGGAGTACGTTGGAGAAATTTGTGCGGAACTTCCTGAATCACCCTGTATAATTCACACAGTCTAATTGGTTTAAGGATGTTTCCCTTTTTCTGCTTAGATATCATAAGTTATTTCTTGAAATAGTATTTATATTTACTATGGAAAATGGCGGCAAAACATTTTCAAAATCCTATATGAAATATTAAGGTATTAAATAACATTTTATGAACTACTTTAACTAACATCTGTCATTAAAATTAAGCTTTTTAGTATGAATTGATACTTAGAGATTTTCGATCGATACTAATTGTATAAAATTTCTCGTACGAGTTTGTATATATGTATACAATACGTATCAATTCAACCACTGTAGCCAGGCAACTGATGACGAACTTGTGGCGGAGTTCAAAACTCGTCATGCCAGTGAGTGTGCTTTCCTGAGTGGTCAGTTGTTCCAACAAAACCAACCATTCTTCACTAAGAAAAATGTTTCTGACCTTGTAAGCTTGTAGTATGAACTTTTCATACATTAACATATAAACTAACAAACATCGGTCATAAATTAAAATGTCAGTAAGAGCTATTTCCACAGTGAGAAAATACAAAACTGCGTGCTATACGATATAATAAAATTTAACCTCAAAGCACTGCAGACATGCGATAAATCAGGAGGAAAAAATAGTAAGGGGAGAAAAGGCTTTCTGTTCTTTCGTTGGAATATTTCAGTTTTGCAGTATAAATTGACACTATGGGATTTTCGATCGACACTAATTCGCTTATGTACAATTTATCATACAAGTTTGTATCTACGATTGATGGTCCACCGGTGCTATCAATTCAGACACATCAGTTGGGCATATAATGATGATGATGTCGTCACGGAGTTCGAAATTAGTCATGCAAATGAGTGTGCTTTCCTAAGTGGTCTGTTATTCTAACAACATCAACCATTTTTCACTTAGAAAACTATTTCTGACCTAGTAAGCTTGTAGTATGAATACATTACCACATAAACTGACAAAAACAATTCATAAATTTAAATTGAAAACCAAGGTTGATCCCTGGTAATTGATGGTAGACACTCTCCCAATGTAATGGAGGTATGGGTAATTCGAAGCGCTACTATGGATTCGGGTCACTGGTTCCAGCACAAGTTCACACAGCAATGCTGGATATTAAAAGTGTGCAAGTGTCGACTTACTCTCTCACTCAGTTACCAGCGTATAACGCACTTCGCACAGAATTCGTGAAAGAATCGGTTTCGGCAACCCTAGTTATCTAATAATAGAATGAATCTAATTGGAAATGCAGTTGTCTCAACGGGGTGAATTATGAAAAGAGGTTGTTGTTGAATATCAGGACTAAATTAAGTATTTACAATCTCTTTTTAAACAAGTAGAACTTTGAGTTTAGAGGCCCTGTCATGCGAAGTATGTGGCAGACTAAAGCCCATTGCTGCAGACCTGATCGGAGCTTATCAGTGCGGCTTTAGATCTAAAAACTTAACAACTGAACATATAGTTATAAAGGCCAAATCCTGGATGAAATTCAAGACTGGCAAATCGACACCTACCGATACGGACAAGACTTAATGTTAATTTAATTGTTATCGGTTCTTGAATACGACGAGGTATGTTATTGCAAAATGTTACCGTCATTTCCGGTAGAATCGCATCCCAAGTTTCTTTACTCTATCCCCCATCTCGTTTATGCCTTTTGGGGCATCTGGGTAATTGGCGAGCTGAAATTTAATGTAATTCCAAAAGTTTTCGATCGGGTTAAAGTCCGGTGACTCTGCTTTTCAGTTCATACTTGTAAATTGTTGACTATTTAATCATTTTTAACGATTTTGGCCAAAGGTTTTCAGTAGGAAACCCCTTTTTTACTATAGCAGATGGTAATTGATTTTGAAAAAATGGAAAGACATTGTTCTTTTCCCTAATACCTTAAAATTTAACCATAGCATCTACTCCATTCTTCTTAATACATCCCCATACCATTATAGATCCACCACTATGTTTCATGGTTTGTGTTGCCGCATTAGGGGTAGTAGTCTGTAGATAATTGGCCCAGTACCAAGCACGGCCATCAGACTAAAATTGACTGATTTCAGTGTCATCAGATCATATATCCTTAAACAAAGGACGTAATTGTATTTTTTTTATTTAAAACGTATTGAATTTAACACTTTGTCTTCTTCCAGGCGGAAGAAGTTTCGTTTTCTTCGGCGCAGCCTTTACACCGAATCGTTTAATACTTTGACGATAAGTCCACTCAGTGGCCTTTGTCACATGACAACAACAGCAGTCGTCAATATTTCTGGGGCGTTCAGGAGCAGTTGAAGTTTTAATATTTTTCTTCCGTTTTATTCTCTCGATCGTCAAATGGCTTACAGTAATTACACTTTTTTCAACGTTCCCAACATAAGTATTATTTTTTAATACTTCCATGATTTAAAGTACTTTAGATCCCCCCTTTTTTTGATCAGCACGTGGTCAATAATTACCAATTGAAAAATAACAGTAACTGTACGAGCTACGTGATGGTTATATTTGAGTTTCTGAATCCTTAAATAGTTGAAGAGAGTGCAATATTGTAACACTGAAGAGAGTACGACGTAATTGTAATATTTGAGTAATATGTAATACGTAATACATAAACATTACGCTCTGTTAAACGTATAGATACGCTATATATTTGTTGTAGATTTAAGTCTTAATTTTGAAAGAGAAGATATTAAAGCAAAATAAAATTCAAAAAAAATGGTTTGGTTCTAAGTTTAAAAAATAAAATAAATGGTTTCCCATTACATCCCATGAAGGGACCGGGGAGAACTTCTCACAATCACTGAGCTGTGCGCTTTCCAGTTTTTCACTCACTGATTGGGGCCTACAATTTAACACCGATTCCGAACGGTATTTTGAGAAGCTTTTTCATGGCTATATACTCGATAGTGTCGCCGTCACTATGCGAGGTGACCGCCGCCGAAAGAAAATTTAAGGTGGTCAGAGCAGGGATCGAACCCAGGATCTCAAGTACAAGAGGCGCGCACACCACACATTGCACTACCCATTTAACTGCTGCTAAAAATTTAAGTTTTAAACTTTCATTATGGGAAACCTGTTACACTTTTGCTCGTCACTGTATGTCTAAGTTTGGTACCCCTGCTAAACTGATGTACCACCGCAGAATGACGATGCCAGGCACCATATCCTCAGTAAAGATTGTAAAAGATCTTAATTGACCTTATGATATCAACCGATGCTTCGGACAAGGCGACACCCTATTGTGTGATCTCTTGAACATCTTCATGCAGATCATTTTGAGAGAAGTAGTAGCAAAGACGATTAAAGCCGCCAGCAGCAAAAGCTACATGCTGATCGGATATGCAGATTATACGGTATGTGAGAGTAATTACTGCGGTATTTTCATGAATCGAGAAAGAGTCACCAAACATGGGCTTGGCACGAATTTGGACAAGACAACATTTACGGTTTCAACGAGCAGAATCTCCACTTGTTTGGAGCAGCGCGTGAATGATGATAACCATTGTGAGTTTGAGTTATTGAGTGAATATATTTACCACGGATCTGCCCTAAACAATAACGACATCAGCATTGAGATCAAGTGGAGAATTGAGCATACTACCATACTACATTATTTCGGGCTAAGCAAGCACTTCAGGTAGGAAGTATGTGGCTATATCAGATTCTCATACAACCTGTCTTGCTTTATGGCATAAAAATAAAACTAAAATATACAACAAGGAGTATCAATGACCACGAGCTGTATGAACTGCATTCCGATATCGGCCCATCTAAGCGAATCGATACAAAGGTTGAATCAGCACGAAGTGTAACGAAGAGTTTCTAGAATATAGCTAAAACGTAGAACGGCCAAGAATGCACTGAAAGGATCAGGTGGACTAATAAAGGGTCCGCCAAATAACTTTTTTTTTTTGAAAATGCTATAAAAAAAAAACTACTGAATATTTTCTCAAATTTCTTTTTTTATTTGAAAGTACAATCCTTCCGGTTAATAATGGAAAATAATTTCATTCAAATGGCTGCCTCGGCTGGCCATGCAGTAGCCTACACTATCGGTCCAATTTTTAAGCACATCATCGATTGTGTGCAGCTGTATTTCACCAATGGCTTCACGAATATTGTCCTTTAAAGCGTCAATTGTCTCTAGCTTGTCGGCGTAACACTTATCTTTGAGGGAACCCCACAAATAATAGTCCAACTGTGTCAAATCGCAGCTCTGAGGTGGCCAAACGACATCAGCTCTACGGCTGATAATGCGATCTTCACAAAACAGGGCGCAAAACATCGAGTGTAGCTTACGGAATTTTCGCACACATTCTGCAACATTACCATGATTTTCAAAGTAATGTCGCAATATTTCCCAGTTGTTCACAACCATATTCGTTCAGCGGAAGGATAAAAGTAATTATCTGTCAAATCAGACATGAGCTAAGTGTTACCATTCACGAAATAAGCACTAGTTGAACAAAATAAGTTAGATGGCGGACCCTTTACGTGGGAAAGCTTGATGTTATCAGCTGGAGAGAAAATCAAAAGACTGTATCAGTTGGATAGATATATTATCTTCGTAATAATTGACCCATTGCCTACAACAGGTTTTTTAAAGGAACACAACAATGACTAGTACGTCAAGAGCTTTTGAATTTTAACCGATGGAAATCGATTCTGGAACACTGTTTGCCGATACGAAAACAAAAGGAAACATTAGGGGCAATCGAAAGCTTTTGCAACTCGCCGCAAATACCGCATATGCAGCAGCCGTATTTTACAGTAAACAAATTGTTATGAAGTATTGTTTACGCATTTTACGGCAATATTTTGCGATGTAAATCCCAAAAAATTTAAATAAAAACAAAACTGATATTTCATTAAGTTTCCAAACATTTTATAAAATAGAATGATATTGCCATGTTTAGATAAAAAAATTATTTCCAAAGGCGGCATCTACAGCCAATATACAATTGGGATCATGAATGTACTTTAGGTAGCATATAAATATATATGCTTGTAAACAATGCAGCACAATCAATGCTTATATGCTTGAAGTTCCACGAACAAATTTAAATAAAGTTTCTAAACCAAAAGATGTCAAATTCGTGGCACCTTTACAAATTGATGTAATACTAATATCGTATACATAATAGGCGGCACAAAATTAATGGCTCAAGAGAGTGTGAGCATAGTTTAAATCCTGTTAAATCCATAGTTTAAACTGCCTGCACTTTGTGAGGGAACATCTTCAAGGCTTTCGACAAAATGCAATGCAGAGACGTACGTGTATTATTTAGATGGGAGGAATGTCGTCTGTCGAAGTTGACGATTCATCCACTACATCTTTAGTCACAGCATTGATATTCTCGGTCGAGCGAACAGCGCAGAGCCGGCCACATCTTGTGATTTCTTCACAGGACCCAGTTTGCACTAGACGCTCAGCTAAACGCTCAATTTTCCCCGCCCATGGTGTAGAAAAGACAGGAAAACCACGACGAAATTCACTTTGCGTTAAAACGACAGACCGGAAATTGGTCAAACTATCAGAATTTCAGGAGTATATCGCTCCATTGGTTGTAGTCAGCACTTCTATATCTGTCTGCAATATAAAAGTCAAAGTACAATAACACCATTTTATTTATTTATTTAATTCAGTCTATGGACATTGAATAATCCTTAGAGACTATAACTTAAAACTAAGAACAAAGTTTTACTTAAATATCCAATACCCAATATGGACACAAAACGTTCAAAATTACCAAAAATATCAACATTTTGATCTCAAATTTTATGAAATTCATTTAAGTATGGCACATTCACAATGTGACATTACTTTTGATCCACTCGTATATGGCGGCGTATGGATACGACAACTTCCGATTACCCTTATTGCTTTTGGAAACCTATACATAGACTATCACAGTTTCCATATGACAATATAAAACGATTAATTTAAAATTAATCGCTTTTGCCTACCATGCATATTAATTTGTGGAATGTAGACCAGTGGTCACCGTCCATAGCCCCCAGGGGCCGAACACGATCGGCTTTTTACACGTACACAACACGAACGTCAACAAAAAGCATATCAAAGAGCGTATGAGAGAAGAAAATTTCATTCAGTAGCACATTAGCTTTCAACGAAGAATGGTCATGCCGCTTTGTTCTGGATTCAGTACAAATACACCAATACATTCACATTTGATTAGTATTCTCTTTTTGGTGACCACTGATTTAGACACATCTGGAGTATAATAAAGGAGATTACTTGTTGTTATTCTTATTTTAGCTGCCCCTTATGTATGCCTTCGAACTCTCAAACTGGAATTGGTATTAATAGGCGATTATAAATTTGTTTTCGCCTTTTTTGACAAATGATAAATGTGCGGATTAGTCAGGGAGCAATTTAAAACAGCACTGAGTGAAAAAAATTATTATTATAATAACGTGAACATCGAGATAAAAGTATAATTTACGGCTTTTTTGCATTTATTTGTGGTAGTACAGAGAATAAAATAAGTGTGGATTTTTTTTTAACAAATTTTCAAAGTATAAATTTAATACGATAAATAAAAACTTATATGGAATAATGATGAAGAATACCATATTTAGAAGTCTAGATCTGCCCATCGAGACCGTACAGATCAGAATCTGTTCGTTCTCATAATGAAGCACACATTTGCAGAGGAATTTTTGATTTCCTCTCCCACAAATATAGGGAATGTTACAGGCTTTTCGACAGCTATTGATGCATAAGTTACCCACTTACTATTATTCAAAAAACGCAAATTCAATACCCTTTGTTCTTGTTCAATTTGAATCACTGAGTCGCGTGGGAAATATTGTACTAGCACATTTTTCCACTGATAAAAATTTAAAAATGTGTTCGCTTCAATCGTTTAACCCTTCTGCATTCCTTGCAAATGTACCCTTGCTATGATCCTTGGCTCAATTTGACCCAATATCATAATTTGTTAAAAAAAATCACGACATTTTTGGGATGAATTTATTATTCTATATTTTTGTTTTATTTTATTTTTTAACAAAAAAAAATATATTAATGAAAAATGCAGAAGCAATTGATAACTAATTCCGCAGAATAACATCCTATAGAGCTGTCATTCTTCTCATCTGATATTTCATTTCACATTATTCGTGGTGAGGTAGAGAGTTATTTGACGTAAATTGACTACACCAGGTGGAATTACAAAACATTGGTGACTTAAATTTTCATGTCGTTTTTAGGACATGTGAAATTTAAACGTATTATGGACTTTTTTGATATATTTTATTGTTAGTATATATTTGTGGTGTATTCACACAAAAATTTTAACGCACAAAATGAAATACCGTTTCTTTTTTCTTGTTGGTTGGTTCGAGCCATTGCTTCTATCTGGTATTATGAAAGCAATACCTTCCAACATGCAACGTCCATACGCAACCACACCACACTTCGTAAATTTACGGAGACAAATCGCTACTCTATAGGCCATTACTCTATTACTAATTCACTATCTATTATTATTTATTATTAGTCTAATGTACAAGACTAGGTCTCATAATTATAGTACAGGATTGTTATTGTTCAATTAGTTTGCCAAAATTTAAGTACATAATTAATATTTTAAACATAAAAATACAAAATTTTACAATTAATCAAAAATTAAAAATTATCATAATCAAAAATTAACATAAAAACAAAAGTACCCAAGATATATTATAACATTACTTTATATTAAAAATTTATAATGAAGCAATTTATTTATATAGAAATTTCCTAAAATGCATTGCGTTGCTGTCAATTTGTAGATTATGCCATTCAGAAACTAGGCAACGAAATTTTGGTAAAACAATTCACTTACCTCTAACAGATTTACAGTAACAAATATTTTCAAGCTCGTATTTTGAGAAAATTTTCAAATGTTACTCCAAAGAGGTTTGTCGAATATGAAGAGATGTAATCACGTTTTCCAAGTCCATACAAGGACTTGTATCGAAAGACATTTCGATTCACGTGGATTTATAGAAAGGATTTATATGCTGCCCAACTTTGTATATTCTTCAAATCATAATTGAGCTTATCGACATTTTTCCTGATTGATTCAGTTGGAATACTGAGGTACAATTATACGTCACCGGCATACATGTGGACTTTACAGTTAGAAACATTTTGCGGCAAATCATTAATATAAAGAGAGAAAAGTAGTGGTCCTAAAATCGACCCTTAAGGCTCACCTCTAGTCAGCTCTAAAGGGTTAGATGTAGTATTATTAACATAGACGGACTGACTTCGATTAGTTAGGTAAGACGAAATTAATTTTGTTGATGTAGACGAAAAATTAAAAATATACCTTAGCTTTGTACATAGTAAGTGATGGTCGACTGTATCAAAAGCTTTTGAATGATCCAGAAGAACTAAGAAATTTGCCTTTTCACCATCAAGTTCCCGCCTAATATTCTCCGTGACAGCTATTAAAGCAGTTACACAGCTATGATTGGGACGAAACCCTGATTGAATGTCAGACACTAAATTATGTTTACATATTTGGCGATGTAAAATTTTCTCCAAAAATGTTGACTGCAAACTTAGAATGGCAATTGGTCGGTACTCCGTTTTAGGTTTTGGAACTGGAATTTTTTTTGCATGCTTCCATTTTTCAGGGAAATAACTTGTTGTGTGATGGTGTTCACTACATGTGTAATATAAGGCAAAATATGAGGTAAAATTATTTTTAAAAATTTGGGATATATGTATATTATCAAGTCCTACTGCATTTGATTTTATGATATTGCAGCTGTTAAAAACATCGTGCTGTGTGACACAAGAAAATGCAAACTTATGTATCTTTTGTATATTCCTATAATTAGCATCATAAGATATATCACAGTAAACATTATTGTCCGCTGCAACCACAAGAATGTTGCTAAACATTTTGCTTAGTACATCAGCATCAACTGAGCAGTGTGTATCTCTATCCGTATTGCAAATACCAATGTCTCTTAGCGTTTTCCTGGCTTGACCGGATTCGAAAGCTGAACCAATTCGCTTGGAATAATATTCAGATTTTGCAAACTTTATTAGCAGATTAACCTCCTTTCTGGCTGAACGAAACTCTGCTTTAAGTTCAAGGGCTTTAAAACGGTTCCAACGCGAGTATGCTATATTCCTGCGTTGAACCACGGCTTATTCTTCGCAGATATAATCTTCGTTCCAATGGTACTGTCTCATTATAAAGTTGTACAATATTATCCCCGAGAAAGGCAAGCTGTTCATCAGCAGAGGTCATGTGGTACACATTGTTCCAGTGTGTCTTAGAAAAAATTTCATTCAAAACACTGTAATTTAAGTTTTTAAAATCTCGATAAGTATGTGACTGCTACTTTTGATCTAGTGAAAAGTCATATGCAACAACAACTAAATCATCCTTACAAAAACAGGAAGCAGAAAGTTCATCATAAAGGAGATTTGTCGCCAACGAAAATTGGGTCTAGAAGAGTACTATTAGTTCTTGTAAAGTGAGTAGGAGTTGAAGTATTAACTAAAGTGAGATCCAATGATTCCACACTATGTTTAAATAGTGATTCTGAAAGAATGTTCGAATTGAAATCACCAGCTATTGTTATATCAGTGTATGGCATTATCAATGCTTCAATTTGTATAATAAAGTTGGTATAATCAATGGAGCTCTTTGGTCCATATACACAGACTCCAGAAAAATATACTCAACTTTATCATTTGGACCTAGTTTACTGCAAAATTTACTAGTGATATTATTCTTAACATATGTATATTGCAACACCACCACCACATCCAGCCGATCGATCAGATCTACATACTTTATAACCATGAAGAGATGTAAGACTATCTGGGACTCTGAAACACAAATAATATCCATATTCGAATTCTGAAAAGTCCACCTAAATTCGTCGATTTTAGGCCTCAAACTTTGAGCATTTATGGGACAAATTTGTATGCCATTCTTCTGCTTAGCTAGTATTTTCAACATATTAGTTGTTACATCCTTGGAATTTACAATGAAAGTGCCACTATTGATCATTTAGTTCTATAACAGGTTTATAATAGTGTATACTAGTATATCTAACCACAAGGCAATGAATTTGTAATAAAAAAAGTAAACAAAATTATAAATATAAAACTTATAAAAATAAAAATGTCGATAAAAATAAAATGTGAAAAAACAAGTTTAAATTTAAACAAGAATTTAAATTGAAACATTATTGGGCATGGCTCCAGTAGTTGCAACATCCCCATTATTGTTATCGTTGGAACGAAATAAATTTACTTCTTTACAATGATTGCTTGTCGAAGAATTTTAAGGTTACCATTTGTAAGATTTTCGTTTATGTAAACATGTTGATTTTGACTATCAGATTCAAATCCAAGTAAGTTTAACCTTATATGGTTATTTTTCCTTTTGTATTCGTTTAAAAACTTATGAACGTAATTTTTATCAGATGCTGTCACCAATCTAGCTATTATAACACCATCAGGAGAAATACCTTTGCTTTTATTGTTTTTGTTTTGCACTGTGGAGTGGAAGTTTCAAGAATGTTGCATATATTAACAAAGATTTTCTCCAAGCTAAATGGAATTCCATTTATACGAAAGTCGTAAGCAACAATCAAATTAGGATGTTTTAACGACTGAATCGTTAGACTTCTGATTTCATTCTTCAGTTACAATTTTCACCCATTACTGTCTCAAGTCTAGTATCTCTGTCCATAACATCAGTTAATTCTTCTCTTGTATCACAAAATCTCTTGTCGATTTCATTTAAGCAACGATCTTTAACCAACGATCTAATCTCTTGTGTTATCCGGGATTCACTTACTCTTAATATAGTGTAAAACTGAGTATAGAAATTTAATAGTTACCATTTCGTTTCATGGAAAAAATGAGAAACTTAAGTATATATTAGTTATTTTTGTTGAAATTTGAACACAAACTGATTTACATAACTGACTGACAAATTTTGCGAATATATTTTGGACGAATACATTCTAACTTTTGACGACCAGCTATCATTTTACTAAGAACAATAATGACTACCAGGGTAGCATTTTGCTAAAACATACATGTTCTTATTAGAGTCAGAGAGAGAGAGACAACACCTGACTAACGAGTGATTAAAACTAAAATGATACAAGTTAGACACTCGTCGAACATTATATATATTACTAGCTGACCCGGCAGACGTTTTCCTGCATAATATTTCAAGCGAGCAGAAAAAATGGATTTTTAATTTGTGGTTTGTATGGGAGGTACCACGCCCCTTTGTCCAATTGGACCGAATAGTAAATCTAAACCACCCAGGGCGCCACCCAAACGCATACAAAAAAATTTATTCAAATCGGTTCAGAAGTTTAGAAGGAGTTCAGTCACAACACACGTGCAGTAGAATAATATATATAAAGATAAAGATATAAATATACATATTCCTATTATATCCCATGAAGGGGTAGGGGGCAGCTTCTGACAACCTGTGAGCGTACGCTTTATAGTTTTACACTGATTGATTGAGACCTGCAGTTTTTATACTGTAGTTTGAGAAGCCTTTTCATGGCTAAATACCCTATAGCGTCACCGTCACTAAGCCAGGTGACCATCGTCGAAAGAAATGTAAGGTGGGCAACGCAGGGATCGAACGCACGTGCTCATGTACAAGAGTCCCCCACACACCATTGCACCACCAACGGCCCTAAGTACCAATAATATATCATACTGACTATCAAGAAATCCAAATGAAGCAGGTGCTTGAAGATCGAGCCGGTTGCAGAAACATGATATCCTCATTTTGTAAGGCTCTTGACCCCTCTGGGTTGTTTGAGGCCACATAATGAAGGAAGATGACTACGACATTAGCAGGGGTGTTACCGAATTATAAAATGAGCGACAAGGAGTTCAAATGTATCCTAGGTTCTCATATTGAAATGACAATAATGAAACGTAGGCATCTTAGTTTGTGTATAACGTCGTTGTTTATTTTATATAGTATTTCCCAAACGGAAACTCATTCAAATTGGTAACAAAAAATATCTAACTATAGCACAACCTATTCTAATTAAGTTTCGTTCAAATTGACCCAAAGGGCAATAGATGTACATATTTTACATATTTGCATGCAGAGAAAACTCGAAAAAAAAAACTAAATACATGGTTTTCTTGCCAAACCAAAGTTTTCCAAGCCCTTGAGGATATCATGAAGTTTCAGCTTGATAGCATGTAATTTAGAGGAAACTAACAGGACATTAGGGGCGTTTTTTCGTAACTTATACACGTTAATGCATACAAAATGAAAACCTGCACGTTAACATGTATAATTTTAGAAGTTGAAAATAACCCCCATAAAAGTGTTACCAAGTTCGACTTTGTTGTATGGAAAATATAAAATGTATGTCATTTCATTTCTTAAATTTCCACGTCGTTTCGAAAATTATGATGTAAATATATGGGGTAGTTAATTTTTTTTATCAAAATATTTAAAAAGTTGTACAAAATATTATTGGTTTTTTCTTCTTCAAGAATAACGATTCCCAGGCAATACTGGAGACCAAACAACTAAAGCGAAACTAAGAGGAAGTAAAGTGAAGAAGGAAGCCTATGCCTTACCATAACTCGTCAACATTCACAAGAACACCTTTGGCTCTGTCTACTTGCAATGTAGTTTTTTGATACACTTTGTGTACCTTTTAGTACACATTTGAGGACCTATATACAGTTTTTTGGTGTAGTTTACGCACAAATCACTACACTTAAAGTAATTTTTGATGCATTTATGGTACAATTGATGCAATTTTTGGTACTGTGTGCATTTCGGGGCTTTTTTTTAATTTTTGAGTACATTGATTTCATGCACTTTATGGAACTTGTACATATAAATGATGTATGTCGTTTCTGGTACATTTTATGTACTTTGTGAATAAATAGCACACCGATCCACAGTCATTACTTCACTCCATTTTCTCTAACCTCTCTATAGAATAGCGTTTTGCGTCTCGCTTCCTGTATGCTAGCTGCTCCCGAGCTCGTTTTGAGACGTAAAAGAGGACGCGGCTTGCTCGGGAACGCCTTTTTGGTTTATTATTTCCCGTGCTCTCGAGTCGTATATTTCGGTTTTGTTTTTACATCTGACAACTACCGAGCACCTGCGCGTTTACGATGTTTGTTTTATTTGTAAATAGTGGTTTACACCAATATGGCATTAAAGTCCTGAACAATTACAATCGAAATCTCATATTTGCATATTTCGTATCGCCAAACATCTACTTTTCAATACTGTATTTACTCGAAATTTCCAAATGAAAAAATTTTGCTGCAATGTCAATGCAGAATAACCACCTCATATAATACATTGTTTTCTTTAGTATTTTGTTTTGGTTTTGATAAACAACTTGACAAACAAAAATTGAAAATTATAGGAGGAAGCCAAGTTGAATATGCTCAACGTCTATGCGATTTTTTTTTCGTAACAGTTGATGTTAACTTTTATAGGTTAGGAAAAAACGCCCCTATTGTATACTAAATAAAGATTATTCTGTCATGGTGAGGGAGATTTTTAACTAATCGAAAATATCAAAAGATGTCTACTTAAAAATGTCGTGAATTTTAGGATAAATACATAACTTTAGCCGAATTGATTTCAATGAGTCGTTTGATATTTTCGACCGTAATAAACCCCACATTTTTCATCTGTTTTAAAAATAGTAAAAGTTCTAAAACGAAAACTTCCCAATGCAAAGCCATTCGGTATAAGATTTTAAGTGCTGATCAATTGGTCTTCAACTTAGCAACGCACTGCAGCCAAACTGTGAGAAGAACTCACCTAGTCCTTCGTGTGATGTAATGTGAGACCAAACTTGTGTATTTGTAAAAATTTATAGGAATTAAACTCTTTTGTGGCAAAACGTAAGCACCGGTAGAGCGAAAATTTTTAAATAATTTAATGCAAAACGTTAAGCTACGTTTTTTATGATATCGTGCCCAATATGAAAAACGACTTAAGAGCTCTTGATTTAAGCCAGTAGGATCATCTTCTTGATCAAAAGTTAACAAAATGGTTTAAACACATTAGTTTATTTGCGCCTCTTCGTAATTTTTTGAAACATAATTCAAAACTTAAAAATGAAACATTATTTAAAACTTAAGGAAGTATGAAAAATTCACAGATGTAACAACATTTGTATATAGTGGCTGCGAAATTGGCAATGACATTACAGAATTTTAGTGAGTATTTCCAGGAACATAAATCAGTTTAAAATCTTTTCGATTCCTAATTCTATTTGAAGAAAATATTTAAATAAATATATATCATTCGTTCCAGGAAAGAAAGTTGAAAATAAGTGATTTTCTGAATTCACATCCTCCGATTTTGTTTATATTGACAACAGAGAGACTCTATGGAGCCATTAAGAGAATCCCATTATCAGATATTTGAAAGCTAAAAGACTCGCGATTTTATTCGCGTTTTTCATTTTTGAAAAACCTAAAAAAATGAAAAAAGTTGTGAAGTTTGGAGAGCTATATTTTTTTAAGTAGATGGACTATTTCAAAAATTTAAAAAGTTTCTGAATAATACGGTTGTCTATTTGTAGAATCCGTACTCTAAAAATGAGGGCTTGATTTCAGAAATGCATTTTTATAGCAACTGCACTTTTTGAATGCATTTTCTTCTTCTTTTTCCCCCTATGATTTTAAAAAATTTAACATCATTGCAAAATTCAGAATTTTTTATAAAAAAGACAAGTAATCTCTTTTTGGGACAAGGCAGCTTACTATTTGTAATGATTTTTTAAAAAAAGACTTACTTGATTTTTCATATAAAAAAAAATAAAATTGAATTTTTTTTAGGATTTTGAAAATGTTTGTACAAAATATGAAAGAAATTTATTTGGTATGTAACTTTGAATTGCTATATTTTAAACAGTTTTTGTCGCATTACTATTATTTAAAAAGTTACTGTAAGGTATTGTTGTCATTTAAAGTGTGTTTTTCTAAAATAATGCTGATTGAGAATAATGCGAATGCAATTACTTGTAATATAAATGCTATTTTTGGATGCAAAGGAAAAAAATTGTTTTCCTTTTGATTTTTTTGTAAGTAGGCTTACTTTTTGATGCCAAATACTTATTCCTAGGAAACTACATGCTACTAGAATTGGATGATGAAATACTTCTTCCCTATTTCATCATGTATTGTGTTCAGCGTGAATACACACCTATGTACACATTTGTAGATATGTGTGTACAATTCTGTGACAAGCAAAAGTAGCACAACTTTTTATATGAAATATTTCACATGTTTTTTTTAAAAAATCATTAAAAATAGAAAAATTCTTTGTCCCAGAAAAAGAGAACATTTATTTAATAAATACTATTCTAAATTTTACAAAAATGTTTTCTTTTTGAAAATCGAAGGAGGAAAACGCACTGCAAAATGCACTTTAAAACTGCATTTGCATACAATTTTTTTTTTTTTATAGTGGTAACTTTTAAACTGCAAATCATAAAATAGACAAAAACAGCTTTCAGAAACTGTTTAAATCTTTGAAAAATTCGGTCCACTTATGGAAATGTGGCTCTTCAAAGTTCACTACTTTTTCCATTTTTTTAACTTTTTGAAAAATGAAAAACGCTAATAAAATCGCGATCTTCAACAATTTTAAAAATCTAAAAACGCAAATGTATATTTGGCTCCATAGAGTCTCTCCGTGCAAAATTTGAAGAAAATCGGAAGACCTTCGGTCAGATTTGTGGCGTTTTCTCATGGAATGAATGATATAGTACATATATTTAACATATAAAAGCTGGTACTAACTTCGTTCGCACAAAGATATTGTTCAACATCAATTTGTTGTGCAACGAACTTAATATCAGTATTAACAACTATAGTTTTCCATATTTTTAAGTAATTTGACACTAAAATCCTCTTTTTTGAGAAATTTAACGTAATTTGACAGCATTGATCATTCCTTTCAACAATTTGATTGATTGTTCATTTTTTCTTAGAAAAATTAAAGTGGTGTTCTGTATATGGTGCTGATATTTCTAACGAAAAACTTAATACTACACGTCCGGAAATATTTCGTCGGTATTTCGTAGTCATTTCTTTTTTTTTTTTGTATTAAGTTCTGTAAAATTCCTCTTAAATTTGAGTTTTAATTGATGAATTTGTCTGATGGTAAATATTTTCATCAAACCCTATTTCATGTAATTCGAAATTATAGAAACGAAGCAAGAACTGGGTGCACCAAAGGTGAGTGGTTCTTATTGCAGTGAAGAAATCTTTAAACTCTTGTATTTTTACAAAAATACGTATAGATGAGTTATTGGACCCATTATTCATTGTGATACCTCTTGAAAATGTATTTACTTGTATTGGTGCCTCATGTATTCCACAAAATATTTCTTATAATGGATATTCAGCTCATGTTCAAAATGTGGAACTGTTACATGAAAATTGAATCCAAGAACCCAATTTGCTATGATGTGATGTTAATTTAAATAATCGTGTTTGGTCAACTTCAAATGATATTTAAACATCTCTAATGTAAACAAAGATTTCGAAATTAATATCATTGACAGTTTTATGGTTTTGGATTTAATTCAAATTAATAGCTTTAGTAATTAATTAAATAGGGTCTTAGATGTCATACTTGTTTCTCCATAAGTGCAATTTTTAGACTATGAGGGTTTGGATACATTTTATCCTTCTACTATTCAGCACAATGCTATGACTGTTGTATTTGTACTTTATAAATACTTGCTAAATAATAATACTAATAATACAACAGTCGTAATATTTTAATGTAATTTTGATGCTTTGAAGTCTGCATTGATTAAATTGGCTTAATATCTTCTCTAAATATGATAACACTGTGTGTAATTTTTTAAGTCATGGCAAAATAACCATATACGGACACCACTACGTGATAAAAGACTAAAAAAAAAAAGACCCGTGTTTCCCAATTTTTCCCAAAGTCATGCACTTATTTTTTTATGGGCCGCCAAAGATTTGGGGCCTCGGTATCATTTTCGTAAAAATGTGATCATTTTCTCAGGCTCTTATCTTGCAAACCGTTCAGAATTTCGATTTATTTTGCTACCTATGGACCTGAACAGGAGAAAAAGGTAAAAAAAATGAAATTAAAAAATTTTCGGCAAATTTTTCACTTTTGCGTGCTACCTAAACAGTGTTAAGAATCATCTCTAGGAAGTTTATATGTTCTAGAAATTTGTTTGTTGAGATCTTAGGTAAATTTTTGTAGTTGATTGTTTCCTTGAATTTTGAACGGTTTGCTACCTATGGACCTGAACACGGGAAAAAAGGTAAAAAAAATCGAATTTTTTTAAGTTTTTTGCGATTTTTATCTGGAAGGTGAAGTTTTTTTGATTTTATATGTTCGCAATTTTTGTTCTTTATGACAAGAGCTACAACTTTGCCTCAGAGGGTTGCAAGATACGAGCCTGAGAAAATGATCACATTTTTACGAAAATGATACCGAGGCCCCAAATCTTTGGCGGCCCATCAAAAAAAAAGTGCATGACTTTGGGAAAAATTGGGAGACACGGTTTTTTTTTTTTAGTCTTTTATCACGTAGTGGTGTCCGTATATGGTTATTTTTTTCGTGTTGCACTGTGTAATAGTATTTGTTCTGAAAGATTTTTACAAATGGTCTTGGGTATTTGCAGTAAAAAATTCCCTTAAGGCAATCAACTCGAAAACCCGTAATTGAAATTATAAAAGACTTAGACTTTTGAAGAATTGTCGGAATAAATTTCAAGAGCAAAACAAGAAATCAAGTTGTGCAGCTAACTTGGGTGACTATGTGCTACGGTGTAATGAGTTTAATTTTCTTAACATATTTATATGTAACCCTAGAAAGATATGGTTATTTTTTTATACATAAAGGATAGTGTGAGTTTCAGGTATAATTATATATAATTATATAGGTATAATTATTTATAATTATAATTCCACAATTATAATTCCACAATTAAAATTCCACAATGTTTTAAAATAAAATTCGTTTCAAATTAATAAGATTAATGGTGCCCTATAAAAAATACTATCTGAAGAAACCCCCTCGAATTTTAAACTGCAAAAATATTCGACAATATTCGCCTTAAAAATAAAAAATAAAAAATGCTTAGTTTTTATACGTCTCAGAGACGTACGTTGTCTAACTAGGGTTAAACAATATTTGTACTATATGGAAAGCCGCATGGAAGATAATCCGAAATATATCTGGAAGTACATTAGTTTGAAATGGAAATCAGCAGATATTCCATTCTCTAAGGTGTATGGTGAATATCATGCAAATAATTTGGATGAAATTGCTAACTGATTTGCAAGTTATTTTAAATCTAGTTTTGGAAAGGATACTGACACACCAAAGAACATTGCTGTAATGGGTGGCAGTCCGCAAGTACCTTCTTTATTAATATTGGCAGTGTGAACTTGTCGGTTGATGATATTTCCTTAAGTTTTTCAAGTGTAAAATGTGTCTATAACCCTCGTGCCTATGAATTATGAGTGCATTTGATAAAAATGTGAAATTTCTAATAGATCATTAAAGGAAGGTACTTTTATTGATCGTTGGCATTTAAATTAAATACATCCTATTTTCTAATCAGGTCGTAAGGAGGATATTTAAAATTACAGTTCCGTTGCAAAATTTACGACAATTTTAGAGATATTTGAGAACATTGTAAATAGAAAATTATATTTTGCCACAAAGTTTTTTATTAAACCTAAAGAACTAGGTTTGGATAAGTAAAGCCCACTATTTCAAACTTTGCAGTCTTTTGCGGATTTCTGTATTTTAGCTTTGCAGCTGATCATCAAATTTCCTAAGGCATTTGATAAAATCTCACATTAACAGCCAAAGTCACGATCTCGAAAGAAAACCTAAGCGAACGAAAGCCAGTCACTCACTTTTGTTCGTATCCCTGGCTTTAAATGTTATTGTGTGGTTGTGTGTTTACAAAATCGGAAGCCACTAACTATTTTCGCTGTCATCCATGCGAACGAAAATGTCAAAACCAGTCACTTGTCTTTTAGTTGTCGTATAGCTGGAAATCAAATAAAAGCTTGAAACAAAACCAATTTATATAGAATTCAATGGAAGAAACACAATGAACAGAAAATAATGTCATTATAATAAATTTGTTATTTGAATATATTTCCATTTCAGCACAAAAACGCCAACTTTGCGGCACCTGCAGATACTAGTTCTTCGTACTCTTCTCTCTCGCTCCAAAATTAAGTGGCGAACGTCAACTTTATGTTATTGCCTTGAACAACAACCACACAAACACACGTAAAACCATGCGAACGACAAGTCGAAAGATAGTGACTCGCTTTTTGAAACGAAAGTGAGTAACTGACTTCGTTCGCTTGGATTTTGTAGGAGAGGGTGTAAGTAGGGTCCGATTTTGTACTGAATTGTATATGTTTTCGTTCGCTTGTTAGTGACTCCCAAATCAGATGTTTGTCGCGTAGAAAGAAAGCGAACGTTAACGTTCGACATCGTGACTTTGGCTGTAAGTTTTCAAACAAAATTTATATGTGTTAGGATTTCATTAATCGTTACACAAGTAGCTAAGGCCATGCTTGAAGAATCGTAGGTGTATAGTTAGAGTAAACCAACATCAATCAAGACCCTATATGCAGTTTGAATTTGATTCATACATAATTACATCAACTGAAATATAAGTTCATAATTTTCGATTACTTGAAATAGATAATCAAATTATATTACATACAAATTTACAAATTCGAATTGTAGTAACTGCTGCAGATGTTATTCATTCTTGAACTATTCCTGCATTAGGATTTTTAATCAATCGCTCTGGGTTAATTTTTCTGTAAGGAGATACAGCGATGATTTTTCTGATCTGTATACATCAAATATGTTTGATACATTATTTGTGAGATCAAAATTAGAATATGGAGCTTTGATCTATGGTTCTCATAGGAATTCTCAAATATACTCGTATCGTTTGGGAAAAATTCAAAATAAATTTTTAAATCATGCTCTTCGCTCTTTATTCGCTTCTCAGTTTATTTCCGTTTCCTTTTTTTGTGGTTTTTAAAATTTGAAATTTTTTTTCGTTTTAAATCCTTCATGTGGCTGTTCTTAGTTAAGTTTGGTAAGCTGATTGGGAATGTGTTGATAATTTAGTTTTCGAGATATAGAGATTTTAAACTTGGTTTGAGCAAAAGTTTAATTTTTTTGTGGTTTTTAAAATTGACATTTTTTTCCGTCTTATGTTTTTCAATTGACGGTTCTTAGTTAGGTTTGGTACGCCCATTATGAATCTGTTGTAATTGGTCATTCCGTTTCCGACATATGGCCGGCCTACTGAGCAGTGTTGCTCTAACTCTTCATTAAAATCGAAATATCTATGACCATTTATTGAGTGAACAAAAACAGATTCGTAATCAGCGTACCAAACCTAACTAAGAACCGCCAATTGAAAAATTAAAAACGAAAAAAAAAATTACTAAATATTAAAACTCACAAAAAAAATTATACTTTTGCTCAAAGAAATTTTAACACCGCCATATCTCGTAAACTAATTTACCAATTAGAGATCGAATAACAGATTCGTAATCAGCGTATTAATCTTAACTAAGAACCGCCACAAGAAATATTTAGAAGGTAAAATATGCACTTAATTATTATAATGAATTAAGTCGGGAGCACACTTTAGAATTCAGTGCATTAAAAGCAAATTGTAATAAGTTTTTAAGGTTCCGTACTAAATACTAACTATTTTTAAATTATTAATTGACGTTATATAAGTATTATTACCAACTGTATGTAATATACTATGAAAGGTCTGCAAATAATTTGGTTCTGTAGACTTAAAAAAAGTAAAAAATTAGACAAATAAATGTTGAGTTATATAAAATTTTGGAAGAATTTCCTGAAAGTTATGCTAAACAGCATTCAGCATCATGTTTCAGAAAAATCGTGCTGAAGATGGAAAAATTATGCTAAAAAATCATTAATTATGTCAAACTGGCTACACTGTGGCCAACAAACGTCGGAGCTTAAAAGCCTACCTCATATAAACAACAGAAGCTAACGGTAAATATCTACACATTGCGCATACCAAACTATAGCATAACACAAACGAAATATACGACTGCTTACCCAGTTACTCCTTAACATGGTGATTTTGATATTTTACAATTTTGCTTTTATACATACAATATTGCCCACTTGCCCAGCTCAATATATACAGATATGTATGTAAACACAAGAATTAAGCACCACACGAAGGGCAGGAAAGAAACTGCAACGCGAAAACAATTTGTAACTCACTCTTTCAAAAACGTCCGGTAACTTTTCTTGAAGCTTTTTCTTATTTGTACTCTTCAAACGTGATTTGTTTCTCTTTTAAATCAGATACGTACACGGAGTTTTGTTGTAGACTGAAATGCAAAACAACACGGCCGATGTTATTCGCGAATACCGATCAAACTTCGGTTTAACGATTTTAACCGACAATTAATTTATGTTATTCTTCAATAACTTATTAGCCCGTATAAAATTGTTTTATCTTACGTATTTTTCATTAAATTTCACGGATTTTAAACGGTTTAAAACATTAGTTTTAGGAAACATTTGCAAATTACGCGCACTTTGCCCCAAACTTTAAATTAGACTGAAAGGAATAGCAAAACTACCGTTTGATAAAGAAATGAAACCGAAAAGAATTGAAACTAGAAGAGACAAAAAACCAAAAACTGTTTGAGAGTTTGAGAGAGAGAAAAGCAAAGATAGATCATACAAGGGCTGCCAGATCCCACTATTTACGTTATTTTGAGGATTTTTGTGATCAAAATAAGTTTTGTGAGGTTTTGACGTTTTTCGTCCCCAACAACTATTATATTTTCCAAATAAAGAAAGTCAAGAATGAAGAAATTGCAATCAGTATACGATGTGATAGCGCAATAACAACAAGTCACAATACGATGGGGAACATTTGCTTTTAACTCCATGAAGCGTAATCGTTTTGAGAAATGAAAAAGAAGTTGACAGATGCAAAACTGTTAACTGTTATTCAAGAAATCGTTGGCTATGTCAACATTTTCATTTGATGAATGTGAATGAATCAGTGTAAACTTAAAGAGAATGAGTTGGAACAAATATTTAGACAGGTCTCTTACGGTGCGTTTATACGGGACAGTTTGAGACAAGATAGTTGAGAATATATATTATGTAGAAAATTGTTTGTGTGAAGTACGCGTCCAGCCAGTTATAAAGACAGTACAGTTTTAAGCAACCGCCGACAGAGTCGTTTCGTTAAATTTCGTGCTCTGATTTTTTTTCTTCGCTCTTTTGCCATTGTGTTTTGTCTTACTTCTCCAAATTACAATGGAACTGATGTACTCTGCACAATTAGACATGTATTCATGTTTATATTATTGTATTGTCAAACAATATTTCAATAAAAATCGGCAAAATTTTCAAATACAAATATATTTCCCAATTTGTAAAATCGTTTGCGATGTTTTGCTTTTTTCTCAAATTACTACGAAACGTCACCGATATGACCGATGGCTGAACTAGTAGAGGTTGACGCAGTAGGATTTGTTGTAATTGTGTGAACCAACAACAGGCATTTATTTTTTGTTTCATGACAGATCCATATGAACAAACACAGTAAAAACAAGTACAACAACAAAATACACTGAATTTAACAGATGGAGTCATAAGAAAGCAAAATAAGTTGTTCTATTGCGCCAACCTTTTTTACTAGTTCAGCCATGATCTGACCGCTTATGTCAAATCTCTTGCCGAAGTTACTGTCGTTGAAAAATCAGAGACAGTGGCAAGGCAAGTGAGAGAAGTGTAAGTGTGTGGTAGTAAAAAATGTGTGAATGTTTGCTACTGTCGGAGCAAAACTGTCCCGTGTAAACGCCAGGTTAGATTTCGCTAATTTTTTGATTTTCCTTAGTAAAAAATGCCATCAAGGTTGTATTCGGATTGAAACAAAGCAAGTACTAATAGAAACTTTTATTTCGTCTTCTTTTTTCAAATGCTTAATCGTGAGTGTACCGGAACTGGTTCAACCAGTGAGCGTAAAGCTAGAAAGCGCACAGTTCATTGATTGTGTGAAGCTCCCCTTGTGCCTTCAAGAAATGGAAAGGGAATATAGTTATTTATTTCAGTTAGTTCAGTTCCAGTCCATCGATTTTCGCATCTCTCGTATATGTTTTTTTGAGTGTTTGAAGAGTTGTTAACATTTTGGAAAGCTGGAAAAAGTTTTTAGGAATGTCAGACTTTTTTTTACAAAATTTGGAAGCGAAGTAAAATTACTTCAGACAGTGATGCAATATGTATTTAGGTCTACAAAATATAACCGTGGATTTCTCTTGAACAATTTGTAGTCTCATATTGTTGAGATCATTAAATTTAAATCAAAAACGTTTGGATCTTTTGCCCTTATACATAGATGTTTATTGATATTTCACAGGCCGTCAAACATAAACGATGTACGTGCACATATAAACGATCCGTTGCATTTGTGATTTGGTTCAATACAAAAAAAAACTCTTCTTTCTTGCTTGCATACAGTGTTGCCATATATTTTTTGGAAAAAACTTTTTATTTCTGAAAAAAAACTTGTTTTTGCAAAAAAAACATTTTTTTTAAAAAGTGCTAAAATCTTAAAAAAACAAATATATGTATTTTTAAATTCAATTTTATTAACACGTATAAAAACATAACATAAACATTTTTCTATAATACTATAGATAAAACAAAAAACAACATATTTTTCACTTCAACTTTTTAGATTTAAGGAAATTTTACAAAGGAATTAAATTCACATTTCCAGATCATAAAAAATAGTAATATAAAATAAATAAAAATATAATAATATAAATAAAATAAATATTCGCTCTACGTTGGCTGTGGATACAGGTACACACAAAATTGCATAAACTAATTTTTGTAAATTAGGAAAATCTTTAGATCACAACGTTCAACTTTAAATATGACCTCCCAAAATATTTCAATATTTTGCTCCTCCAATAAATTTAATTCCGCAAAATCAAATTGTAGTAGCTCTCGCCATTCATCGTCAGTTTTTTGAATATTATTCAAATCAACCACATTTGGTACATAAGCACATAATTGCGCAATACTCTTTTTGTTAACTTTAATCACATTAACGGGTGCTAAAACCTCAATACATTTGAGGAAATCATTGTCAAAATCAAACTTTTTTAATAAATGATTACAAAGTTCAACATAAAATTTAAAACAATGAGTTCTAAAAACCATTTCATCAGCCTCAGATAGTTTGTTTGAACTTATTGTTAAAGATACTTCAGCACCTAAGTAAATATCTTTGACATCTTTAAGATGTGTGCTATTGTTAACATCAATTTGTTTGAACTTTCCAAAGCTTATATACTCATCCTTTACTACATATTCAAATATTTTGCTGTACAAACGGTTTATTTCCCCATTAAGCAAATGTATTTGTGGACTTTCGTTTTGAAATAAACGGTTTAACTTATTGATGTCGTTCAATATAAATTTTAAAAATAATAAATACATCTCAAATTTAGGTTTTTGTAAAATTTCGATAGAGTTAAATTTTTCTACATCTTCGTGCAAAAAAAAATAATTTTAAAACATCCAATCGGCTTAGAAGTTGGTTTACGGTAGCTTCGAGCGAAAGCCAACGTGTTTGAGAAGGGTGCAACATTTTTCGGGGAATATAATCCAATAATATTTGAAGGTCTGCAAATAAATCTACCCTCTTTGGGCTATTTTCAATAAAATTGTAAATGTCCCTGGCAACACCTTCAACAAATTTGGGCAATTACATGCATAGTTAGCACAAAGTGCAAATGAATGGCAAGTGCATTTAAATATAATAAGATTGCGGCAATCTTTTTTCAAAAGAGTGGCCACTGAATGGTTAGCACCAATCATCACGTTGGCCCCATCTGCAGCAAAGCCTATTAAGATTGTTTTGTAATCAATATTATTTTGGTTGAAATCTTACTTACTTATCCGGTCTCGGACAACCCCAGGGGGTCAGGGACCTTACAAAACGAAGATAACATATTTCGCCAACCAGTTCGATCTTTTGCTTTATCTCTCCAGTTGGCAATACCAAGTGTACGCAGGGATTCGTCAACCTGATCCCTCCAGCGGAGTCTTGGTCTTCCTATTTTTCGTCTTCCTTCGAGTTCGGTTTCGAAAAGTCTTCGCGCTGGTTCATCTTCATCCATTCTACTGACATGGCCTAGCCAGCGCAATCGCGTTATCTTGATCCGCTTAACTATGTCAATGTCAGGATAAAGCTCATACAGCTCATGATTCATGCGTCGCCGATACTCGCCGTTGTGCACTATAGGGCCATAAATTTTTCGGAGTATTTTTCTCTCGAAGACTCCTACAGATGTTTCGTCTGCTTGCGATAGGACCCAGGATTCTGCGCCATAAAGCAAGACAGGTTGAATGAGAGTCTGGTACAGCTGGACTTTTGTTACTCGAGAGAGGGCTTTATCTCTAAAGTGCTTGCTTAGCCCAAAATAACATCTATTCGCAAGCACAATTCTCCGTTTGATCTCAAGGCTGACGTTGTTGTTTTTGTTCACGGCAGATCCGAGGTATATAAATTCGTCCACTACCTCGAAGTTATAACGGTTATCAACGTTCACGCTTTGGTCTAATCGCGTGGAGGCCCTGTTCGTTGAAACCATTAATTTTGTCTTGTCCTCATTCACCGTCAGACCCACTTTTGCTGACTCCTTCTCAATTCTCGAAAAAACCGCAGTAACTTCTCTAATTGTGCGCCCAATGATATCTATATCATCAGCATACGCGAGCAGCATGTGACTTTTGCTGCTGATGGTTTTATTCATATTGACTGCAGCTTTTCTCATAATGATCTCCATTAAGATGTTAAAGAGATCGCACGATAGGGTGTCGCCTTGCCTGAGGCCTCGCTTAGTTTCGAAAGGTTCGGTAAGATCCTTACCAACTTTCACTGCGGATTTGGTGTTCGTCAAGGTCATCCTGCAAAGGCGTATGAGTTTTGCAGGAATACCAAGCTCAGACATTGCTTCATAGAGTTTCTCCCGTATCGGACTATCGAAGGCTGCTTTATAATCGATAAATAGATGATAGGTGTCGATTTGTTTTTCGTGTGTCTTCTCCAGGATTTGGCGTAGCGTGAAAATCTGGTCAGTTGTCGATTTTCCAGGCCTAAAGCCACACTGGTATGGTCCAATCAGGTCAGCGATAATTGGTTTTAGTCTTTCGCACATTATACTTGATAGAACCTTATATGCTATGGATAAAAGGCTTATTCCACGGTAGTTGGCACAAATACTCGGGTCACCTTTTTTAAATATGGGACATAGTACACTGAGACTCCAATCGCCGGGCATGCATTCATCTAACCAAATTTTGCTAATGAGCTGATGCATGCACCTTATCAGCTCATCGCCGCCAGCCTTAAACAGCTCCGCCGGTAATCCATCGGCTCCTGCGGCTTTGTTGTTCTTAAGCCGGGCAATAGCTGTTCTGACCTCGTCTTGGTTAGGAGGGGGGCAATCGACGTCGTCGTCCATATTGTGATCGATTGTCCCATCGTCATCGGATATCTCAGGTACTAGTAGCGCGGAGAAATGCTCTCTCCATATTCCCAACATGCTCTGCACATCTGCGACGAGATTTCCGTCTTTGTCTTTACAGAAGGGGGGCCCTGAACCATGTCCATTAGTTCCGTTTTTAACTTTTTGGTAGAATTTTCGGGCTTCGTTCTTCCTTCTGTATGTCTCAATTTTCTCACTCTCGCGTTTTCTCCACTGCCGTTTCTTACGCCTAAAGAGACGGTTTACCTCCTTTCTCTTCTCCCTATACCGCTCAGTTGCAGCTCGCGTTGCAATTGACTGAAGCATTACCATACGTGCAGCGTTCTTTTCGTCATTTGCTATGCGACACTCTTCATCGTACCACGGTTTGTTGCGAAGCGGTTTTTCGAAACCAAGTACGGTTGTTGCGGCAGTTTTTATAGAGTCGGAAATGGGTTTCCACTGCGCATCAGGATCGTCATCGGGAGGGGGTGGGTTCTGTGCCAAAAGTTGCGAGAGCTTCCTTGAGTAGGCAGTGGCTACATCTGGTAATTGCAGCTTTCCGATGTCCAGCTACCTCTGCGTCAGGTTTCGTACGATTTTCGCTCTACTTAATCTTGTGCGAACCTTTGCTGCTACCAGGTAGTGATCAGAATCGATGTTAGCTCCTCTGATCACTCGTACGTCCATTACACTGGATGAGTGCCTTCCATCAATTACCACGTGATCAATTTGGTTCCTAGTTCTTTGATCAGGGGATACCCAAGTAGCCTTGTGGATGTCTTTATGCTGGAATCTTGTGCCACTGATGACCATGTTTTTTGCCGCGGCAAAGTCAATCAGTCTCATACCGTTGTCGGAACTGTCAGCATGAAGACTGAAATTGCCAATAGTTGGATTAAACACATTCTCCCTTCCTACTTTGGCATTAAAATCTCCTAGTACAATCTTAATGTCATGGCCAGGGCAGCGGTCATACGTTTCCTCTAGGAGCTCATAGAATATGTCTTTGGCATCATCATCTTTCTCTTCTGTCGGGGCATGCACACAAATTAGGGAAATATAAAAATATTTCGCTTTTATGCGGATTGTGGCTATTTGTTCACTCACAGGATTGAACCTAGAGACTAGATGTCGCAGTCTTTTGCCAACTACAAATCCACAACCAAATTCATGTTTTTTTTCATGGCAACTGTAGTATATATCGCAGTTTCTTTTTCTTGTGCAGCCATGTCCTGTCCATCGCATTTCCTGGATAGCGGTAATGTCAGCCTTATAACTTTCGAGGACATCTGCCAGTTGGATACTTGCACCGGATCTATATAGAGTTCTTACATTCCAAGTGCATATCCGTAAATCGTGGTCCTTATAACGTTTGCGGGGGTCGTCAACAAATAGGGGTTGTTTATGTTTTCTGTTTCGTTTTTGTATTTTCACTGCCATTATGAACGGTGGCGGGAGGCAAACCCAGCCCACCGGGTTTTTGCATTTTACCTACTGCCAGGATATTTGATTGCAGCCGCCCATTATGGATCAGACGCTGACCAGGATGCGATATGTTGAACCTGGATTTTCTTCTTTTAGTTTCTATCCGCCGTTGGCCCGTATGTTTGGCTCATCCGCCTTCTAAGGACAAAAGAATATGCCCGATTGTTTGATGAGCTTCAGTGACATCAGTCACCTACTATACCTGATTTGATGCTCATTTGTTTCGCCTTCTCACTCTAGCTAGCTAACGGAGGTTTCCGAAAAGCCATTGCCCAGGACATACTGCGTGGAAGTAGTGAGCTGCTTGGACTGCCCAATGAAGGAATCATTTCTGGCCACTCCCAAGTGAATGGCAATCAGAAACTTTCCACCTCCACGGTTGAAATCGTTGACAATAATTCCATAAATGCCTATAGCATTGCAATTTCTAACTTTATTAAGGTCAAGAAAAAAATCACAAATCTTGCCGTTAAATTCAACTCGTACAACTAAAGATAAAAGCTTTGTTGTTGATATATCCGTAGATATAGTTGTTGATATATCCGTCGACGTATAGAGAAAACCATTTCATTCGCAGCATATTACATATGTAGTTCATCTTGCTGCGTTTCTCCAATGACATTCTTCACTAGGGCTGTTGTTTTAGTTCTTGCGCATGATGTTTTTTTATGAGCGCTGAATCATCGACAGTACTTTGTAGCAACGGAACTAAATGATCCATTGCCAAAAATGAAACATTATGCTGTACGCAGAAAGCTGCCAAGTGCAGTTCAATATTTGACACTTTGTCATTAAATTTACCTGCATTACCAAAAACAAAGCTGCTTCCTGCTTGCACTTCAATGGCCTTTGCTCTTTCAATGTGCTTCGAAGTTATAGCGTGCGCTCTCAAATCTGATAATCCTCCATGTGCTTTTAATTGGCAATTACAAAATTTACAAAAAGGAAAATTATGTTCGCTTTTTTTTATCCATGCCTTCAATAATGAATGGTCTTCCCATGATTTCACATAATTTCCAAGTTTAATTTTTTTTGATGGACCTCCCCCTCTCTCTATGACATTTTCTGGGGTGGTGTCGTCGTTTCCTTTGCTTGAATCTTAAAAAATTAATAATTCCTTATTAAAAATGTTTAGAATAACATTACAATATCTTAAGCTTGGTAAAACTGCAAGCATTTTACGTTTAATAAATGAAACTAGAGTTGTGTCGTTCATGAACTATATACTTCATTTAGGGTGACCAGACAGCACCTTTACGAACATAGTGCACCTTTGATACGCTCTCACATGACATACAGCTGGTGTCAAAATAATAGCACCACTGTGATTGTTATTTTTAATTATATGCTAAACGAAAAATTAGAAGCAAAATGTATAAAGATAAGTACACAAGTGTATGTATAAAGATAAGTACACAAGACTTGAGTGACAAAAAAATATACTTTGAATTCACATAAACACAAAAAAATTCATTGTTTTATCCAAAAGTCAAAAAATGGTCAAAAGTCAAATGATAGCACCGCTTATATGTAGCTAAAAATAAACATTTTAAATAATTAAAAATAAGTTTTATTTTGTAAGTTTCTTGTTGGAATATGCCTATAAATTAAAATCAGTATTTCGTTGCGTTCCCCTTATTTGAAATAACGACTGAGCAACGTCTTCCCATTGAGTTGACCAAGGTACGGCATATGTCACTTGGTATCGAACCCTAGAACTGTTCCACAGTAGTCCACAAATGATTATTGTTGGTGGGTTTGACTTCAGACACCCTCTTCTTCACGTCCGTCCATAAATTGTCAATGGGGTTCAAGTCTGGCGATTGCCATTAATGGGATTTTGTTGTCCTCAAACCACTTTTTAGCCATTCGGCTTGTATGTTTAGGGTCATTGTCCTGCTGCATAATCCAAATTAGTGGCATTTCTTCAGATACAGACCGAAGCATCACTTCCTCAAGGATTTTACCATATATGGTATTTATACGATGAATCGGGCCAACGCCATAATAAGAAAAGCATCCCCCGACCATGATGCTAGAACCTCCATGTTTGATCGTTTTTAAGGTATAATTTGGGTTAAACATACGATCGAGATCCCTTTCCATCGTAGAAAACAATTTTGGATTCATCTGTCCAAAGAATATTTCGCCACATTTCAATTGGCCAGTTTAGATGACTTTTTGCAAATTGCAACCTTTTAGTCACATGTCTCTTTGTCAAAAGCGGCACTTTTCTTGGGCGGTGAGCTTTTAGGTTATGTTTCCTTAACCTACGGCATATGGTTTCAGTGTTTACTGTCAAATTCAATTGTTTTTTTACTTCTGCTGCCGACATAAAGGGATATTTTTTGATATGCATCACTATTCTATTGACCGTAAGTGGCGACGTGGACGTTTTACGACCACGTGTTTCAGCTTTGTATTTGTAGGTTATCGCGTTCCGAACCATCTTATTCGAACAACTTAAAATTTCCCTAATTTGAGAATAGTTTTGCTATCGGAAATTAATTTTTTTATGAGATCACGTTTCTCCTTTGAACAATGTTTAGCACGTCCCGTTACAAACAAAATAAAGCGAAAATTATGTTAGGTTTTTAAATTGTTATTAAATCAAATCACCATTAACCACTTTGAACTATTATAAACTAAAATTTCAGGCCCGCTTTAATTTTTTTATACAATCGCTTCAAATGCTGCTATTATTTTGACAGCTCTCTCGGTATCTTATTTTACAAATTTACATATTGTAAGAGTATACACAATATCAAAACTGAAAATAATCTACCGCATAAGAGAGCAGACATCAGTTAACGGGACTGCGAATTTGTGGAGGAAAATATGATTGCAGAAGAACACAATCTCAAAACAAAATCAGAACCTTTAGGTGGTGCTATTACTTTGACAACAACTGTACCTATCCTGACCAACTGGTTGGGACCAAAAAGCGGGACACAATAGGTAAAACATAGATGTACATGTATTTAGTTAAAATAAGACCAAATATATAGTTTTTGGTTAATGTATGAGAAATTCATACTACAAGCTTAAAAGTCATGAACATTTTTCTAATTGAAAAATGGTCGTTTTTTGTTGGAAATAATAGACAATTCAGTTCAACACGCACTCACTGCCATGACTAGTTTCGAACTCCGTGACAAGTTCATCATCAGATGCCTAACTAAATATATAAATAAAAGCGATTTATTTCAGGCTGCGACACCCAAAATGCAGGATATTCGCGCATAAAGCGGGATAATCGCGCAAAAAGCGGGGTAATCCCTCTAAAAGTGAGATGCTTGGTCAGGTTAGTTATACCTTAACTCTTCAACTTCAAAAGAATAATTATTTTAAATAAATCTTTAAAAAAAATCCATTGCTTTTAACAATTTGTTTCAATCTTCTTGGAATATAATTTTCCAAATTTTAAGATAATTGCTTTCCTAGAGAACAGTGCTCAAAGCGTATACTTATGTATATTATTCGTATTTGATGCAAAAAAGTTGACACAATAAATATTAGACGTTTCGATTTGGGATAATGTATAAGAAACAGCTTTGCCGAAAATACTCTTACATATATATGTATGTATTAAACTTAAAATGTGGAATTATACCATAAGATACCAATCAATTGCACCAATCAATTTTTCAAAAAAAATAAATTAAGAAAATTTTAGTACTAAAAATTATTCCGTTTCCAAAACAATTGTGCTAAAAATTACACTTAAATTGAGAAAATTTGCAAAAATTTTGTGAAAATTGTGCTAAAAGACACTTGGCATAATTTTTAAAAAAATCCAAGTGCCAAAATCAAAAAAATTGTGCCAAAACGGCACAAATAATGCCAACATGGTAACACTAATGAAGAGGCATCGAAAAGAGTAATGGAAACTCTTAAGTATTTCACCAGTGTTGCCAGAAGACGTCAAAAAAATTATGCTAAATGACCAAAAAAAATTTTGCAAAATGGAAAGAAATTATGCTAAAAACACCAAAAAAATATGCAAAATGCAAAAACATTATGCTAAAAATAAAAAAGAAATATTTTTATATATTTGCCTCTGTGTGTATTATCTAGTACCTATTATAGCGTTTTTAATCATGGCTTTTATTCACAAATTCGTAAAATTTTTATAAACAATATAAACATTGAAATAAAAAATCAGTTTTGTTTCAAAAATTTTCTTTTTTATAAAACAAAAGCTCTGATGATTTATCAGAAGTTTCTTGGGTGTAATTTTAAGACCATTTCCATTTTCTGTTTTTATTTGTAGCTACACTTATTAGTAGGAAGGCCTGAAATTTTAATCTGGGATCCATAACTTTTTGAGAAACAATGCAAACATACCTACGGGTTTGTGCTTTTCATATTAAATGCTTGAAACAAATTGCTCTATGATAAGGATTTTTGAAATATTTTATAATTTTTGAATATTTAATTTTTGTTTTGCCAAAAAGCTACAGTTGTCTTTGATTATTCTGAAAAAACGGGTAATTTTTCTATTCTTTCAAAAGTATAACCTGTTAATAAGTAAAAACTGTCCGAAATTCAGAGCGAAACCCTAACGGTAATGGTAACATTACCATTTACAATACCATTTCGTATTGCATATCCGTCAAATTGGAGGTGCCCACAAGTACGCTTTACATTGTTTCCAAAAAATGTTGGTACATAAAACCAGAAAAATCAAGGGAAAATTTTTTGGGAAAGTATTTACACTGATTTGCATAGTTCTTATATATTATATTAGGCGTGTTTTGGTTACACCGGTTGTTTAGATTATCATGGAGAGCTAAGCGATATTAAGCGTCACCATTTCCGTCTTCTATTTCATTTCTAAGGAAGCATACCATACTAAGGAAGCATACCAGCCTGAAATAAAATCAGAAAACTGTGTTGGATATCGTTATCGTTAAGGAGAAGAATATAAACATTTGGAAGAATAACTACAAACAATGCGTTGAGCAAGACGATTTTACGTATTTCCGATTGAAAAAGGCAGAAAGTTGCCAGTATGAAAAAATCAGAAAAAACAGTGTTGGATATCGCTATTGTGAGCCAAAGACAAGGAGAAGAATATACACACACATAATCAAAAATAACTACAAACCATGCATTATAGCAAGACTATTATATATCATTATAAATTATCGCTAGTATGGCGTTTTGGTTACTAGTAAGCAAGCGACAGTCGCTAGCTTGGAACGCAAACACTTCTGTTGTTGTATTTACAAGCTATTATAAAACATAAAAAACGTCATCTTCGCAAAATTGGAATAGATTAATACAATTATTTTTTCCAAATACATAATTAGATTATTAGTGTTTAATTTTTGTTTTGCCAAAAAGATTCCGGAATCATTACATCCAAGAGGTCACTAAACCAATTTTACACGAAATGTAATGTAAAGTTTGAAATAAGTAGCATAGTCTTAAGCCTTAAAGTTTTATTAATGGTGCGGGAGAAATCCGCCTCTAAGGCTGAAAACACACAACCAGCCAAATCGTTTTTGACCCATGAGACAGAAATTGTATTGAAGAGACGATTCGTTTCTCAGCCTTTGGTGTGTGTTGGGTCATAAGAAAGAATGTGATGTTCCATGAATCAAAATATAAACGTCCGGTGTGTTTTCACCCTAAAGATTCAATATTTATTCAGAAATGTATGTACCTGTTACATGTTATTAAAATGTAATAACATTTTGCAATGGTTAGTGTGCGCGGCTCTTGTACATGAGATCCTGGGTTCGAACCCGGCTCTGACCACCTTCAAATTTTCTTTCGGCGGCGGTCACCTCGCATAGTGACGGCGACACTATCGAGTATCTAGCCATGAAAAAGCTTCTCAAATTACCGTTCGGAATCGGTGTAAAACTGTAGGTCCCAATCAGTGAGTGAAAACTGGAAAGCGCACAGCTCAGTGATTGTGAGAAGTTCTCCCCAGTCCCTTCATGGGATGTAATGGGAAACCATTTATTTTATTTATTTAAAATACAAAAAACTTTTGATTGAAAATAGTGCAATATTTAAAAAATAATGCTAAAAATTTCATGAAAAACATAAAAGTTTGGAAAATTTTGGTGAAAATTATGCTAAAAAGCATTTAGCATCATGTTTCAAACAAATTATGCTGACGTCAAAAAAAAATTATGCTAAAAAAGCATTAATTATGCTAAACTGGCAACACTGCATCCAACTGAATGAAGATTTTGCTATTTGTTATGCTCTTTGTTGAGAGTTGTGTTGCCATTCGTGTTGTGTTCGAGTGAAAAACCGAATATGATCGGCCACTGGTGACTATGAGTGCCGACCTCTGGTGTAGAGTAGTCATGCAGAATTCAGCGAGTGTTAAAACTAGAGTTGGGTAGTTCATGAACTACCTAGTTCATTTAGGGTCACCAGACATCACCCTCACGAACACACCCACGTGTTCTATACGGCGAGTATGTTCGTGATTGTTATGTCCGGGCACCTTAAATGAACGAGTTCGATAACAAGTAGAGTTGGGTAGTTCGTGAACTACCTAGTTCATTTAGGGTGACCAGACATCAGCCTCATGAACATAATGCACATGTTCGATACGGCGAGTATATTCGTTATTGTAACGTCCGGGCACCATAAATTAACGAGTTTGAGAACTAGTGAACGAGTACGACACAAGTCTACAACATTCGTAGTTGTATGAAAGAAAATAAGTTGGATATGTATCAATAATGTCGGTTATAATTATGGAGTACATACATACTTGTTACAACCCAAGTACAAGTGTTGGAGGTTTTCGTGGTGCCACAAGTACAAGTGTACGCGAGTATGTTAATTATAAATATGTATGTACATGGGTATACTTTTTTCCGAGTACTCGAAGTTATTCTCTGATAGACATATAGCCGATTTAGCGACTTTTTTTATTTGAAAAAGTTTGTATCCATGTATCCAAAATGTATCCATTAGCTAAAACCTTCTTTGGAGGTGAATTTTTGTGATTGGAGCCATCGTTTCCGAGTTTTGTTGTTTAAAAGTTTTGTCTTGTTTAAAAAAAATTTTCATCCACATGACTTTGACCACTTTAGGAAAAACACTTACAAACACCCAAAAATTAGTTATTTTGTTCAATTCGACGCTCCGAGATATAGACATTTGTTCTAAGTTTTTCAATATTTCCGATCAAATCTTATGGGTACCCTTGGGGCTAAATAATAACTCTATTTTCCATTACCATTTTACATCTTCAAGCTTCGAATTCGTGCGCAGTTTTCGGTTTACATCATCATAACAACTTGTTAACTTTAACACTGACATCATTTTCTATCATTCAAGGGCTGAATCAATGTATAATTTTTAGCGCATATAAATTAATTCAATTTATAACGCGAAAATGTTAAACCCTTGCTATAGTCCTCGTACTGCACAGCCGTATTAAGAGTGAAGGTATTTTTTATTTATACATATTTGTTCACTCCTGAGTTATTTTCTAAATTTTGTTGTCTGAGAGAATATTACGCGCCCACAGTGATGGATAAAATAATATAAACCCCGTAGTAAGAAAATAAGTTTTAAGTCTCCAAGAAGAATATAAAAATATAATTAAGAATATAAAAATTTATTCAAAGACTAATTGGAAAGACTAATGCCGTTTGTATTTAATGTCACAAATAACAATATTTGGAATACAATATTTCGAGTCAATTTCCCCAATTTGAAATGTTCTCATTTTGTATTAGCTTCAAATTTTGTAAACCAAAAATTGTATTGTCAATGCGTAGCTAGTACGTCTAACGAAATCGATTAGGGCTATCAAAATCGCTGGTTCGGAACTAGTTTCCTTTATTGCTGTGTATTTTAGACACATTGCTCTTCTACACATGTATACAAATGCACACAAATTCCACCTGTTCTCTAACGAGAACAATTACTACTGTATCTAATTGGTGCCAGAAATATTTTTGGCGCTTAAATGCCTGAAGTGTGACTAAAAGCAATCGATCGCTCATTTTTATTGTAATAATGAAAGCAATTAGCAGTTCACCACTTGCAAATAAATGTAAGTGTTATATTTATTTTATTGATTTTTATCTTTTCAAAAGCGTTGAAATGGCGAAACGATTGTTTATAAAATTGTGTAAACATTCAACGTGACCAGATAGGTCGATGTTTCATAAATATATGATATTAAAATTTAAAAATGTATACTTTATGCTGCACTAGAAGTATAATACTTCGTCGCAGTGACTTAATATTGTTGCTAGTATGTTAATTATCGCCCTTATTCTATTTGGCGTCGTCAACATCGTTGTCAATTTTGACGTTTATTCCGAAACATTACGCTTTTTACGGCAGGGTTCGTACCAGCTGAGTGTCGGACCAAAAGCAGGTAGAGACTAGTAGAAAATAAATATAAAACAAACTGGTTTGAAACCCCGTATTCAATCCTTCCAAACCGCAAAATTATAAATGTGTTGAGATATTTCTCCACATAATTTTCATTACTTGAAAATAACTTCTGATTTTGTTGAAAAATGTAGGTTTCCATTACTTTCAATTTATGCCTGCCTATACCACATTTAAATTTGATCAATAGTTTCGGAGTTATGAAAAAAAAGGAACAAACCAATATTTTTCACAAGAACTCAATCACTATTTTTTACTTATTTTTATATTCTAAGAATCATAAACAAATCATTCATATATTTTCTAATGACTTTTCCCAAGAATAGGAAATAGGATTTTGCCAAATTCATGTCACTTTTGTTACTTTGTGCAACATTTTCGATCTAATATTTTGTAATAACATCGGTTATGGACTAACAAGTTTTTAGGATAGATTGAATTCAAATAAAAACAATAAATACTCACGATTAACATTCACTTAATTGTGAATAAAAGCAAATAGTGCTCATTGCCTTCCGGAGCCACGTCGTTTTATTCATAAAATATGTCGAGTTATGATAAAGTAATAGAATTAAACACTTTCCCCTATTCGATTTTTCATGATTTTTTACAACCTAAAACAAAAATAAAACATTAAAGAAAAAATAGTTGTTTGTTACAATTTTTATGATAACTCCGAAATCATTGATCAAGTTAAAAAGTGGTATAGGCATAAGTTGAAGGTAATGTAAACTTAAATTTGTCAGATTTGTTTCAGTTAAATTTGGGCCAGTAATTTTCGGGTTATGATAAATTGTGTTTAAAATTAAAAAAAAAATTATCGCATCAAAAACTGCTAAAACGCCCTTATGTCAATATCTCGGAAACGGAGCTTCTAATCGAAAAAAATATCTAACTTTTAAGGGTTTCTCATAAAATGGTTTTCAGAAATAGGCCATTTTCTTTTTTTGTCGATTTTAATTGGACCACTTCATGAAAACCCCTTAGAAGCCCGGAAAATTAATTTATTTTTTTTTTGATTGAACGCTCCGTTTCCGAAATATAGACATAAGGGAATTTTAGCGATTTGTTTAAGAAAAGTGATGCCGTATTAAAAACATCCATTCTCTGTCGGAGGTAAACAAATTTCATATTTTTGTGATGGGACGCACCGTATGCAAGTTATAGTCGCTCTGTATTTATTATTTTTTTGTAAATACGAATAATTTTTTAATATTATTTATTTTTACATTTCGCTTATTTCATAATAAAATAAATAAACATAACCAACTTTCGAGTTTAAAACATTTTGTAGTGTAGTCCGGACAATTCAGTAATCCGGGCAAAGGTCAAAAAATATATCTGTGCGGATTAGAGAGGTTATACTGTAAATGGTTTTTGTATAGAAAAATAAAAAAAAACTTGAAAATTTATTGATGGAAAATTGGGCAATATCTATAAAGTTATGCTAAAAATTTGACGAATAATATTCACATAAAATTTTTGAAGAATTTCCTGAAAGTTATGCTAAAAAGCATTCTGCATCATGTTTCAGAAAAATCGTGCTGAAGATGAAAAAAATATGCTAAAAAATCATTATTTATGTCAAACTGGCTTCACTGTGGCCAACAAACGTCGGAGCTTAAAAGCCTACCTCATATAAACAACAGAAGCTAACGGTAAATATCTACACATTGCGCATACCAAACTATAGCATAACAAACGAAATATACGACTACTTACCCAGTTACTCCTTAACATGGTGATTTTGATATTTTACAATTTTGCTTATACACACAATATTGCCCACTTGCCCAGCTCAATATATACAGATATGTATGTAAACACAAGAATTAAGCACTACACGAAGGGCAGGAAAGAAACTGCAACGCGAAAACAATTTGTAACTCACTCTTTCAAAAACCTCCGGTAGCTTTTCTTGAAGCTTTTTCTTATTTGTACTCTTCAAACGTGATTTGTTTCTCTTTTAAATCAGATACGCACACGGAGTTTTGTTGTAGACTGAAATGCAAAACAACACGGCCGATGTTATTCGCGAATACCGATCAAACTTCGGTTTAACGTTTTTAAACGACAATTAATTTATGTTATTCTTCAATAACTTATTAGCCCGTATCAAATTGTTTGATCTTACGTATTTTTCATTAAATTTCACGGATTTTAAACGGTTTAAAACATTAGTTTTAGGAAACATTTGCAAATTACGCGCACTTTGCCCCAAACTTTAAATTAGACTGAAAGGAATAGCAAAACTACCGTTTGATAAAGAAATGAAACCGAAAATAATTGAAACTAGAAGAGACAAAAAACCAAAAACTGTTTGAGAGTTCGAGAGAGAGAAAAACGGAGATAGATCATACAAGGGCTGCCAGATCCCACTATTTACGTTATTTTGAGGATTTTTGTGATCAAAATAAGTTTTGTGAGGTTTTAACGTTTTTCGTCCCCAACAACTATTATATTTTCCAAATAAAGAAAGTCAAGAATGAAGAAATTGCAATCAGTATACGATGTGATAGCGCAATAACAACAAGTCACAATACGATGGGGAACATTTGCTTTTAACTCCATGAAGCGTAATCGTTTTGAGAAATGAAAAAGAAGTTGACAGATGCAAAACTGTTAACTGTTATTCGAGAAATCGTTGTCTATGTCAAGATTTTCATTTGATGAATGTGAATGAAGCAGTGTAAACTTAAAGAGAATGATTTGGAAAAAATAGTTAGACAGGTCTCTTACGGTGCGTTTATACGGGACAGTTTGAGACAAGATAGTTGAGAATATGTATTAGTTGTCACAAAGACAAAAATTGTTTGTGTGAAGTACGCGTCCAGCCAGTTATAAAGACAGTACAGTTTTAAGCAGCCGCCGACAGAGTCGTTTCGTTAAATTTCGTGCTCTGATTTTTTTTCTTCGCTCGTTTGCCATTGTGTTTTGTCTTTCTTCTCCAAATTACAATGGAACTGATGTACTCTGCACAATTAGACATGTATTCATGTTTATATTATTGTATTGTCAATCAATATTTCAATAAAAATCGGCAAAATTTTCAAATACAAATATATTTCCCAATTTGTAAAGACGTTTGCGATGTTTTGCTTTTTACTCAAATTACTACGAATTTTGTGTGAACCAACAACAGGCATTTATTTGTTGTTTCATGACAGATCCATATGAACAAACACAGTAAAAACAAGTACAACAACAAAATACACTGAATTTAACAGATGGAGTCATAAGAAAGCAAAATAAGTTGTTCTATTGCGCCAACCTTTTTTACTAGTTCAGCCATGATCTGACCGCTTATGTCAAATCTCTTGCCAAAGTTACTGTCGTTGAAAAATCAGAGACAGTGGCGAGGCAAGTGAGAGAAGTTTAAGTGTGGTAGTAAAAATGTGTGAATGTTTGCTACTGTCGGAGCAAAACTGTCCCGTGTAAACGCCAGGTTAGATTTCTCTAATTTTTTGATTTTCCTTAGTAAAAAATGCCATCAAGGTTGTATTCGGATTGAAACAAAGCAAGTACTAATAGAAACTTTTATTTCGTCTTCTTTTTTCAAATGCTTAATCGTGAGTGTACCGGAACTGGTTCAACCAGTGAGCGTAAAGCTAGAAATCGCACAGTTCATTGATTGTGTGAAGCTCCCCTTGTGCCTTCAAGAAATGGAAAGGGAATATAGTTATTTATTTCAGTTAGTTCAGTTCCAGTCCATCGATTTTCGCATCTCTCGTATATGTTTTTTTGAGTGTTTGAATTTTGGAAAGCTGGAAAAAGTTTTTAGGAATGGTCAGACTTTTTTTTACAAAATTTGGAAGCGTAGTAAAATTACTTCAGACAGTGATGCAAGATGTATTTAGGTCTACAAAACATAACCGTGAATTTCTCTTGAACAATTTGTAGTCTCATATTGTTGAGATCATTAAATTTAAATCAAAAACGTTTGGATCTTTTGCCCTTATACATAGTTGTTTATTGATATTTCACAGGCCGTCAAACATAAACGATATACGTGAACATAAAAACGATCCGTTGCATTTGTGATTTGGTTCAATACAAAAAAAAAGTCTTATTTCTTGCTTGCATACAGTGTTGCCATCTATTTTTTGGAAAAAACTTTATTTCTGAAAAAAAACTTGTTTTTGCAAAAAAACATTTTTTTTAAAAAGTGCTAAAATCAAAAAAAACAAATAAGTGTATTTTTAAATTCAATTTTATTAACACGTTTAAAAACATAACATAAACATTTTTCTATAATACTATAGATAAAACAAAAAACAACATATTTTTCACTTCAACTTTTTACATTTAAGGACCTTACACAAATTAATTAAATTCACATTTCGAGATCATAAAAATAGTAATATAAAATAAATAAAAATATAATAATATGAATAAAATAAATATTCGCTCTACGTTGGCTGTGGATACAGGTACACACAAAATTGCATAAACTAATTTTTGTAAATTAGGAAAATCTTTAGATCACAACGTTCAACTTTAAATATGACCTCCCAAAATATATACAACAAACTGGTTTGAAACCCCGTATTCAATCCTTCCAACCCGCAAAATTGTAAATGTGTTGAGATATTTCTCCACATAATTTATCATTACTTGAAAATAACTTCTGATTTTGTTGAAAAATTTAGGTTTCCATTACTTTCAATTTATGCCTGCCTATACCACATTTAAATTTGATCAATAGTTTCGGAGTTATGAAAAAAAAGGAACAAACCAATATTTTTCACAAGAACTCAATCACTATTTTTTACTTATTTTTTTATTCTAAGAATCATAAACTAAACATTCATATATTTTCTAATGACTTTTCCGAAGAATATGAAATAGGATTTTGCCAAATTCATGTCACTTTTGTTACTTTGTGCAACATTTTCGATCTAATATTTTGTAATAACATCGGTTATGGACTAACAAATTTTTAGGATAGATTGAATTCAAATAAAAACAATAAATACTCACGATTAACATTCACTTAATTGTGAATAAAAGCAAAAAGTGTTCATTGCCTTCCCGAGCCACGTCGTTTTATTCATAAAATATGTCGATTTATGATAAAGTAATAGAATTAAACACTTTCCCCTATTCGATTTTTCATGATTTTTTACAACCTAAATAAAAATAAAACATTAAAGAAAAAATAGTTGTTTGTTACAATTTTTATGATAACTTCGAAATCATTGATCAAGTTTGTTTCAGTTAAATTTGGGCCAGTAATTTTCGAGATATGATAAATTGTGTTGAAAATTAAAAAAAAAATTATCGCGCCAAAAACTGCTAAAACGCCCTTATGTCAATATCTCGGAAACGGAGCTTCTAATCGAAAAAAGTATCTAACTTTTAAGGGTTTCTCATAAAATGGTTTTCAGAAATAGGCTATTTTCTTTTTTTGTCGATTTTAATTGGACCACTTCATGAAAACCCCTTAGAAGCCCGGAAAATTCATTTTTTTTTTTGATTGAACGCTCCGTTTCCGAAATATAGATATAAGGGAATTTTAGCGATTTGTTTAAGAAAAGTGATGCCGTATTAAAAACATCCATTCTCTGTTGGAGGTAAACAAATTTCATATTTTTGTGATGGGACGGACGCACCGTATGCAAGTTATAGTCGCTCTGTATTTCTGCAATTTTCTTAGTTTGGCGATTTAAAAAAAATCCATACGAATTGAACCACTTATGGAAAACCCTTAGAACTCGTAAAAATTACTAATTTTTTTTCATTTCAGCGCTCGCTTTCGATATAAGTATACCTATGTACCCACACAATACGAACCCTGGTTAAGTATAAATAATAACATTTTTTTTTATATTGAAGTATAAAATATACAATTTTAATCAAAAACTATTGTTCTAGTTTATTTTCAATAAAATTCATAGTGGGATATGGCATCAACAAATGGTTGTGACAGCCATTAAATTCGAGTAATTAGTTGTGTATGCCAATATATTATGTGGCACAACCGAATTAGTTTTTAAATTTTTTGTTGATCCAACAAATAGAATCCACACCATTACAGGATAATTTGACCAAAACTGAACTACAAATCAATTGATATGCACAACATTTGGTGATACGGAACACAATTATTGGTAATCACTTCTGAATAATATGATAGTCCAGGGAACCGCCAAATTTTAGTTGGCTGTAATTATAGCTGTCACATCGAATCTCTTCTCTGTGTGTACAAAACTTCATCTTCGCAAATTTATAATACATTTAGTTTTGTCATATATTGTTAGCAAATTAGCATGGTAGAAATATTATCTATTAGGTAGTTGCATTAAAATTTCTGTCAAAATGTGAAAAATTTAATTAGCTTGAAATTCGTTGAATTTTATTCACAAAGAGAAAAAACAAAATCAAATTTGACAGCTTGCCCACGGAAAATATGAGAAAACCACAGATCAGCTGGGATGACGCGTTTACCTGATAAATAATTTTAATAAAAAAATAGTACAGTCTCTAGTCCGGACACTCGCTAGTCCGGACTATCAAGTAGTCCGGACAGCTCAATGTTTCGGACAGTTTACAAATTTTACCTCTGTAGTGCGGACATCAGTTTGTTTTTGATGTGTTAACATCTATAGGCGCGGGTACAGCCTAAATTCACAAAGTGAATGACTGCGAGCACACAAATTGTCCGAGTGCGCTCACACAGATTGTCCGACAGCGATCACACATTGTTTGCCGTTAAACTCCTCCGAAACGACTGGACCGATTTGTATGAAATTTTGTGTGCATATCGGGTAGGTCTCAGAATCGGGCAACATCTAATATTTCATACCCCTAAATGATAAGGGTGACCCACCCCTATATAGAAAACAGATTTGTCCGACTGCGAAACACAGATTGTCAGATTGCGAAAAAAACACACACTGATGTAGCGGCAGTGAATAGTTGTAGTGTATACGTGCGAAGCACTCTCAGAGCAAGGAGAATAATGCCGTGCTATACGTATCATGATGGAATTATTAGGTGGTAGCATGAGGAATGTGTATGTATTAGTAATACAGAGATCTGTCAAACTCAGTTGATTTTTCAATTTTTTTCTATCTTTCTTTAATTGTCCCAACAAATTTTCATTTAATTAACAAAATTAGTACGTGGTCAAACCGGATTTATATCGAATTTCTTGAAATGTGTTAAGTATTTACTAATTAAACAAACAAATTAGTTAAAATTTGACAGAACTGAAAAAACTTCGATCAGCTGTTCTTATAACACAACCTCATATTACAACCATGTATACGTATATAAAAACATAGAGAAATACTTAAGAGTTTCCATTACTCTCTTCGATGGCTCTTCATGACGACGCGGTAGTGGCCATTTCATAGAGTTTTATTTGCTGCTGCATTTTACCAATTTTACATTTTCGTTGGACATAAAACGGACAGAAATTAAAGGGAATGCATATTTTTGTTCAATCCAAACAATATAAAACATAATTTAGCTGTCAATAGTATCAATAAACACTATTTAAAATTAGTTCCTGTCTTCTTTGCTCTCTCATTCTCCATCATCGGCCTAGTACCTTTTCGATCAGCTGTGTCTTAGAATCCCCCTGTATAAAAAAAATGAGATAGAAAGAGAGCAACGAAAATTGTCAACTTGTGTAGCGTATGTACGAACATAACAATGTATGTATGTACATGTGGCTGTTGCTTTGCATTCTCTTTGTTTTTTGTAGGTATAAAATAAAAAGTATTAGCAAGAAAATAATGACACTTGTCTTTTAATATTTTAAAGTGTTATTAAGTATTAATATTATTTAAATGAAACGTCATCATACACGCAAAGAAAAAACTCGTTCCTCCCAAACGAAATCTCATAACTGAAGTTCGTTTGGGGACTGTAGTTGGGAGAAACGAACTTCTGTTAAGCCATACATGTCATTTCGTTTGGAAGAAACGAAAAATGTTTGCAGCAAACGAGTTATGAAAAACATAAGCTGAAAAAGACGTTTGCGAGAAACGAAAAACGGTTCCGCCAACTGTTTCCTCGGTTACAGCAACCGAGTTGTAGTTGATCCTAACTAAAAAAACGTTTGCGAGAACTGAAAAACGTTTGCAGTAAGCGAGTTATGAAAAATTAAAGCTGAAAAAACGTTTGTGATAAACGAAAAACGGTTCCACCAACTGTTCTTTCGGTTACAGCAACCGAGTTGTAGTTACAGCAACCGAGTTGTATTTGTAGTTACTCTACTCAGTACAGCATTACTTGTACATTAAAATTTATATTTATGGTTTCCATAAGCTCTTTTTTGTGTAAATTTCCAACTTTTATGATTTTGGTTTTACCCATAAAGTTTGTTTTAAAAAAAGTTGGAAGTTTTGTCTATCTTTTCAGTGTCTACTAACACGTCCGTCTCGCCTTGCATTCAAATAACAACTAAAAGCGCAGCAAACTACAACGCGTCAGTTGTTCATCCAAACTACATTGACAAGGCAAAAGTCTTTTATGTGTATGCGTGAGTGTGTATGTCAAACGAGTGGACAGAATGAGAGAATGAGAAAAATTGACGTTCTTCGTAATCTGTGCTCTCATTAGAAAAATGGCTAATTTCAGTTATCGCAAACGGTTTTTAACTTGCGACAAATGTAATTTTGTACGCGTTTAATGCAAACGAGATATCGTTTGTAACAACATGATACACATTTGCGATATATGGGTTTATTTGGGAGAACTACATAAACGGTTGCGATTAATAAATTAATACAAATCAATCAAAGTATTGTTGTGGCAACCGAGCAATAAACGTTTTTTTTTCTTTGCGTGTATGATTGAATGCCATTTTAAATTCTTTATATTAACTTCACCTGGCTGTATGCATGTATTTATGTACATATGCCGAAAAAACTTTGGATTGATTTTTAACCCTTTTCCCGTAATCCATCGAGCTGATACTTCGCAGGCAAACTAATGGCGACGACAAAAATGAACTATCAAAAATATTTAAATCACAAATTAAACATCCATTATTTCTGCCCCTGTTAATGGTATTTGAACATAATTGGGTATGTTGGTTAGGTGTACATATTCTTAGATCTGCTGCAAATTTGAGCGGGATTAGACAAAGGAGCGTGGTCATATATAATGAATTTATAGTCAACAAGCTATGTTTTCTACGGGTTGGTTTTTTATTATTGTGAAAGGTAAGTCAAATAAAATGTGGGTGCGGAGCACTCTCAGAGCAAAGAGAATAATGACGTATTATACGTACATACATATATAAAAATTAGATAGCAACAGAGCAACGACAATTTTGTGAACTTGTGTAGCGTATGTAAGAACACAACAATGTATGTATGTTCATGTGTCTGTTTCTTTCCATTCTCTTTGTTTTTTGTGGGAATAAAACAAAAAGTATTAAGCAAGAAAGTAATGACACACGTGCTTGCACTTGTCTTTAATTAATTGTAAGTATTAATATTATTTAAATGTAACGTCATCATATGATTGAACGCTGTTTTTTATTTTCCAATGTAACATTTAGAAATGTGTTCATAGAAATCGAAGAAGTACCGTGTAGCAAAAAGGTGTTAATACATCGCCCGTGAGTTCGAACACTCATTGGATTTTTTTTGTTTGTTTCGCAGATTTTGTACTTTAGCCCATCAACACAAACAATAAAATATGTGAATCTTATTTTTTGAAAGAACTTAAAACCAAGCTCAAAAACTGTACAAAGAAAAATGTATTCAATCCAAAATAAATTCATATTTCAAGCAATAACAATTTTTTAATTTCTGTTCTGTTGAACCTTTTTTGTAAATATGAATAATTTTTTAATATTATTTATTTTTACATTTTAACTTATTTCATAATAAAATAAAGTTTCGAGTTTAAAACATTTTGTACTGTAGTACGGACAATTCAGTAATCCGGACAAAGGTCAAAAAATATATCTGGTCGGATTAGAGAGGTTATACTGTAAAAGGTTTTTGTATAGAAAAATAAAAAAAAAAACTTGAAAATTTATTGATGGAAAATTGGGCAATATCTATAAAATTATGGTAAAAATTTGACGTATAATATTCATATAAAATTTTGGAAGAATTTCCTGAAAGTTATGCTAAAAAGCATTCAGCATCATGTTTGAGAAAAATCGTGCAGAAGATGGAAAAAATATGCTAAAAAATCATTAATTATGTCAAACTGGCTACACTGTGGCCAACAAACGTCGGAGCTTAAAAGCCTACCTCATATAAACAACAGAAGCTAACGGTAAATATCTTCACATTGCGCATACCAAACTATAGCATACCAACCGAAATATGCGACTACTTACCCAGTTACTCCTTAACATGGTGATTAACTGCAACCATTGGCATAACAGAGCTGCCCGATTTACTACAAGTTTATATAATACTGATATTTTACAATTTTGCTTATACACACAATATTGCCCACTTGCCCAGCTCAATATATACAAATATGTAAACACTACACGAAGGGCAGGAAAGAAACTGCAACGCGAAAACAATTTGTAACTCACTCTTTCAAAAACGTCCGGTAACTTTTCTTGAAGCTTTTTCTTATTTGTTCTCTTCAAACGTGATTTGTTTCTCTTTTAAATCAGATACGCACACGGAGTTTTGTTGTAGAGTGAAATGCAAAACAACACGGCCGATGTTATTCGCGAATACCGATCAAACTTCGGTTTAACGTTTTTAAACGACAATTAATTTATGTTATTCTTCAATAACTTATTAGCCCGTATCAAATTTTTGATCTTACGTATTTTTCATTAAATTTCACGGATTTTAAACGGTTTAAAACATTAGTTTTAGGAAACATTTGCAAATTACGCGCACTTTGCCCCAAACTTTAAATTAGACTGAAAGGAATAGCAAAACTACCGTTTGATAAAGAAATGAAGCCGGAAAGAATTGAAACTAGAAGAGACAAAAAACCAAAAACTGTTTGAGAGTTCGAGAGAGAGAAAAACAGAGATAGATCATACAAGGGCTGCCAGATCCCACTATTTACGTTATTTTGAGGATTTTGTGATCAAAATAAGTTTTGTGAGGTTTTGACGTTTTTGGTCCCCAACAACTATTATATTTTCCAAATAAAGAAAGTCAAGAATGAAGAAATTGCAATCAGTATACGATGTGATAGCGCAATAACAACAAGTCACAATACGATGGTGATATATTGAACATTTGCTTTTAACTCCATGAAGCGTAATCGTTTTGAGAAATGAAAAAGAAGTTGACAGATGCAAAATGGTTAACTGTTATTCGAGAAATCGTTGGCTATGTCAACATTTTCATTTGATGAATGTGAATGAAGCAGTGTATACTTAAAGAGAACGATTTGGAGAAAATATTTAGACAGGTCTCTTAGATTTCTCTAATTTTTTGATTTTCCTTAGTAAAAAATGCCATCAAGGTTGTATTCGGATTGAAACAAAGCAAGTACCAATAGAAACTTTTATTTCGTCTTCTTTTTCAAATGCTTAATCGTGGGTGTAGTAAAGTTGGGTAGTTCATGAACTACCTATTTCATTTAGGGTGACCAGACATCGGTGGTGCAATGGCTAGTGTGCGCGACTCTTGTACATGAGAACGTGGGTTCGATCGCTGCTCAGACCACCTTACATTTCTTTCTACGGTGGTCACCTCGCTTAGTGATGGCGACACTATCGAGTACTTAGCCTCTCAAAATACCGTTCGGAACTGGTGTAAAACTGTAGGTCCCTATCAGTGTGTATAAAACTAGAAAGCGCACATCTCACTGATTGTGAGAAGCTCTCCCCAATCCCTTCATGGGATGATAAAGGACACCATTTATAGACATCACCCTCATGAACATTTATAGACATCACCCTCAGACCACCTTACATTTCTTTCTACGACGGTCACCTCGCTTAGTGATGGCGACACTATCGAGTACTTAGCCATGAAAATGCTTCTCAAAATACCGTTCGGAACCGGTGTAAAACTGTAGGTCCCTATCAGTGAGTATAAAACTAGAAAGCGCACATCTCACTGATTGTGAGAAGCTCTCCCCAATCCCTTCATGGGATGTTAAAGGACACCATTTATAGACATCACCCTCATGAATAATGCACATGTTCGATACCGCGAGTATGTTCGTGATTGGTATGTCCGGGCACCTTAAATGAACGAGTTCGAGAACTAGTGAACGAGTTCGACACAGATCTACAACATTCGTAGTTGTATGAAAGAAAGTAAGTTGGATATGTATCAATAATGTCGGTTAAATTATGGAGTACATACATACTTGTTACAACCCAAGTACAAGTGTTGGAGGTTTTCGTGATGCCACAAGTACAAGTGTACGCGAGTATGGTAATTGTAAATATGTATGTACATGGGTATCCTTTTTTCCGAGTACTCGAAGTTATTCTCTGATAGACATTTTAGCGACTTTTTTTAATGGAAAAAGTTTGTATCCATGTATCCATTAGTTAAAACCTTCTTTGGAGGTGAATTTTTCTGATTGGAGCCATCGTTTCCGAGTTTTGTTGTTTAACCGAGTTTTGCTGTTTAAAAGTTACAAACACCCAAAAATCAGTTATTTTGTTCAATTCGACGCTCCGAGATATAGACATTTGTTCTAATTTTTTCAATATTTCCGATCAAAACTTATGGGTACCCTTGGGGCTAAATAATAACTCTATTTTCCATTACCATTTTACATTTTCAAGCTTCGAATTCGTGCGCAATTTTCGGTTTACATCATCATAACAACTTGTTAACTTTAACACTGACATCATTTTCTATCATTCAAGGGCTGAATCAATGTATAATTTTTAGCGCATATAAATTAATTCAATTTATAACGCGAAAATGTTAAACCCTTGCTACAGTCCTCGTACTGCACAGCCGTATTAAGAGTGAAGGTATTTTTTATTTATACATATTTGTTCACTCCTGAGTTATTTTCTAAATTTTGTTGTCTGAGAGAATATTACGCGCCCACAGTGATGGATAAAATAATATAAGCCCCGTAGTAAAAAAATAAGTTTTAATTCTCCAAGAAGAATATAAAAATATAATTAAGAATATAAAAATGTATTCAAAGACTAATTGGAAAGACTAATGCCGTTTGTATTTAAGGTCACAAATAACAATATTTGAAATACAATATTTCGAGTCAATTTCCCCAATTTGAAATGTTCTCATTTTGTATTAGCTTCAAAATTTGTAAATCAAAAATTGTATTGTCAATGCGTAGCTAGTACGTCTAACGAAATCGATTAGGGCTATCAAAATCGCTGGTGCGGAACTAGTTTCCTTTATTGCTGTGTATTTTAGACACATTGCTCTTCTACACATGTATACAAATGTACACAAATTCCACCTGTTCTCTAACGAGAACAATTACTACTGTATCTTATTGGTGTGACTAAAAGCAATCGATCGCTCATTTAATAACGAAAGCAATTAGCAGTTCACCACTTGCAAATAAATGTAAGTGTTATATTTATTTTATTGATTTTTATCTTTTCAAAAGCGTTGAAATGGCGAAACGATTGTGTAAACATTCAACGTGACCAGATAGGTCGATGTTTCATAAATATATGATATTAAAATTTAAAAATGTATACTTTATGCTGCACTAGAAGTATAATACTTCGTTCCAGTGACTTAATATTGTTGCTAGTATATTAATTATCGCCCTTATTCTATTTGGCGTCGTCAACATCGTCGTCAATTTTGACGTTTATTCCGAAACATTACGCTTTTACGCCAGGGTTCGTACCAGCTGAGTGTCGGACAAAAAGCAGGTAGAGACTAGTAGAAAATAAATATAAAACAAACTGGTTTGAAACACCGTATTCAATCCTTCCAAACCGCAAAATTGTAAATGTGTTGAGATATTTATCCACATAATTTTCATTACTTGAAAATAACTTCTGATTTTGCTGAAAAATTTAGGTTTCCATTACTCATTACTCATTCATTTATTTTCTAATGACTTTTCCGAAGAATAGGAAATAGGATTTTGCCAAATTCATGTCATAAAATGCACTTGTTTTACTTTATTTTGTAATAACATCGGTTATGGACTAACAAGTTTTTAGGATAGATTTAATTCAAATAAAAACAATAAATACTCACGATTAACATTCACTTAATTGTGAATAAAAGCAAAAAGTACTCATTGCCTTCCCGAGCCACGTGGTTTTATTCATAAAATATGTCGATTTATGATAAAGTAATAGAATTAAACACTTTCCCCTATTCGATTTGTCATGATTTTTTACAACCTAAAACAAAAATAAAACATTAAAGAAAAAATAGTTGTTTGTTACAATTTTTATGATAACTCCGAAATCATTGATCAAGTTTGTTTCAGTTAAATTTGGGCCAGTAATTTTCGAGATATGATAAATTGTGTTGAAAATTAAAAAAAAAATTATCGCGCCAAAAACTGCTAAAACGCCCTTATGTCAATATCTCGGAAACGGAGCTTCTAATCGAAAAAAGTATCTAACTTTTAAGGGTTTCTCATAAAATGGTTTTCAGAAATAGGCTATTTTCTTTTTTTGTCGATTTTAATTGGACCACTTCATGAAAACCCCTTAGAAGCCCGGAAAATTCATTTTTTTTTTGATTGAACGCTCCGTTTCCGAAATATAGATATAAGGGAATTTTAGCGATTTGTTTAAGAAAAGTGATGCCGTATTAAAAACATCCATTCTCTGTTGGAGGTAAACAAATTTCATATTTTTGTAATGGGACGGACGCACCGTATGCAAGTTATAGTCGCTCTGTATTTCTGCAATTTTCTTATTTTGGCGATTTAAAAAAAAACCATACGAATTGAACCACTTATGGAAAACCCTTAGAACTCGTAAAAATTACTAATTTTTTTACAATTCAGCGCTCGCTTTCGAGATATACCTATGTACCCACACAATACGAACCCTGGTTAAGTATAAATAATAAAATTTTTTTTATATTGAAGTATAAAATATACAATTTTAATCAAAAACTATTGTTCTAGTTTATTTTCAATAAAATTCATAGTGGCATCAACAAATGGTTGTGACAGCCATTAAATTCGAGTAATTAGTTGTGTATGCCAATATATTATTTGGCACAACCGAATTAGTTTTTAAATTTTTCGTTGATCCAACAAATAGAATCCACACCAGCATGGTAGAAATATTATCTATTAGGTAGTTGCATTAAAAATTCTGTGGTTAAGCTGTCAAAATTAGCTGAATAATGAAAAACACTATGTACACAAAATGTGAAAAATTTAATTAGCTTGTCGTACTTGACACAGTCTATGCTATAAAGTGCATCTTGATTGAAATTCGTTGAATTTTATTCACAAAGAGAAAAAACAAAATCAAATTTGACAGCTTGCCCACGGAAAATATGAGAAAACCACAGATCAGCTGGGATGACGCGTTTACCTGATAAATAATTTTAATTAAAAAAATAGTACAGTCTCTAGTCCGGACACTCGCTAGTCCGGACTATCAAGTAGTCCGGACAGCTCAATGTTTCGGACAGTTTACAAATTTTACCTCTGTAGTGAGGACATCAGTTTGTTTTGATGAGGCGCGGGTACAGCCTAAATTCACAAAGTGAATGACTGCGATCACACAAATTGTCCGACTGCGCTCACACAGATTGTCCGACAGCGATCACACATTGTTTGCCGTTAAACTCCTCCGAAACGGCTGGACCGATTTGTATGAAATTTTGTGTGCATATCGGGTAGGTCTCAGAATCGGCCAACATCTAGTTTTCATACCCCTAAATGATAAGGGTGACCCACCCCTATATAGAAAAAAGATTTGTCCGACTGCGAAACACAGATTGTCAGACTGCGAAAAAAACACACACTGATGTAGCGGCAGTGAATAGTTGTAGTGTATACGTGCGAAGCCATAGAGTAAATATGGGTAGAGAAAATCTTTCACTCACCAAATTTCTGACATTTGTCCTCGTGTGATGTATACGTTTGAAGTTGAAAAGAATTGCTTTACTAATACCAGATAGAGGCAATGGTTCAAAACAACGAACAAAATAACAACAACGGCATTTCGTTTTGTGTGTTAAAATTAATGTGTTAAATACAACACAAATGTATTCTAACAATAACAGTCAATAAAAAAGTTTAAAACACATTTAAATTTCACAGTTTTTCACCAAAATGGCATGAAAAATTAAAGCAAGAAGTTATTGTAATTCCACCTGGTGTATATCACTTTTCGTCAAACATCTCTCTATCACACCGACCGCATCACGAAGAGTGTGAAAGGAAACGTCAGATGAGACAAATGGCGGCTCTACTACAAATTTACTCTATGTGCGAAGCACTCTCAGAGCAAGGAGAATAATGCCGTGCTATACGTATATAAAACATAGAGAAATACTTAAGAGTGTCCATTACTCTCTTCATGACGACGAGGTAGTAGGCCATTTCATAGAGTTTTATTTGCTGCTGTATTTTACCAATTTTACACTTTCGTTGAACAGAAGAAATTAAAGGGAATGCGTATTTTTGTTCAATCCAAACAACATAAAACATAATTTAGCTGTCATTAGTATCAATAAACACTATTTACAATTAGTTCCTGTCTTCTTTGCTCTCTCATTCTCCATCATCGGCCTAGTACCTTTTGGATCAGCAATGTCTTAGAATCCCCCTGTATAAAAATGAGATAGAAAGAGAGCAACGAAAATTGTCAACTTGTGTAGCGTATGTACGAACATAACAATGTATGTAAGTATGTACATGTGGCTGTTGCTTTGCATTCTCTTTTTTTTTGGTAGGTATAAAATAAAAAGTATTAGCAAGAAAATAATGACACTTGTCTTTAAATATTTTAAAGTGTTATTAAGTATTAATATTATTTAAATGAAACGTCATCATACACGCGAAGAAAAAACTCGTTCCTCACAAACGAAATCTCAGATAACTGAAGTTCGTTTGGGGACTGTAGTTGGGAGAAATGAACTTCTGTTAAGCCATACATGTCATTTCGTTTGGAAGAAACGAACAATGTTTGCAGTAAACGAGTTATGAAAAACATAAACTGAAAAAACCTTTGCGAGAAACGAAAAACGGTTCCGCCAACTGTTTCCTCGGTTACAGCAACCGAGTTGTAGTTACAACAACCGAGTTGTATTTGTAGTTACTCTGATCTAGTTGATCCTAACTAAAAAAACGTTTGAGAGAACTGAAAAACGTTTGAAGTAAGCGAGTTATGAAAAATTAAAGCTGAAAAAACGTTTGTGATAAACGAAAAACGATTACACCAACTGTTCTTTTGGTTACAGCAACCGAGTTGTATTTGTAGTTACTCTACTCAGTACAGCATTACTTGTACATTAAAATTTATATTTATGGTTTCCATAAGCTCTTTTTTGTGTAAATTTCCAACTTTTATGATTTTGGTTTTACCCATAAAGTTTGTTTTAAAAAAAGTTGGAATTTTTGTCTATCTTTTCAGTGTCTAGTAACACGTCCGTCTCGCCTTGCATTCAAATAACAACTAAAAGCGCAGCAAACTACAACGCGTCAGTTGCTCATCCAAGCTATATTGACAAGGCAAAAGTCTTTTATGTGTATGCGTGAGTGTGTATGTCAAACGAGTGGACAGAATGAGAGAATGAGAAAAATTGACGTTCTTCGTAATCTGTGCTCTCATTAGAAAAATGGCTAATTTCAGTTATCGCAAACGGTTTTTAACTTGCGACAAATGTAATTTTGTACGCGTTTAATGCAAACGAGATATCGTTTGTAACAACATGATACACATTTGCGATATATGAGTTTATTTGGGAGAACTACATAAACGGTTGCGATTAATAAATTAATACAAATCAATCAAAGTATTGTTGTGGCAACCGAGCAATAAACGTTTTTTTTCTTTGCGTGTATGATTGAATGCCTTTTTCAATTCTTTATATTAACTTCACCTGGCTGTATGCATGTATTTATGTACATATGCCGAAAAAACTTTGGATTGATTTTTAACCCTTTTCCCGTAATCCATCGAGCTGATACTTCGCAGGCAAACTAATGGCGACGACAAAAATGAACTATCAAAAATATTTAAATCACAAATTAAACATCCATTATTTCTGCCCCTGTTAACGGTATGTATTTGAACAAAATTGGGTATGTTGGTTAGGTGTACATATTCTTAGATCTGCTGCAAATTTGAGCGGGATTAGACAAAGGAGCGTGGTCATATATAATGAATTTATAGTCAACAAGCTATGTTTTTTACGGGTTGGTTTTTTATTATTGTGAAAGGTAAGTCAAATAAAATGTGGGTGCGGAGCACTCTCAGAGCAAAGAGAATAATGACGTATTATACGTACATATATAAAAATTAGATAGCAACAGAGCAACGGCAATTTTGTGAACTTGTGTAGCGTACGTAAGAACATAACAATGTATGTATGTTCATGTGTCTGTTGCTTTCCATTCTCTTTGTTTTTTGTGGGAATAAAACAAAAAGTATTAAGCAAGAAAGTAATGACACACGTGCTTGCATATGATTGAACGCTGTTTTTTATTTTCCAATGTAACATTTAGAAATGTGTTCATAGAAATCGAAGAAGTACCGTGTAGCAAAAAGGTGTTAATACATCGCCCGTGAGTTCGAACACTCATTGGATTTTTTTTGGTTGTTTCGCAGCTTTTCGTCACCTAAAATGCCCAAAGACGTAACCCTCATTATCAAAATTTTACAGGAGAAGCAAAAAAGCATCCAAAGTATTTCAGTTTTAAACGCGTTCATTCCACAGCTTACCTTAGGAACTTGGAAGTCTACTATTTTGCACATATATATTTTAGCGAGGAGTATTATGTTCAATCAAAAGAACAGTTTTTATTGAAGCTATGCTTCTTACAGCGGGCTTTGAGAGACGGAGTTAACTGGGAAAAAATGGCATAACGAAAATGCGTGAGGTGATAGTACCGTTATTTTTAACATAACAGAATAAGCTTTATCATATACCAGCGCCACCTCTACAGGACTAGTAAAAATAAAAGTAGCTAACCTGTTATCAATAACATGGATCAAACATAACAGAATAAGCTTTATCATATACCAGCGCCACCTCTACAGGACTAGTAGAAATAAAAGTAGCTAACCTGTTATCAATAACATGGATCAAACATAACAGAATAAGCTTTATCATATACCAGCGCCACCTCTACAGGACTAGTAGAAATAAAAGTAGCTAACGTGTTATCAATAACATGGATCAAACATAACAGAATAAGCTTTATCATATACCAGCGCCACCTCTACAGGACTAGTAGAAATAAAAGTAGCTAACCTGTTATCAATAACATGGATCAATCCAGCACAGATTACAACCATATTAATATTTTAGAAAGCTTTAATCAACATGACTTTAAATACAATGTGCCGGATTTCACTTTTGCAAGCTTTTATATCACCATGTAGTTATTACAATTTGTCAAACTTCACGGAAAATAAAGCTCATCTTTCAAAATAACATTAACACTCTCACAACAGGTTTGTAGGCTAGTTGGTTGGAAGCTAGTGCAAACAAAAAACAAATACAAACAGGTACAATCATAGAGTAAATATGGGTAGAGAAAATCTTTCACTCACCAAATTTCTGACATTTGTCCTCGTGTGATGTATACGTTTGAAGTTGAAAAGAATTGCTTTACTAATACCAGATAGAGGCAATGGTTCAAAACAACGAACAAAATAACAACAACGGCATTTCGTTTTGTGTGTTAAAATTAATGTGTTAAATACAACACAAATGTATTCTAACAATAACAGTCAATAAAAAAGTTTAAAACACATTTAAATTTCACAGTTTTTCACCAAAATGGCATGAAAAATTAAAGCAAGAAGTTATTGTAATTCCACCTGGTGTATATCACTTTTCGTCAAACATCTCTCTATCACACCGACCGCATCACGAAGAGTGTGAAAGGAAACGTCAGATGAGACAAATGGCGGCTCTACTACAAATTTACTCTATGGGTACAATGGACACACGCAAACAACTACACATTAATTTGTGTATTTGTATTATTAGAAGTACGAGAAAGAGTACGAGAGGACGAGAAGTATGCTCATTAAACGACGAAAAATGTTGTATGTGCTCGCAATTAAGTGTTAATAATAATAGTAATAATAAATAACTATATATATTTTCAATCATTGTGTTTCAAAAATATTAAAAAACAATCGAAAGTAAGTTGGAGCATAGCTTCTGTCGGCAGTCCCCCAACTGCCACGTGTGTTTTTTTTTAGGGTTACGCCTTTGGGCATTTCAGGTGACGTTTTGTACTTTAGCCCATCAACACAAACAATATAATATGTGAATCTTATTTTTTGAAAGAACTTAAAACCAAGCTCAAAAACTGTACAAAGAAAAATGTATTCAATCCAAAATAAATTCATATTTCAAGCAATAACAATTTTTTAATTTCTGTTCCGTTGAACCTTTTTTGTAAATATAAATAATTTTTTAATATTATTTCTTTTTACATTTCGCTTTTTAATTAACTTATTTCATAATAAAATAAAGTTTCGAGTTTAAAACATTTTGTACTGTAGTACGGACAATTCAGTAATCCGGACAAAGGTCAAAAAATATATCTGGTCGGATTAGAGAGGTTATACTGTAAAAGGTTTTTGTATAGAAAAATAAAAAAAAACTTGAAAATTTATTGATGGAAAATTGGGCAATATCTATAAAATTATGGTAAAAATTTGACGTATAATATTCATATAAAATTTTGGAAGAATTTCCTGAAAGTTATGCTAAAAAGCATTCAGCATCATGTTTGAGAAAAATCGTGCAGAAGATGGAAAAAATATGCTAAAAAATCATTAATTATGTCAAACTGGCTACACTGTGGCCAACAAACGTCGGAGCTTAAAAGCCTACCTCATATAAACAACAGAAGCTAACGGTAAATATCTTCACATTGCGCATACCAAACTATAGCATACCAACCGAAATATGCGACTACTTACCCAGTTACTCCTTAACATGGTGATTAACTGCAACCATTGGCATAACAGAGCTGCCCGATTTACTACAAGTTTATATAATACTAATATTTTACAATTTTGCTTATACACACAATATTGCCCACTTGCCCAGCTCAATATATACAAATATGTAAACACAAGAATTAAGCACTACACGAAGGGCAGGAAAGAAACTGCAACGCGAAAACAATTTGTAACTCACTCTTTCAAAAACGTCCGGTAACTTTTCTTCAAACGTGATTTGTTTCTCTTTTAAATCAGATACGCACACGGAGTTTTGTTGTAGACTGAAATGCAAAACAACACGGCCGATGTTATTCGCGAATACCGATCAAACTTCGGTTTAACGTTTTTAAACGACAATTAATTTATGTTATTCTTCAATAACTTATTAGCCCGTATCAAATTGTTTGATCTTACGTATTTTTTATTTAATTTCACGGATTTTAAACGGTTTAAAACATTAGTTTTAGGAAACATTTGCAAATTACGCGCACTTTGCCCCAAACTTTAAATTAGACTGAAAGGAATAGCAAAACTACCGTTTGATAAAGAAATGAAACCGGAAAGAATTGAAACTAGAAGAAACAAAAAACCAAAAACTGTTTGAGAGTTCGACAGAGAGAAAAACAGAGATAGATCATACAAGGGCTGCCAGACAGTGTTGCCAGAAGCTGCCATAAAAACATTCCAAAAAAAGTGCAATTTGCAAAATAAAGTGCTAAAACTGAAACAATCAAAAATTGTAGTACTGGTTCATCCTCACCCATAGGGAAGCGGTATATATCACTTGATACGTAAAAAATTGTAACGCATAGAAGAAGTTTAGGGACTTTTGAGCCGTGCCCGTCTGTATGTATAAGTGGCAACAGGGTAACTGGCATAAGCCTTTAACGACCACAATGAAATTTTGTCATTGCCTATTATTTAACCAAACTTAGTTTGGGATTGAAAATGGGTGTTCCGATCAGAGTTTCAAATTTCTGGCTAATTTTCATTGCTAAACTGATTTACTGATTGTGACTGCGAAAATGATCCGAACACACCGACATGAAACCGCACACACAACAAATGATTTTCTCTGCAACGTCGGCGGTTTGGTTTGGAAGGAGCAATCGACGTCGTTGTCCAAATTGTGATCGATTGTCTCATCGTAATTGGATATCTCAGGTACCAGTAGCGCGGGGAATTGATTACACCATATTCCCAACATGCTCTTCACATCTGCAATGAGATTTCCGTAATTGTCTTTGCAAAAAGGTGATTTTGACTTTTTGAAAGAATTTTCGTGCTTTGTTCTTCCTTCTGTGCGTCTCAATTTTCTCACTCTCGCGCTTTGTGCACTGCAGCTTCTTACGCCTAAAGAAATGGTTTACCTCCTTTCTTTTTCCCCTATAGTCGCAGCTCGCGTTACAATTGATTGAAGCATTGCCATACGTGCAGATTTCTTTTCATCATTCGCTATTCCACAGTCTTCATCGTATCAAGGTTTGTTGCGAAGCTGTTTTTCAAAACCAAGTACGGTTGCTGCGGTAGTTTTTATAGAGTCGGAAATGGGTTTCCACTGCCCTTCAGGATCGTCAAAAGTTGCGAGAGTTTCCTGGAGTAGACCCTGGCTACAGCTGGTAATTGCAGCTTTCCTATGTCTAGCTATCTCAGCGTCCGGTTTCGTACGATTTTCGCGCTACTTAATCTTGTGGGAACCTTTTCTACTACCAGGAGTGATCAGAATCGCTGTTAGCTCCTGTGATCACTCGTACGTCCAATACACTAGATGAGTGCCTACCATCAATTACCACGGGATCAATTTGAATCTTCGGTCTTTGATCAGGGGATACCCAGTAGCCTTCTCTTTATTCTGGAATCTTGAGTCTTGTTTTTTGCTGTCTTGAGTCTTGTTTTTTCTGTCTCAAACCGTTGTCCGAACTGTCAGCATGTAGACTGAAGTTGATTAATCAGCAATGTTGTACTTAACTTGAGAAAACTGGCAGTGACCATACAAAAGCTGGGCGATTACCCAAGTTAGTCTCTTTAATGAAAGCTGTTTCCGTTTTTTAAATTTATTAAAATAGTTAAACGGTTGAACCAGGGAGGTTCTATGGCACAGCTGATCGAAAAGGTTCTAGGGAAATGATGTAGAATGGGAGACCATAGAAGACCATGCAGATTACAGACCATGCACCAAACTAAGTTTAAAAGCGTTTGATTGATACTAATCACAGCTGAATTATGTTTGCATCGAACGAAAATACGCATTCCCTTTTAATTCTGTCCATATTATGCCAACCAACGAGTAAATTACAAAAGCAACTTTAGTATTGCTCTGCCAATGCCATATTCGACATCTATATATTTCATAATTCCTGGTTGAAAATAAGCATTATTTCAGAGTTCAATTTCGGAAAACAGCCATACATTATAGAAATAATGCAATTTATCGGAAAAAAATGCAAAAAATTAAGCAAATAACATCAAAAGTTAGCAAAAATTTCCCAAAAAAGTGCTAAAAAGCATTTAGCATGTTTTCCCAGAAAAAAAGTGCAGAAGCAAAAAAAAAGGAAGCTAGAATTGCACTTAAAGTGCTAAACTGACAACACTGCTGCCAGATCCCACTATTTACGTTATTTTGAGGATTTTTGTGATCAAAATAAGTGTTGTGAGGTTTTGTCGTTTTTCGTCCCCAACAACTATTATATTTTCCAAATAAAGAAAGTCAAGAATGAAGAAATTGAAATCAGTATACGATGTGATAGCGCAATAACAACAAGTCACAATACGATGGGGATATATTGAACATTTGCTTTAAACTCCATGAAGCGTAATCGTTTTGAGAAATGAAAAAGAAGTTGACAGATGCAAAACTGTTAACTGTTATTCGAGAAATCGTTGGCTATGTCAACATTTTCATTTGACGAATGTGAATGAAGCAGTGTAAACTTAAAGAGAACGATTTTGAGAAAATATTTAGACAGGTCTCTTAGATTTCTCTAATTTTCAGATTTTCCTTAGTAAAAAATGCCATCAAGGTTGTATTCGGATTGAAACAAAGCAAGTACTAATAGAAACTTTTATTTCGTCTTCTTTTTTCAAATGCTTAATCGTGAGTGTACCGGAACTGGTTCAACCAGTGAGCGTAAAGCTAGAAAGCGCACAGTTCATTGATTGTGTGAAGCTCCCCTTGTCCCTTCAAGAAATGGAATGGGAATATAGTTATTTATTTCAGTTAGTTCAGTTCCAGTCCATCGATTTTCGCATCTCTCGTATATGTTTTTTTGAGTGTTTGAAGAGTTGTTAACATTTTGGAAAGCTGGAAAAAGTTTTTAGGAATGGTCAGACTTTTTTTTACAAAATTTGGAAGCGTAGTAAAATTACTTCAGAGAGTGATGCAAGATGTATTTAGGTCTACAAAATATAACCGTGAATTTCTCTTGAACAATTTGTAGTCTCATATTGTTGAGATCATTAAATTTAAATCAAAAACCTTTGGATCTTTTGCCCTTATACATAGTTGTTTATTGATATTTCACAGGCCGTCAAACATAAACGATATACGTGCACATATAAACGATCCGTTGCATTTGTGATTTGGTTCAATACAAAAAAACGTCTTCTTTCTTGCTTGCATACAGTGTTGCCATATATTTTTTGGAAAAAACTTTATTTCTGAAAAAAACTTGTTTTTGCAAAAAAACATTTTTTTTAAAAAGTGCTAAAATCTTAAAAAAACAAATAAGTGTATTTTTAAATTCAATTTTATTAACACGTTTAAAAACATAACATAAACATTTTTCTATAATACTATAGATAAAACAAAAAACATATTTTTCACTTCAACGTTTTACATTTAAGGACCTTACACAAATTAATTAAATTCACATTTCGAGATCATAAAAATAGTAATATAAAATAAATAAAAATATAATAATATGAATAAAATAAATATTCGCTCTACGTTGGCTGTGGATACAGGTACACACAAAATTGCATAAACTAATTTTTGTAAATTAGGAAAAACTTTAGATCCATCACAACGTTCAACTTTAAATATGACCTCCCAAAATATACAAAACAAACTGGTTTGAAATCCCGTATTCAATCCTTCCAAACCGCAAAATTGTAAATGTGTTGAGATATTTCTCCACATAATTTATCATTTCTTGAAAATAACTTCTGATTTTGTTGAAAAATTTAAATTTCCATTACTTTCAATTTATGCCTGCCTATACCACATTTAAATTTGATCAATAGTTTCGGAGTTATGAAAAAAAATGAACAAACCAATATTTTTCACAAGAACTCAATCACTATTTTTTACTTATTTTTTTATTCTAAGAATCATAAACTAAACATTCATATATTTTCTAATGACTTTTCCGAAGAATATGAAATAGGATTTTGCCAAATTCATGTCACTTTTGTTACTTTGTGCAACATTTTCGATCTAATATTTTGTAATAACATCGGTTATGGACTAACAAATTTTTAGGATAGATTGAATTCAAATAAAAACAATAAATACTCACGATTAACATTCACTTAATTGTGAATAAAAGCAAAAAGTGTTCATTGCCTTCCCGAGCCACGTCGTTTTATGCATAAAATATGTCGATTTATGATAAAGTAATAGAATTAAACACTTTCCCCTATTCGATTTTTCATGATTTTTTACAACCTAAATAAAAATAAAACATTGAAGAGAAAATAGTTGTTTGTTACAATTTTTATGATAACTTCGAAATCATTGATCAAGTTAAAAAGTGGTATAGGCATAAGTTGAAGGTAATGTAAACTTAAATTCGTCAGATTTGTTTCAGTTAATTTGGGCCAGTAATTTTCGAGATATGATAAATTGTGTTGAAAATTAAAAAAAAAATTATCGCGTCAAAAACTGCTAAAACGCCCTTATGTCAATATCTCGGAAACGGAGCTTCTAATCGAAAAAAGTATCTAACTTTTAAGGGTTTCTCATAAAATGGTTTTCAGAAATAGGCTATTTTCTTTTTTTGTCGATTTTAATTGGACCACTTCATGAAAACCCCTTAGAAGCCCGGAAAATTCATTTTTTTTTTGATTGAACGCTCCGTTTCCGAAATATAGATATAAGGGAATTTTAGCGATTTGTTTAAGAAAAGTGATGCCGTATTAAAAACATCCATTCTCTGTTGGAGGTAAACAAATTTCATATTTTTGTGATGGGACGGACGCACCGTATGCAAGTTATAGTCGCTCTGTATTTCTGCAATTTTCTTATTTTGGCGATTTAAAAAAAATCCATACGAATTGAACCACTTATGGAAAACCCTTAGAACTCGTAAAAATTACTAATTTTTTTTTGATTTCAGCGCTCGCTTTCGAGATATACCTATGTACCCACACAATACGAACCCTGGTTAAGTATAAATAATAACATTTTTTTTTATATTGAAGTATAAAATATACAATTTTAATCAAAAACTATTGTTCTAGTTTATTTTCAATAAAATTCATAGTGGGATATGGCATCAACAAATGGTTGTGACAGCCATTAAATTCGAGTAATTAGTTGTGTATGCCAATATATTATGTGGCACAACCGAATTAGTTTTTCAATTTTTTGTTGATCCAACAAATAGAATCCACACCATTACAGGATAATTTGACCAAAACTGAACTACAAATCAATTGATATGCACAACATTTGGTGATACGGAACACAATTATTGGTAATCACTTCTGAATAATATGATAGTCCAGGGAACCGCCAAATTTTAGTTGGCTGTAATTATAGCTGTCACATCGAATCTCTTCTCTGTGTGTACAAAACTTCATCTTCGCAAATTTATAATACATTTAGTTTTGTCATATATTGTTAGCAAATTAGCATGGTAGAAATATTATCTATTAGGTAGTTGCATTAAAAATTCTGTGGTTAAGCTGTCAAAATTAGCTGAATAATGAAAAACACTATGTACACAAAATATGAAAAATTTAATTAGCTTGTCGTACTTGACACAGTCTATGCTATAAAGTGCATCTTGATTGAAATTCGTTGAATTTTATTCACAAAGAGAAAAAACAAAATCAAATTTGACAGCTTGCCCACGGAAAATATGAGAAAACCACAGATCAGCTGGGATGACGCGTTTACCTGATAAATAATTTTAATAAAAAAATAGTACAGTCTCTAGTCCGGACACTCGCTAGTCCGGACTATCAAGTAGTCCGGACAGCTCAATGTTTCGGACAGTTTTCAAATTTTACCTCTGTAGTGCGGACATCAGTTTGTTTTTGATGTGTTAACATCTATAGGCGCGGGTACAGCCTAAATTCACAAAGTGAATGACTGCGATCACACAAATTGTCCGACTGCGCTCACACAGATTGTCCGACAGCGATCACACATTGTTTGCCGTTAAACTCCTCCGAAACGGCTGGACCGATTTGTATGAAATTTTGTGTGCATATCGGGTAGGTCTCAGAATCGGGCAACATCTATTTTTCATACCCCTAAATGATAAGGGTGACCCACCCCTATATAGAAAACAGATTTGTCCGACTGCGAAACACAGATTGTCAGATTGCGAAAAAAACACACACTGATGTAGCGGCAGTGAATAGTTGTAGTGTATACGTGCGAGCAAGGAGAATAATGCCGTGCTATACGTATCATGATGGAATTATTAGGTGGTAGCATGAGGAATGTGTATGTATTAGTAATACAGAGATCTGTCAAACTCAGTTGATTTTTCAATTTTTTTCTATCTTTCTTTAATTGTCCCAACAAATTTTCATTTAATTAACAAAATTAGTACGTGGTCAAACCGGATTTATATCGAATTTCTTGAAATGTGTTAAGTATTTACTAATTAAACAAACAAATTAGTTAAAATTTGACAGAACTGAAAAAACTTCGATCAGCTGTTCTTATAACACAACCTCATATTACAACCATGTATACGTATATAAAAACATAGAGAAATACTTAAGAGTTTCCATTACTCTCTTCGATGGCTCTTCATGACGACGCGGTAGTGGCCATTTCATAGAGTTTTATTTGCTGCTGTATTTTACCAATTTTACATTTTCGTTGGACATAAAACGGACAGAAATTAAAGGGAATGCATATTTTTGTTCAATCCAAACAATATAAAACATAATTTAGCTGTCATTAGTATCAATAAACACTATTTAAAATTAGTTCCTGTCTTCTTTGCTCTCTCATTCTCCATCATCGGCCTAGTACCTTTTCGATCAGCTGTGCCTTAGAATCCCCCTGTATAAAAAAAATGAGATAGAAAGAGAGCAACGAAAATTGTCAACTTGCGTAGCGTATG